>OX246737.1:129430658-130030658 GCA_945910005.1 Isoperla grammatica
TAATGGCCTTCTGTTTTTAGGTACTTTGAGGAATATTTATTTTTTATGAGCCTTCCCTATTATATTTGTTCATATACGTGGTAGAAACTAGAGAAGTAGAAAATTAAATTTATACTATTGGACCCGGCTATTTTGAAATAATGACGCTAAACTTACGTTCGGAATAATCTTTAACCGAACCCGAACGGAACGGTTACGATTACGAATACAGAAAAACTCGGTTGGAATTCATAGCCGGCCCCTACACCCAAGGCACCAAGGTCTACTTGATTGCCGCCTAGCGGCTACTCGTATAACTCCTATACGACTAGGCGGCAATCAAGTAGACCTTGCCTACACCTAAGGGCGCCCATTGTTACCAAGGTAACAGTTGTTTCCATGTTATTTCCCATAAACAAAACAAATACATAGCAACAATGGGTGCCCCTAGGTATAGGGGCCGACTATGAATACCAACCGAGTGTTTCTGTAAATTCGTAATCGTAACCAAACGCAAAGTAATGCGCCGGTTCGACGACGCAATATTCTTTTAAGTCTTACGTAAGCCTGTTTGAAATGGTGTTTCTTGCGTATGTCAACAATTATTCAATTCGATGTGTATTCAATGATTCCAAACCAAACGCTAACACCTTACATGACTTCAATCAAATGAAACCCATCAAGTAAACCAAACTTTGGCCAGGTTGTTGAATGTTTGCACAGCGATCGTACATGTATATAACGAACACGATACGAACACATTTGAATATTGAGCGTTTCCATGGTGATGATTTAATTACCTCTGTGAAAACGTTTCTACACAAAACTGTACACTAATTACAAGGAAAGATTAATACGTAATTGGGATGAAACTGTGAGCCAGACACGTCTAGTGTGATGATATTTGGGGTTTTACGCCCCATATTTTTGAAACGAGCCTAATTGAGACGATGAGTGGGTGATTATGAGGATGAAAAACGCCACATGACATCCATGCCCAAACCAGGATTCGAACCTGGAACGCAGAGACCGCGATTTACTAGACCAACGCCTAATTGACCTCGGCCAACTGAAGAGAAATATTTGATATGCGTATTTATTTCTTATCCAGTTATAATGGTGAGTTTGGGATTATTATGTTGAATTATTAAGTACTTATTATTAAATACTATCTATCACAATGTTAGCGTGCATAAAACAATAAATGCTTAGCAATTTACAAAGCGGCTTATATAAAGCGATTGAATGAAGTAGATTAACCGGCGGGCACTATTAAATATGATTTCCGTGAGATGAGATCGCACAGCCAATTATTATAAAAGCAATTATTATGTACATTTCACTTTGTGGTATTAACAAACATTAGCCGATCTCCAATATATACAAAACAGTGAAATAAAAGTTAAATAGCAGTTTCATAAATGGATTTAAACATTGTACAATTGTATACAATTAAACACAAATAAAGAATCAATTCATCCACACATGTCATATACACTGTAAGAAAAGTGTGTTATCACAGATAAGTGTTATTATTCTGATTGGTCGGAAAGGCAGTGTGGAAATAGAAATGTACAAAAAGTAATTTTTAAATACATTCTGTAAACAAAAAGAAAAAGGTGCTTCGATATAAGATTGTCACTTTCTTAAATGTATCTGCAAATAAAAAATATAAGAAATAGTGAAAATTGGTGTCCACATGCTCTACGGAGCTCCCCCCGCCCCCCCCCCCCCCCCCCCCCCCCCCAATTTATATTGGTTAAAATTGTTTTAAAATGCTTAAAAATGCCAAAATTAACTAAAATATTTCGTCTCTTAGAGATCATTTGTTATTTAAATGTTTGTTTGTTCTAATAAATAGTTTTATCACAGATAACTAATTAGTTATCTGTGGTTTTATTTTTTGTTTAATATCCTTATTTAATTTGTGTTTCGTGTTGTTGCAATAGGCCTACACCTTTCATAAAGATAAATAAGTACATTTAAAAAACGAAAATCTTTATTGGAACAAATAATCATTCATATAAAACGAGCACTAAAATTCTCTAGGAAATGACATATTTTCGGATTAATTTGAGACCATTTTAAAGCATTTTATGGCAATTTAACATACAGAATCGGCTGTTGAACAGTCAAGTTTTGTATTGAATGCTATTTTCCACAAGAAAAAAAAACTCCATAGCCCCCCCCCCCCACAGTATTGGTGGGAGGGGAGGGGAGAGGGATGTGCTTCCTCACAGCACACGATCTGTGGTCCGCGTATAATGGACCGCGAGTGTATCTGCTGTGGTCTCTCGTTCAATAACCGACCACCAGGCAACCAGGGCGCGTTTTATGTCGTATTTTGTAATGGTCTTTCGGTCCTTACTTCTTTTATAAAACCCCATTCCCTTTCAAATCCGTGAGCGAGCCACAACAAAACCCAAAACCTCCGCTTCAGTGAACAAACAACGCGTACGTTCGTGGTGGTGCTTTTGTACCGCATCACAGATAGCCACGTCTCTCCACGCACTTTCACACGCACTCTTCTGATCATTCACACGATCGTACACGCGTACGTGTCTCTCCACGCACTTTCAAACTCACTCTTCTGATCACCCAAACAAGTCACACGATCTCGCACGCACATCTCTCCACGCACTACAACAGGCACATTTATCATTGCACAAACAAGTCACACGATCTCCCACGCACTACAACAGGCACATTTATGATTGCACAAGCAAGTCCCACGATCTCACACGCACATCTCTCCACGCACTACAACAGGCACATTTATGATTGCACAAGCAAGTCCCACGATCTCACACGCACATCTCTCCACGCACTTCAACAGGCACATTTATCATTGCACAAGCCAGTCACACGATCTCACACGCACATCTCTCCACGCACTACAACAGGCACATTTCTGATTGCACAAGCCAGTCACACGATCTCGCACGCACATCTCTCCACGCACTACAACAGGCACATTTATGATTGCATACATACACAAGTCACACGATCTCGCACGCACATCTCTCCACGCACTACAACAGGCACATTTCTGATTGCACAAGCAAGTCACACGATCTCGCACGCACATCTCGTCACGCACTGCAACAGAAACATTTCTGATTGCATAGATACACAAGTCACACGATCGCACACGCACATCTCTCCACGCACTACAACAGGCACGTTTATGATTGCATACATACAAGTCACACGATCTCACATGCACATCTTTCCACGCACAACAACAGGCACATTTATGATTGCTCAAGCAAGTCATACGATCTCACACGCACATCTCTCCACGCACTACAACAGGCACATTTATGATTGCATAAGCAAGTCACACGATCTCACACGCACATCTCTCCACGCACTACAACAGGCACATTTATGATTGCATACATACACAAGTCATACGATCGCACACGCATATTTCTCCACAACGTAAAAGCACGCACATTACTTATCAAGTTATCACACACAAAGTCACACGCACATCTCTCCACGCACATTCAACACGCACACTACTGATGGCTCACAAGATCGCAGTGAAAACATAACCATTCAAGCAAAGATAACCCCGAATTTATATATTCGTTGTCCTCTTACATAAAAAATCCCACCATGAATCAAGAACAAAATTATTATACTTTTTGACTCTACTAGACCTGTCCGTGATTGCGAGGGTGGAGAAACACATCATGCACGCCACACAAGGGCGGAGAAACTCAAACACATCATGCCCGCCACACAAGGGTGGAGAAACACATCATGCCTGCCATACGGAGAGAATAAACACAACTCCTTTATCAACAAATTGTTGCAGCTAAGTTCAGTCGAAGGTGCATTAATAATATTCGCCCCCACATGTGAACGTAATCTACGAGATACTTCCGTAATCTGCATAACTTCTCTCATGGCTGTGTTAGTGTGTTAGTGTACTTGCGAGAAGTAGTAATAGCGCAATATTCTTGAGAGGTAGAAAACAGAGCAAAACAATTCAAGATCCTCGAACCGAGCAAAATACATTTTATTTACATATTGTACTAAGGGATGCACTTTTTATTTACCAGTATGTATAGGCTTACGCAAAGGCGTTCATATTCGTACAGTTTCTACAATAATGAAGTAACTTTTTAGTAGAAATAAAATAATTTGCATAAATTAATTAGTTATCATACATAATGTATTTTACTTCAGCGAAGTTGCGCTGCTACTTTCAAACTTATGCTCAAATCAGTTTCACAAAGTATAGAAGCTACGGTGGTTTTTGTATTAGTTTTTGTCTAAATGTCATCAGAATATAATACAATACTTGTGCTTTAATCCGTACTATTTCACAATTGAATTCTAAAGCAAATGAATAATATATAGCTTAAAAGGCGTTAGAATCTAAGTTGTTTTTTGTTCGTACCTTTAAACACAAAATCTTGCGAGGATGTATATAACCAAGATTTATAGACACTCTCTAAAAAAGGATGGGAAATTTATTGTGTATGAGCAAAGATTAGATAATTTCTCTAATGTCTCTAATTGTAGCCTATAGTTTGATCAAAACGCAATTTTTGGGAAGGATCTAACTTATAGATCTTGGTTGTATCAAGCCCACATAATTCAAAAATGTTGATTTTGAACGTAATTCTAAAAGCAACGCACAAAAAAAATTTAAATCTTTTTCACTTATGGAGAGTTACCGATATCTCCCAGAACAGGATTTGTTTCCATTGTAAGGAAGCGTAGATTCAACCAGGTAACTTTGGTGCCGTCCTAGCAACGAAGCACTCAATAAATTCAAAGTTGTTCTGAATCGGCCTTGTTGATTCTGGCATTTGTCCGCAGGTGTTCGCACTGTCCAATCACTGATTCATATGTTTCGTATTTGAAATATCGATCTTTGATTGGTTATCGCTCACTCGTCGATGGTGTTCGAAGCCTACAGGGTTGGTTTAGTCACTTTAAATTAAAGTCCCCCACTGCAAATCAGTTTAGTTACTGAGTGGGTAGACTCTAAATGTGAATTTATTTATTTTTATTTATTTAAGTTAACAGGAGGGCTATTCCTTTAGCTGATTGCAAAACTTTCTATTGGCTGATTGCTATTCAAAAGCCAATTCACTTCAATTGAGATATGTCACTTTGACAACTTTCACGAATAGACTGGGGGTTGTCTAGTGACAAAAAAAAATGAAATCACTCAAAAGGGCACATTTCTCTTCTTTTAGATACCTACGCCCAACTATCTACTTCCGAGGCAGACTTTTGGTTAAGAAGTGAGTGAAACGTGTGTATGGGGGGGGGAGGGGGGAGGGGGGGTTACTCCAACGCCGGTTCCAGGCAAAGCTTGACACGCCTGTCTTGATTGATTAGCAAGCACTCTGACTTAATCCACGTGGAACAGTAGTGTGTTATGTTGTGCTGGGCCTCCGGGGGCCCCGTCACACTGACGAAATTAGCGAACTCCGCTCTGGAAATTCCGGCTAATGCGGGTTGGGCGTTGTTCAAACAATCAAGCTGGATTAATTAATTAACAGCGGAATCAAACCATATGTTCAAGCAGCTTGACATTTCGGACTAAGCTAGCACAACGTTTTATTAGATTAACTTTCCGGTAGGTAACTTGTTTGTAAAAATTTTAAAAGATTTTCGGATTGCTGTTATCAATTCTCACACAAAATAATAAAATGATATTTATGTGCTGAATAATACTTCAAGGGCTTCTCTAATTTTTTAACGATTATGTGTACTGTAGACATTTTTAATAAGGACCTTAGATCTTATTTTAATAAAAATAAAACTTACTTTTTGTTAATAATACCCATTTTTGTAGGTATGTATTGAAAATTAGCTTTATAACTGAATGATTAATTTTGTTTCAAATCTATGAGCACATTTTCATGATAGTGTATCGAATGTTTTATAGTTTTGTATCTTGTTTGTTTAAAAACAGCATCTTGTCACCTCAAACAAAAACAATATGTTAGCATGAAAAACGAAAAAAATACAACTGGGAATACTTTCAATCAATATTCCTTATGATCATCTAAGACAAACTGTTTCCAAATCCTTGAGAGAAGCACTGCGACAAAAGTGAGCTGCAGCTTTCAGGTAAAATTTTCCAAATGTTGTAAGCGAAATAAAACCACGAGTTTGCCATCAAGGTCAAATGAAACGGTCTTCATGACGGGTATGCCTGACATGCCTTAATTTGAGGTTGAGGTAAAGTAGTATCTATGACCTTCTGTATGCTATAATTGGTAATATATGTGACAATGAATTGAGTAGCCCATGTAAACGTTACATGTAACAGTGCTATATTTCATTATGTATATGTGACAGTGTAGGTATGCGTAATTTATGTGTAGGCCTATATTACAGTAGCTATTCAGGGGTGCAGTCCGAACAGGAACAGGCACAAGTTTCTCCAATCATGCCAAAAGGGAGGCTAACCATGGCTGAAATGACAAAAAAATCTTCTTTTTTTTATGAAAACCACTAAACCACTATACTCACTATTCTTTGTGATTAGTTTCTGATGTATGCGTGAACCTCAGTTTGTCCAGATCTTCTTGTTTCTTATATGACTGTGTACCTTGTCATGAACATTATATAAATTAAAAAATACAAATCTACCTCCTTCAAAAACAACCCTACATTTTTTTCATTGCACCTAGGCAACATTAAATTTAGAATTGCACCCCTCTGTAAGTATACGTGCCTTATCTCATGGCATAATTATTTTTTACAGCAATTATTTTTTACGATGGCTTCAATGAGATGGCAAAAGCTGTTCTGTTCTGACAGTTAACTTAATGTAAAATAGAAGATTTTATAAAACATATACAATATTTCTTTTCAACGTGGTTGGTGAATTATTGATTTGATATTATCCGGCAGCTTTGCGTCGACGCATGACGTAATACGAGGTATGAATGACGTAATGAGGTGTAAGGTCAGAGATCCTGGCGGACGATACAGGAAGATGTCACCGAGATTGGAAAACATCTGAGCTTTGGGGCCTTCCCCAACATCCGACCACATTGCGATCTTCGTAATATACACTCAATGAGGAAGCGCGATGGTAGCGCCTGCGGTGGGAACATCGTCAACTGATGGAACCTTGTAAGGGGCGCGCGATTGAATACCAAGAGCCAATTATTTATCACAGTCAATTTCTCAATTTTGGAAACATAAAACAATATGATACAAAGTCGATTCTTATATTACAAAAGTAGTTTTTCCCTTAAATGATAAGCAATTTTATTTTCACTTACAGAATTATGTTAAAATGTGACCAACACTATACCGAATTACCAGCAATTCTTCTAAAATAAACAGTATAAAATAGCAAAACACGAAATTGCTATTATTGAAAAAACGGATCTGGATGAGTTCTGTTTATTTAATAAACAGCGGATATAAAACAAAACATTCTTGTAATAAACAAACTGAACACCGTAATCGCACGAAGGCCCAAATATCATTGTGGGATTGACATTTGAAGGTCAAATTCTCGAAGCCATTTCCCAGCACCGCAACAAAATGAAGTATCAAGGGTAGTCACGAGTCACGAATGTGCGCGCAATAAAGCAACCCCGTCATCGCAGCCTTCACTGCCAGACACTTCTTCTGCTTGGTGGTGAATAATGTGATCGACAGTGCTGCCACAGTGTTTGTATCTTGAACCAGTCTAGGAGAATGTTAAGTGTGGGCGAGATTAAGAGAATAATTAGTTTTGGGCGAATTGCAAAATGGCAGACTTACGACATATTTCGAGACAGTTAAAAATTAATGAACACACCAAGCAAATATGCTATTAAAGATTAGAAGTGAGTTTAGTACTGTATAGTAGTGAGTGAGTGAGTGAGTGAGTGAGTGAGTGAGTGAGTGAGTGAGTGAGTGAGTGAGTGAGTGAGTCAGTGAGTGAGTGAGTGAGAGAGAGAGAGAGAGTGTAGTGATGATTGGTTTACACAACAACTTGTTGAATACTTCCTACAAGTTCAGAATGAATGAATTGAAAGTAAGAGCACTGTTGTAGGTAAATTTACCATTTACACATTCACAGATATTTTTATTGTAGAAGACATCCATCCATTTGTGTTGTGATCTTACTTTACTTTTTACATTCTTGTGTATTTCTAGTCAATTTCAATGTATATCCAACAAATATTTTCAATTCATTTTTATTTTTCTCGGTATTTTTTCTTTTTCTTTAGTATTTTGTTTTGTTGTTGTGTTATCTTTGCTTTTTTATTTTGTTTAGAGATCTTCCTATTATTCATTGTATAGTTTGTTATTTAATGCCCTCCTTTGTTTATCAGTTTTATAACAGTTGAATAGGATAGAAATTAAATAAACCAATTAAATGCAATAATAAGTGTATAATTATTCATGTAAAGTGCAACAGGGATAATAATATCACCTCAAACACGCAGACCCGGCTTGTTATCACTTGAAGATAACACATCAACGAGAAACGCGCAACCGACGTATTTTCTGTTTTTTCCCTAGAAGGCTGTGAGTCTGGCCTCGCTGTTGCGGGAATCCCCAAGGAAATGAAAAATCAACACTGATAAATAAAGAGTGCGGTCGTGAGTGCTTTGGGTGTACTTTAGAAGGGAACGCCGTTGGCCACCTTCCCTCTTCAAGTAGCTTCGCTATACCACGCCTGAGAATGTTACACGAAGCGCGATACGTACAGGGGCGTACCTTGTAAGGAAGGGGGTTAAAATAGCAATTGCTTTTTACTCAAGGGGTGAAAGTGCCTGGTATGGTACAGAGCACCAGGAGCCGCATTCGAAACGTTTTCTGGCATTTTTTACTTCAAGATTAACTTCTCTTCCAAAATAAAACTTTTCTTAGTTTTGTACATACAAATAAAAAATATGTTTACTTATAGCGTCGTGAAATCAATCACCGTTTACCGATCCATGCCTTGTTGTAATACGGTGGTGCATCTGCTTTAATACAGCGTTAATAATAGCTAATTTATAGTTAATATAGTTAATATTGTAGTTAATAGCTATAATAACCATGTTGCAGTTGTTTTTTTGCAGACAAACACTGAATGTTCCCCAATCAAAGAAATATATAAGAATGGAGTTTTCTAAGAACAAATTGTTTGTCTACATGTCATGTAACAGCACCATCAATTGTATAACTAATCTTTGCTTTTGTGTTTGTTTTGTGTTAACCTAATTTTGAATTTTGATTTCTGTTTATTTTACCCTCTGTGACATTCTTTACCCAGGTATCTACCCTGGTTACCAACGCCTGGTTACGGCGTTGCCTCAGATCCGAGTCTACACTAAACTTGCAGAAACTTCACTCTTTACTATTGACTGGTGTGGATAAATAAATAAATAAATTCGTATTTATGGAGTCCACCCACTCAGTAACAAGACTGATTTTCAGTGGCGGACTTTAATTTAAAGCGACTTAACCAACCCCTTTAGGCTCCGGACACCATCGACGAGTGAGCGATAACCGAACAAAGATCGATATATTTCAAATATGAAACACATGAATCAGTGATTGGACAGTGCGAACACCTGCGGACAGATGCCAGAATCAACAAGGCCGATTCAGAACAACTTTGAATTTATGGAGTGCTAACGTTGCTAGGACGGCTCCAAAGTCACCGTTTACTTATTCCTAAGCCAAGAAGTGATATAATTGAATCCATATACCGATAAGGGCCGTGTTGTGTACGAAATATGCAATCAGATATTACGAATAACCCATTGTTCTTATAGTGTTCTTATCATGCTATTAGAACAGTCACGTTACTAGTTTGTACGTTATGGAATAAAACCAGGAACGACAATAGTTGGAACTGTAGGCTGACTATCGCCCAAGGTCCTTTAAATCGCCACTGGCAACGAGGTGTTTAATGAGTCTTCACAAGGGGATTAAGGTAGGTTCATGCACGTCGGTTTCGGCAGTCGGACAGTAATAATCACTAGAGTTCTGTATCCATCGTTTATGTAGTGATGTAAGCGTCGGTAGACTGTTACCTGAAGTCGGCAAAAGATGGTCAATGTCCATTCCTTACATGACTCGGTAAGAATTCTAGCCAATCACAATTAGCATCAGCATCATTAGCATCATTAGCATTAGTATTAGCAATTAGCTAGCATCCCTCGGTGATAACTCAAAGCATTGCAGGATGTATAGGCCTACTTCATTTTTCTCTTCGACCCATCATTGGTCAGCTCTGTAACTAGATAACATATTCGATCACAGAGTCAGCGAATCGCGATATCGAAACCTCTGCTCCGGAACGAAAATCTAATATTTTCGAAACGAGGACTCCTGTGTTCGTCATTAGGAAATTTAAAAACGTGGCCGCGTATTCGTCCTACAGACTGAGAGCGACGCTGACCCATATCCCTAGGTAGGTAACTGCATTCGCTTGTCAGAAAGTTTGTTCCGTGATCGAGGATACAAAAGCCCCGAGGACATCGTTATTTTATAACCAATTTGTCTCGTGGTTTGATTACACTCATGTGTTTCACCACATCCTTTAGTATCGGATTGCATTGCAAACAAAAAAACAGTGTGATGGTGCTTAAAAAACCCGAACTTTGATCGTTTTTTGTTATCACATTTCCGAATAATTGGTTTTTAGTTACCCCGAACTAATTTTTATTTTTTTTTATTTTTATGGGTTTCTATAAAGCATTACAATTTTATGATATCATTTTTTACTATTTACATGTAAAATGCTTGATGCCCTACTATGACAAAACTAAGTATATAACTATTATCTAATTATGCTAATGTACATATCAAATAATACCATTTGAATATAGGAAAATAATACCTAATACTACAGTACTACAGACAAACATACAAAATATGTTTACAGAATTATTGAATCCGGAAGTTTTGCTTCGTCCTCTCAGAGCCCGAATTATGAAATATTTAAGAAGCTACTAACTTGTTTTTAACATCATGTTGCCATGGCGACAACAAGGAAGTAGCCAACTAAATATTAATTCATAATACTGGGCCTCAGTCTACATTGTGATGGTCAAACGGCGTACCAAACGGCTTACCTACTTCAAACGGCGTACCAAACGGCTTAATTACTTCAAACGGGTTACCTAATGGTACGTGAAATTTTCAGTGACGCTGCTCGGCTGTTCCATTACGCCAATAAGCGAGGATACTGTTGTAAGAGTGTACAAGCCGTTGCAAACGACTAAGTTCATATAATATAGCGTTCACATTAATCGTTTTGTCGGTAATAATTGCGTATTTCTTCGAATTCCAAAGTAGCTTATCATTCATAGATACTAGAGACAAATGAAATGAAAATGAAATGAAAAATGGATGAAAATACTTCAACACCAATACCAGGGATTTGAACACATTTTAGAACGAAAAAATCCATGTATTTCTTACAGTTGCGAAGACTTGCGACTGCATCCATATTGCAAATCAATCGCATCTCCCAGGCCGCGAAGCATCGACAACGTCTGAAGGCACCGCGCTCGGATTTCGTTTACATGTTCAATGCATGAATGTGTCAGACAGGCAGAAAAACACATTTGTTTTTATTCTTTCCTACTATTTCCTCTCCATAAGCATTTTGTTGTTGTACACCAAGAGTTTGTAGCCGTGGCGATTAGCGCTTAACACGATTGTGGAGCTGGAACCGTAATCCTATAGGGAGTTGTCTCATCATTTGTTTTCGTAAATGTAAAAACGAATAAAAGAGCGAAAAGAACAGAACAACTGAGCTACGGTAGCCAACGTAAACACTCAAAACTTTGCAGATGGGCTAAAACATTACATTAAGATTGATGGAATATAAGAACTAATTAACAGAATTACGTTTTCAAGAGTTTTTTAAGTATAGATTATTAATATCTTTTGAACTAGAAAGGAAATTGATTCGGGGATTAATATTTCTGCAAAGAGTTTGGATGGCAAGTGAGATAGGGACACAATATTAATACGCTATTTGATGTCACAAGATGGTATAGAGGGATATTCAAAGAGTCTCCTGAGGATGACGGACTGTCAGCGATATTCAGTTCCGATTGAATGAAAGCATTTCGCGGCCCTCCACAGTGTTCAGTATGAGCTGGGATGGTCAGCTACATTACCGTGTTTCAACAATACACAATATCAAAAACGTGAGTAGCGAAGTTAAGTTTTGAGAGAGTTCTCCTGAGGATGATGGATTGTCACAGATATTCAGTTCCGATTGATTGATTGAAGGCATTTCGCGGCCCTCCATAGTGTTAGGTATTAGCTGAGATGGTCAGCTACATTACCGTGTTTCAACAATATTACACAATATCAAAAACGTGAGTAGCGAAGTTAAGTTTTGAAGGCGTGAAGCGATACCTCACCGCTAGGATTAATTGACACCAAAAACGACAGGACATACATACATACATACATACATACATACATACATACATACATACATACATAGGCCTACATACATACATACATACATACATACATACATACATACATACAAGCATAGAGTAGCGAAACTGCGCGCAACAACTTGCGCATGGCCGACACTAGCGCGCGTAGCGAACATCAGGGGGGCTATTCCTGAAAGTTGACAATACTCACTTTAAGTGATCGACGTATTGGCTGATTGCTGTGGCGGACCGCGTGGAAACACTCAATCAACCCACATAGATAGTATTGTCACAGTCACAACTTTCAAGCAGTCACAACTTTCAAGAAAAGCCTCCCTGGTTGATACTTAATTAATGCCATATCTCAACCATATATAAACAAAACTGCTATTAAACGAAATTACTATTTTCTAAACTTTGCGATTATTTAAAATGGTGACACATTTACGCGACACGATTTAGTAAAACGTAACTCGATCAGATTACCGTGATAGGTAATTACCAATTGGATCTACGAGCGCATAAGTTTGTTTCAAAAACGTTGGACGAGTTTCATTACTGTATATAATATCCATACGTCTCTCTACGGGCTATAACGCCAAGCCCCCCCCCCCCACCCCCCCAACCCCCCCTTATTAAACCGGACTACGCGACCAAGTTACGAGGACGGCAAGAGGTATTAGTGCTAATTATTTCCTTGACTCGTGGCAACTGAAGGGATGAGTTTAAAACCACCATGACCTCTCCCCCTCCTCTGCTCCCCTCCCCCCCCCCCCCCCACCCGTTAAGTATGAGACGACGTCGTAGCTAAGCTATGTCGCCTCTTAGAGCTTCGTGTAGTACAAAGCTCAGTAAGTCAACGATCGTTTTGGTTAAAATGAAACATGACTAAACTTTGGTACTTTATACAAATTTTATTCGCGCAGTATTTTCCACTCACTGCAGAATAACTCAGTGCCTACGTTTGAGAAAACTTTTACAAAATATGGTGACTCGTTCAGTGGGGGTTGATATTGTTTACTGTCTGTGCGGATAACATTGTTGATTTGTTTATACTTCTTGGGACTAAACACTTTGTTGTTCATAATTCTGGTAGCTAAATAATTTTTGTTAATATTTCATAGGACTTCACTTATTTTGATCAATACTTCTTGTGATAACACAAATTTTTGTTTATACTTTTGGGATTAAACTTGACGTTGTTTATACTTGTTTGGACTAGACACATATTGTGTTCATACCTCTTAGAACTAAACACAGCTTTGTTCATACTTCTTGACACTTTTTTTAAAAACACTTTGTAAAAATACTCTGTGGGGTTTAACAGTGAAATTCCATTTGCATTAAAATAGTGTTTGTTTCTGAGAGGCTAAACCATGTTGTTTTGTTTGTGGTATTTGCTCGCTTCTGATAATAATTAGTTAGTGTGGTAGAGCAGACGTACACCGACCGTAAGCCTAATACCTCATTAACGAGCTGTCAGCACTCGACAGTCACCGCAATAACTTCGGGTGTTCGCGACTGCGGTCCTACTCTGATGTTGACAACGGTCAGCATTAACACATAAACGACTCGGAAGCTTTCTCTAATTATTTTATAACCATCACTGTTCACGCGGACTATATCAAGACAATTATTATATGAGTACAGTAACTGTTTCAATCAGATTTAAATGTGTTAGCTAGGTTTTGCTGGGCATAAGGGGAATCGGGGATAGCGAACATTGCAAATAATAGGCAAGTTTGTCATTTCATTCCAATTCCTGGATTCTCAAACAAATCCCAGCAAGATAAATCATCAACACATTCATAGAACAAATATTGTAAAATTTATATCTTTATCAGTTCGAAAAGCGACATAAGCATGATTTGTATCACAAATATTTGTTTAACTTCTTTGTGAATCCATTTCCAAATATTTTTAATGGAATGTTTTGAGAAAATATGCAGCAAAAACGTTGTTTTTGACACAAACAAAATAGGTTACAGATTTTAAAATTGTTTTTTTTTTCTAGTACCGGATAACGTATGAATTCCAACTTGAATATTATTATAACTAGGGAAACGCTCTCTGATCAGAGGACAAACGCAAATATTCACGATCTATTTGTTGATCTCATGTTTTGATGCGTACCTGATATGATTTGTTGCAGAATTTAGTGCAAATCTGACAAATTTATCTCTTCTTAAAAGCAATGATTCGTGGAGTTTCATATTCTAGTCTCTGCGTGCAGCTATTCCTGATCTATTAGTTGCCATTTGATGCTCGTATATTCCCAATTACTCCTCAAAAAACAGATCATACCATGAAATATTTGTATATACAGGCCTATACATATATATATATATATATATATATATATATATATATATATATATATATATATATATAGGCTATGCTTTTGAACACAAAAAATGGGGCTTTGAAATATATAGCTCACATTTCGTTCTGAGGTGCCCTTTAACCCTTCTCCACTTTGCTGCGTGATATTTCACTTTTATGGTTCTGAGCCCGTCTCGCTCACCCGGCGCCTTCACATAACATCCTTCATCAGCGCCGTATGTTTCAATCTTTGAAACGGTTTGAGAGTGCTTTCCACTATTTCCTCTTCTACAACTCTCTGGCTTTCTTCATATAGCTATTCTACATATCCCCCATTAACTATTCTGAATATTTAAACTATTGGTTACTATTACATAAATAAATAAAGTCACCTATTACGTATAAATCAGCATCATATAGATAGATTAAAGTCAATTTCCAAAGTTAAAACCCCTAGACCGAATTGAGAATCGAACCCTGGACCTCCTGCATTGGAAGCAGAAATAAAGCCACAAATAATATTAATTATGAAAACTCAATAACAATTATCATTAAAGGGCCATCATGCTTCATGTAATTCAAAGTATGTGTATATGATTGATAATGATACGGAATCACACTATTGAATAACTTGCCCACGGTGACACTAGTGGTAGTCGGGTTGACATACGTTTTATTTACCAATATAACATCTACCGCAAGTTGTAGTACTACTTCTTTATCGACTCTGTTCTACGCTCATAGCTCATAGACATACGACCTGCGCGCGCATGTTTGCAGCAAGAAAATAGCTTGTTTCGATACTCTACGATTCTTATACTGTGACGGAATGAAGTTTCCGTGTGGAGCAATAGAACACAATTCGTATCTCCGACGCTGAAGAGTGAACAGCTTCAATATCCCCTTGTTCGCTTCAGCTATAATAGTGCCATGATTTACATATTGCTGACGACAAAGGCTTTGTGGAACAATGCTTTACAATATACAGCCGTTTACTTAGCATAGTTGTTATCTTGCGAGAAGCAACATTATATATTGTACGGGGTTGAAAGAGCGGGAAGCGAACACAGCCCACGGTCCTGTACTCTCAGCTAACTTTATACTGGCAATGAACATTTTCTGAGCAAGGTTCGTCAATCGTCTGACGGAGGTTCGGTAAACCTTAATGCCTGGTCGTCGCCTGTATCGCGAAGATAACCGTTTTCTTTCCTTACATAGCGTAAAATTATTGTCCCTTCAAATAGTAACATACATATTTTTCCTCACCTGGTGCCAGGACAACCCTGCCTGTCGTACTAGGAGACTATTTGGGCCGACGATATAATAACATTCACCGAAAATATTGATACATTAATCAAAGAATAATTAGGGTATTACCATTTTCATTTTCATTGCTCTCACCATGAGACCACGAAATCTCTCCTATAGAAACACACAGGTTGTGTCAAATATGAAACTCTACAAGCCTACGCTAATGGATTTTACCAAGCTCTAATGAAACCAATTAAGGTAAATTTAATTAATAAATACCACCCTTATTGGAGTTTCTGTGAACTACCTTGGTGAAGCGCATTTGATTTGTTTTTGCGACATGATACTTCCGTTCAAATAATGTTGTTTTGAATGTCGTGGCAATGGTTACACTGTGTGGGGATTTACGGACCCGCACACCTACACCATCTTGTAATTAATTATGGGGTGAGGTTGGCGGTGACAGAGAGAAAGTGGCCCAAGAGACGGGGATAAATCACATTCACGGTTCTGATTTGTAATCCGTAGTGTCTTCCATCCAAGAGACCCAATCGTCAGTTGGTCATTAGGTAATGAATGTTTGATGCTCATTCAGGATTCAACGGACATGGCAACCTCTGAAACTCAACTGTGTCTAAACTCTAGATGGAATGAAACACGATTGAGAGAATATCTTCAGTGGCTGGACAACCAATACAAACTTATTCTTATTTATTCTTTTACGTGATATTACTTTTCTTTTCACACTTGTTTATTTCTGATATATTATGTCAATTGAATATTTCGTTTTCTTTTTCTTTTTCTCTTTATTTACATAACACATAGAAATAAAGGTACAAAATGTTAAATATTAGTGTTTTAACAAACATTCTTTCAAGCCGATATTATCTATACCGAAATTGATTCTTGTTCCATCTTTTCCATTTCAGTCTTGTTGGATGAGATGCTAAACCAACAGATAAATCTCTAATCATCTCTCTGAACACAGCGCTTACCTAAATGCGGGGGCTTAGAACAACCAAACGATCTCAACAGCTGCTTTCCCATCTCATATCCCATCTGGGAAGACCGCGCGGGAAGATAATGATTCCCATTCAGAACTCCACATCCACAACCACACGAATTCGGCGTTTCATTGGTTGCAATAAGATCAACGATAGATGGAATCTCTTTGTGCGCATTTTGCAAAGAATATCTCTTAGGTGATCTTCCTGTGTGCAGTGATCATTCAACTGAGAGTCTGTAGATTACAGTGAATATGCCCTGAGTTAGTATTTCTCTTTGTGCGAGCACAGAGGTGGCAATGAGAGAGAGAGAGAGAGAGAGAGAGAGAGAGAGAGAGAGAGAGAGAGAGAGAGAGAGAGAGAGAGAGAGAGAGAGAGAGAGAGAGAGAGAGAGAGAGAGAGAGAGAGAGAGAGAGAGAGAGAGAGATGAGGAAGCAAACCACTATATCTTTCAATTAAATCAGTGTGCAGTTCTGGTTCCCCTAAGAGTCGTGTAAGTTAATAAACTCCCTAATTTGATCGATTATTTCTCATGGGAAAACAGGCGAAGGGAAGGGTCAGTGTAAGTGCTATCTAGACCTAAGCTGGCATTACACGTTTTCCCTGAACCGATTTAAAGAGAATGTACCACAACCACTACAAGCTATGGCTGGGGAAACGTTGGTTAAGGCTCATTCATTAGTCACGAATTTATTATACGAAATTTAGAGTCGAGTAAGTTTTAATTGGACGTGGATTACATCCAATGAGTAAGCAAATGTGATTTTAATTTCAAATCATTTTGCCCTAACGTCCGGCAAGTAGTATTGATCCCATATTTTGCCAGACAAGAAAGTTGCATGCAAAATAAATGAAAATAAATAAAATACAAAGAAATATAATTACATTTAAAATAAAAAGATGAATATACTAAATAAAAATAACGGGCGACATTTTGGAGAAGTAAATAAACCAACAAGTGTGCTATCAAACTTACAACAACTATTGTTTACCACAAAGATTAATATCTCATTTAATTAGTACTACTGAAACAATATTATCTAACTCGTTACAATTGTTTCATCTATAAAATCTAATAAATTATCAGAAACGTCATCTGAGTGTTGTCAACCGTGAAGAGAAGACTCCTCAATTCGTTCAGCAACCACTGATGCGCACCGATACGTGACGGATGTGACGTCACCGCCTGCACAACAGACAGTCTCAAGACGGAGGCGGCCAACGGATGACTGATCATCGACAAAAGAAGAAGGTAGTCTACTAATCTAATCAACTCAAACAAGCGCGTTTGTTATTTGCCATCGTCCAGGGAAGATTCTTTTATGTTTGCGATAAATTAATTGTGTTGACAGGAGAAACTGCGCGCTTCCCCCGTTGCGATCATGCAGGAATAAAAGCCTGACAACTTATATTTTCTGAGGGATCATCACAATAAAAGTATAGAAACTGGATGTATACCAACTTTTTATTTGATGGGTGCCAAATTGTAAGTTGTAAACATTATACCGTTAATAAAAAGATGAATGTACTAAATAAAAATTACGGTCGATATTTTGGAGAAGAAAATAACCGAACAAGTGTGCTATCAAACTTACAACAATATTAATTATAGATCTTTGATTGGTTATCGCTCACTCGTCGATGGTGTTCGGAGCCTACAGGGTTGGTTTAGCCGTATTAAATTAAAGTCTCCCACTGAAATCAATCTTGTTACTGAGTGGGTAGACTCTTTAAATACGAATTTATTAATTTTTTATTCATTTATACGTAACATGTTTGTGTTTCAACGTGTTGAAGGAAATGTTACATACTATCGTTATTTTGATATTTCATATAAATAGAGAAATATCCATACAAAAATATGCAGGCATGAGTAATACGATTTACAACACTGTAACATACTTAAAATCGTTAAAATAGCATAGGCAAAAAGTAGGTGGATGAAACTGCATATTACTACGATGTATTTAGGTAGTTGAAAAGAATTAAAACTGTAGTTAGAGAATTCACTGTTCTTCAATTCAATTCAATTCTTCTTCAATTCAATGTGCAATATTTTAACTCTAGAGTATTTATAAAACATAACGGAGAAATGAGAATAATCATTCTCGTTTTGTACAAGACGATCTGTCATTATTTACTTGTTGCACAAACCACTCTTTCTCCGTTCACTTTGAGAAAGGTAGATCACAAAACTAATGTTGCTTGTTTTTTATGCGCAAGGGTTTCTTGCGCAGAATGTTATGATAAAAAGAAAAAGCGAATCAAGAAGAGAACATCAGACATCTCCATCACTTTCACCACTCCACGCGCAGAGAGGATCGATATCATAAGAACGAAGTAATGTCACACTGGAAGGTAGTCTCACTTTCAGTATGCATAAAGTATGAGTTCAAGCTGCCTCTAATGCTCGGAGTCTTGATGGGGGGGGGGGGGGGGTAAACACGTCACACCCCCCGTCGAGGGGAGGGATTCCCGGCGACACCAACACGAGGATAATTGGAGAGTTGGGGCCAAAACGACGAAACCAGATCAGATCAAACTGATAACTTCATCTCATCGGGCTGGACCTGAATACTAATCGTGTGATATGGAGAGAATGCTAATTGTGATGCTAATGTTGAGAGAAGAGAATGACAATCCTGCTAGAAGACAATGCTAATAATGTTAGAAGAGAATGCTAATGGGGCTAGAGAGAGGTGATGCTAATATTGAGAGAAGAGAATGGCAATCCCGCTAGAAGACAATGCTAATAATGTTAGAAGAGAATGCTAATGGGGCTATAGAGAGGTGATGCTAATATTGAGAGAAGAGAATAGCAATCCCGCTAGAAGACAGTGCTAATAATGTTAGAAGAGAATGCTAATGGGGCTAGAAAGAGGTAATGCTAATATTGAGAGAAGAGAATAGCAATCCCGCTAAAAGACAGTGCTAATAATGTTAGAAGAGAATGCTAATGGAATGGGGCTAGAGAGAGGTAATGCTAATATTGAGAGAAGAGAATGGCAATCCCGCTAGAAGACAATGCTAATAATGTTAGAAGAGAATGCTAATGGGGCTAGAGAGAGGTAATGCTAACATTGAGAGAAGAGAATAGCAATCCCGCTAGAAGACAGTGCTAATAATGTTATAAGAGAATGCTAATGGGGCTAGAGAGAGGTAATGCTAATATTGAGAGAAGAGAATAGCAATCCCGCTAGAAGACAGTGCTAATAATGTGAGAAGAGAATGCTAATGGGGCCAGAAGGATAAGGTGATGCTAATTATGACAGTTGAGAATGTTAATTGTTGTACAAGGAATGCTAATGGCGCTAGAAAAAAATATACTATGTAATGACAAAAGAATGTTAATAATGCTAGGTACAAATACGCTGCTAGATAGGATACAAATTGAATTATGCTAGAATCAGAATTCTAATCTTATACTGTAGCATACAATAATAATTGTCGCTTGAATGATTAAACGTAAGACGAGAGTGCTACTAGCATACACACAGATAATGTGAATTACGCTATGGGAAATGCTATTTACACTATGTAGTACATTAACTACGCTGGAAGAGGGTGCTATAATGTTACATGGAAAGTTGACTACGATAAAACGCTACTTTGAATGAAGTATACACAAACTATTGTACCTTTCATGCAGTTATAAATATTATTATAACAACGTTACCACACATTTAAACAATGCACAATGAAAACGTTATAATAACATGAATAATACCATAATAATGGGTAGTAAGGCATTTTTGCAAAAACGATCTTAATTCAAAGAAGTTATAACGCAGTGCGTTACCTCTAATTGCTGCGTAAGAACACAGTTAGAATACATCGGTTAACAAGGGGCCAATGTACAGTGTACACAACTTAACTCGTACACCAACAACTCAAACAATGAAATTACAACCTGACGTTGATGAAGTTTAACTCAAATGTAATTACCTGCGTAGGATGAGTTCGGCGGAAAGAGAGCTTAGAAAGAAAGACTTTCAACTTGAAACAAAAGCAAGACCCTGAAGCTCAGAGCTACAATTAGTTATTCACCCCACTCCAAGAAATCATCCATCCACCCACCCACCCAACGACAGTTTCAAACCTTTTCACGTTCGGCTTGAATTAACTGGCGCAAAGAAAAGAATTTAAATGTACATCTTACATTAAACTAGGGGAATTTGATTGTTTAAATTTGTAAAAACTGTGAAGTCTTTCATGGAATTTCTTTCTGCTAGTCACTAATAATTCGTGTGGTAATATTTTATACACAAATATTTAAACATTTCGCGATTTAAGTACCACAAACAATTGTGCACATATACTTGGTAATAAGTTGTCGATTAGGGGAACAGGGAAATTACAATTCAATACAATGCACTCTATTGATAACTGAACTTGAATCGACAACAGAATTATACATTCACCGTCAAATGTGTGGACGATAGTTGAAGAAGCCGTAGAAAGTTTGAACATACTGCGGTAAAGGAAACCGATCATATTATTTACTCTCCCTTCGCGAAAAGTAATTTAAAATTTCCACCACGGAACCGAATCTCCTGAAATGCAACAATTATAACATCTGACTAAAAGAACAAGTTTTTTTACAAAGTTATCACTAACTTAATTAAGACGCGAACAAAAACTAATCACATTTTGAATTATATCGTATCCGTGGAAGTTATTTAAAGAAAAAACGAAACTCATTTTTTCAGTGGTATCTTCACCGAAGCGTGACAGTATCTGAATGTAATAAGTTAAAGTCGTTGTGGCTGCCGGGTTAGTTCACTGATCCAGAAAGGCTAGAGGAATTTGAAACGAGATAGCGCGGTGTCATACAGCAATATACCTCGGAAAAAGGTTATTATGCCACTATTATGAGTGCCAATACTCACTACGTGATTATCGCCAGCGGTGTATTCCTAAAATATACAGCGCCTAGGCGGACGAATTTACGTGGGGGGGGGGGGGGATTGTTTTAAGTGGCCGGAAAAAGTTTTACAGAAATTAAACATGAATACATGAAGACATTGAGGGGACATTTTTGGGCAGTAGTTCAAATATCATACATGAATTTAAAATTTCTTTTTGTATTTTCGATGCTAAATAGCCCAAAAGTGTGTAGAGAGAGCAATGAAATCGTAAGTTTTGGACTATATTTGAGTAACATATTTTTCTCAATTTTAGATATTGTGAATACTATATGGGTTGTTGAAATTTAAACAACAGAACTGTAAAAAAAGGGCCTAGGCTAGCCTAGCCTTCAAATAAAAGTGCCTAGGTGGCGCCTAATGCCGCCTAGGCTCGAATACACCACTGGTTATCACTGCTATTGGCTGATTGGTGTGGCGGACCGCGTGGAAAACACTCTTGTCACCGTGACAACTTTCAGGAATAGTCCCCCTGAGGTGTTAGGTGTTCTAGGTGTTCTGAGAGAAGTCCATTTTAGGTGCATGCTTTCGTTAAGATCAGTTTTGTGCATTCAAGGATGATGATTACTAGGGAGGATGTAAGAGTAGCAGAAAATACCGGTATATTAATTTCGTTTATCTTTTCAATCTCAATGGCAAGGATTCGTGAGTAAAAAACCGACTGTTAAAATGTATACTATTAAATTTACTGACTTACAGTCTTTCAGCTCATATAAGATCTAATAAGTATCATATCACTTTATCCCCATTCATCATAAGACACTATCATAATTCTCGGATCATTCCTTTTTTTTCATATTACAAATAATAAATATAATGATTCCATTACTTGTGTAATTCAATGAACCAACAAAAAGATATGCAGAAGCCTATCTATAATAATTCCTATTGTATACGCAGCCTATACCATAGTTTATTTCAAGTCCATTTTCCGACATCCGACTACGTTACCAATTGTATTATAAATATGGTACATAGTACATATAATAGGCCATTTTCAATATTGATCTAGGACCCTAGAGAGTTAATCACGGATCTCTAAAACAATGCACAGCAATAAACTTAAGTTTTCAAATGTTATGTCAAGGTGCATTTTCAATTGTTGTGCATTGTTGTATTTGAAGTTTAAAGAAATACTTAGAAGTTATGGTCATCTTTGTGAATCCAGGCCCGACGAGTCACAATCATCGTTTCTATAACTTCAGTTTCTGCGCCACTACGAATTGCAAAACGAAAAACTTCGTTTGAAACTACATCCAAATAAGATATCGATTAGCAAGTTACGTTGAGATCTCCCTTCTATGGACAAGTCTTACTAGGCCATGGTATGTGATTCAAGACAGGAGCGTGCGAAGCTGCAAGAAACATGGCGTAATGTTATTGTGTCCTGATTAACTGAATAGTTAGTGGCAAAATCAGATTGCCATGATCATTTTTACTAACCACTCTTGTTAGGAATTCCTGAAGTAAAAAATAAACAAAAGAAAATGCAAAACGTTCAAAGTTTCTGTGTTAACTTTGATACTGAGATCGTTTCACTGACCCCATTCAAAGCAGAGTGTCTACTAGGGTGTAGCTCCCGAGTCTTGCCTCCCCCAGTCCCCCCCCCACCCCAGTCCCTCCCCAGCGCAATGGCAGAAGTCCTAACCTTATTCTCTCGTCACTCGATTTCGAAAATTGCGAATTATAATTTCGCATAGCTCACGAAAGTGGTTAGTGATTTTTAATTAAGAATAATTTGATGCCACGCGAAGCGTTACGTCGTTATTCCTCTGTGTATTTGCACCCCCCCCCCCTCCTCCCCCCCCCCCCCCCCCGCTCAGAGAAGAGCGGGTTTTTGCGTCTTGAACCTCTCCACTCGAGTCGGGTGGTACTTGATGTATACTTAGCGACTGAGAGCGTTTCTATCGACCACTTAGCGTAGATAGCAAAACAAATTGGCAACTGGAATCCGTTGCGATGCTTCTCTCGTTCAAATAATAATTATGAACAAGATCAATCAACATTTAACTATACAAAAACCTTTAATATTTAACACTCAACTGTTATAAACCTATATAAGAACTCCAACCAATGAGATATACTCCTTTGACATTATCATATTACAACATATACATTTAAAATTAATGTAAATAATCTAAAAATTATGACATTACCTTCCGTATGCAGATCTAGATAGCTCATTTTTATAGAGACAAAAATTAATAATCTAGAACAAACATGGGCACAGTCACGACAGAGGAGAAAAGTGTGATTTCAAATTTCAGTTCTAATACAAAACAGCCAGCTTTGGCAGGGCAGTCCAATAAAGACAACGGTATGTCATATTATGAAAACGAACTCTTCTACTATTAGATAATCATAACCAATTTTTGTCTCAAATTTTAGTAAGATCTGCGGTTTAAATCTCTCAACACAATCTCAACACAATTATAAAAAAATCCGAAATTCCACAGAATTACAATGTATCTCCCCCCCCCCCCCCCACCAACCCCCATTTGTGCGACAGACACAATTCAGAGCCTTATTACGCACAACTTGCTTCATAGAAACTAACTCTAAGGTAACATCTTAACTATCGAGCTAACAAGATATTGTACGTGCGTGTGAGCGTACAGTGGCAATGGTTAGGAACATCAGTTGCATCGTTTGTAGGACATACTATAGTGTGGAAGAGCAGCCGTACAAGTTTCTCTATAGTTGGAAACAACCTGCGCGTAACTAGATGAAGTTCGATCAGAGTGACATACATAAGATGCATTTTACTAGGCACCAGATGACATAATACACGCTCATTAAAACTAATAAATTTACTTATTACAAAAGAAAAGTACTTTAATTTAGAGTGTCACATTAAAAATGGTAACAATTATTTACTATTGTAAGGTTTTTATAGCTGTTATTGTGTTTCTGTTACGGTTGTAAAATTTTCCCTATCATGCACACTTTTTCATTCACTTGTGAGAAATGAAAAAGGTAGCTAAATGTAAATTTCCACATGAAGCGAGGAAAAAGGCGCAAAATTGCAGTTCAAAAATATAAGCGGGTCCGGGAAACGACTAATTTATAATTATGTTTTAAAAAGTATTGTAATGTGTGTGGTAGGTAGAGCCGTATTTAGTTGTTTTGCGCATAGGCCCGGTGCAATAAGACCCCTTCCTCACGCATTGTCACAAGCAACACAATTTGGATGTACCAAACATAGAGCATGAGCATACCAACGCTCCTAATGCTTTGCTAATTGCTCTTTAAAAATAATTATTTAATTATTTCCTTTTAGGCAATGGCGTATAGATAGACTGGTCAGCTGCCCAGTTGCCCGCAGAGCACAGGAAGGCCATACTAATAGTGTATCCCAATGACTGCACTGGATCGCATTGAGTGCGCCTTTAACAATTAGAACAACAATACACATTAGCCGCAGCAGTGCAGCCCATTGGAAAACGCCATTAATTTGTTGAAGAAACGTTAACAATATCGATTCAATTCAAATTACTTCGAATTATACAATTTTTAAAGATATTATAAACGTGTTTGTCTAATGAACCTCTTTCGATAGGAGGGGTGTGAGTGGGTGTTCTGCTTCTCAAACATTCCTACCATAACCTTCTAACATCCTTCTGTATAACTGAATAGGATAATGTACATTCAACAAATAAATAAAACACACATATAGCTACAGTACTCGAGTGGCTTAAAAAAAAAACTATTTCACATAAACTTTTGAAGTGTTATGAATTATACTTGAAAACATTGTGTTGTAACTTGATATGCGAAAACGACGTTGCAAAAAGTAAGGACAGACTATATACCGTACTTGCCTTAGGGCTCTACTGGTTTTAGGAATTTGTTTCATCAATATTTCTTGAAATGAAAACAGTTCGAAATAATTTGCTGAATAGTGAATTCTTCTATGTTGGCATAGCTTGGCTGAGAATGCAAAACAATGCGTAGCTCGATCAGCTGCGGCTTCGATGAAATTCCAAAGAGTTGTTACATAAGATGTGTTGTTAACAGGAATCTTATTGTTTCAGTACCCTACAAAAACTAGTACAAGTTAATGTTTCTGAATTAACAAATATTTTAGATCAGTTGATAACTCACCACACGCAAAGAATAAACTTGTTTTCTGATGCTATAAATTTTCGCACGGAAGAAACAATCATTTCTCATCTCGATTAGCCAAAGTTTAAAAAATATGTGACATATAGTTGAGAAACTGTAAGAATGACGGCCCCCTCCTTATACCCACCACTGCTACCCGACCCCCCTCACCTCCGTGACAACCAAACAAAATTAAATGCGTAACTGAAAATCAGTTTGTTTCAGTTGTTCAGTTTGTCGTTTCATGGAGTTAAAGGGGGGTCGGGTAGCAGTGGTGGGGATAAGGCGGGGGCCGTAATTCTTACAGTTTCTCAACTATAAAACCGAAATATCATCATGTTCTCAGAGAACATTTAGTGCTCTATTAATTAAAGAATGTTGCTACGTGCCAATAAAATCAATAATATTTGTAATATTATTTATTTTCATACACACAAAAATTACAAACAAATCTATTTTCACATAAAAACAAAAAAGTAATATTAAGAGCACTAAACAATATTGTGTTTACGATTTTGTCTTCAATTATTGTGTAGTATACATTAATGTGTCCTTGAACGAGTGATCTTGTATTATGTGATTGTATTTTGTATATTCATACGTGTGTGCGAAATAATATGTTTGTGTGTTTGTGACTAGTTTCTTTTCAAAAACACGGCGTGTGATGTATTTCTGTAAACGTAATTAGTGTGAGTCAATATTATCTTTGTGATTATCTGTTGTCCGTGCAAATGTGTTTGTGTTTGTGTTTTTTTTTGTTGCGAAAATACCCTTAGTAAATTTATGTGTATAATTATGTACTTTTTGAATATTCATATACACGCGTAATACGCATTACGACATCACTTATACTGTGACATATGAACGCTACGTACACACAATACGGCTCATTTTAACACAGATCGGTTCCCTCTTCTCATTTGCATGTTAACTGAACATCGACCGATGCTCCTGTTCGCAGTGGCCGCGCTGTGGTAAATAAACATGAACGCGTGTATCTTTTGCGTAGATTGCGTTTTTAGTCCCGCCGAAAAATCGAACTTCTTTGAGAAGGATGTTTGCCTTTTATCACGACAAATAAACAGAGACATGGTAAAAAAAGACGCTGGCAAAAAACGACGAATTTGTAGTAAAGTAAACGAAAATAGAGTTCTCGGATGGGGACTATCGGGGGCAGGGGTGCAGGTGGTGGGGGGGGGGGGGGAGCAATAAACACTAGTTGTCTAATAACATGTAAACATTGCATCCAAAAACTGTACTATGATTATAGTAAGCGTAAATAAACGTAGACCTAGTTGTTTTTAATATGTGTTAAGTGATAGCGCTAAAAAGTAAACAATATATTTAACCGATAATGATTATCACCCATAATGTTTCCTTGGTAAAGAATGATGTACTGTTGTATGGAAGTAAAGTGTAAACAGTCTCTCGATTTACATTGTAATAATATAATTGACAATCAAATAAACATTCTGTTTTCTAAAGTTAAACAATTTATTATAGAACGTTGGTAACCGCGGTAATACACCCAAACAACATGTTGACGCGTTTCGGGACGGCTGCGTCCTTCGTCAGAACACAGATTACGGAATCCAGCTTTATGGACGTGTAGCGTAACGCCGAAACGGAGGGTATATTAATTGGACATTATTTTGAATCAGGAATGAATATCTCAAAGAAAAGAATACAATTATTGAAGGGTAAGTGGAAATGAAGTGGGTGTTTGGAATGGAAAATGGTAGAGTGGTGCTTCTTTCAAAGTAATTTTGTGTTAATGTGTTAATAATGTATCTTATATTCTATGTTTGAAAGAATATAAACGTAAACAAAACATAAATCCATGGGATTGTAATACGCGCGATAGATAAAACCTGATCCCCATTGCAATGGAAGTAAAGTTCAAATTAAAAGAGTGATTCAAGAGTAAAATTTTTGTTATACAAATTTCCAACCAGTCTTCGGATCAATAACACCTCAATAACCGTGTAATGTGATATCTATTACCTTAAAAGCTCGTAACTCTTGCACCAAGACTTTCTATTCCAGCTCCCGTGGCTACACGACAATTAGCCATACAGTGCATTTCATGTTAACCTTGCAGTTTCTTGCACTAACCCCCTTGATTGCACGTCACAAGGGTCTGCCCCTACCATCCGACAGCGCAGTGAGTGCAACGGTAGCTCATAAACTAAGCACCTGTCAGGAACGGTAATAGGTGACACATTTACAGAATCAATAATTCAAATTTTTTTTTTTTTTACAAATTATTTGGATTGAATTCTATTGATTGAAACGGTAATATCTTCTATGCAGTAACACATAACAAAAGCCCACATTAACAATTAATATTTCGCATAATTTAACAAATTATTTGGACTCGTAAATAATTAATTCTGTGTATTTTTCATAAGTGTTACTGTAGATAATTATACCGTTTCAATAGGTGATATTTCCGGATGACATTGGGGATGGATCCCATGGTCTAACGAGATCCTTCCTTGCTTCTAAGGAATATTATTTTATCGTGGGGTAGACCCTTGGCATACTAGGGTGAAATGCACTGTAGTCTATTTACTCTGCAGTTCGTTGACTCTTGAGGCTATGTTTGAGGCTTGCTCACATTACAATAGTTTCTATGTTACGAGTTGCGTTTGTTTACTAACGACGGAGAATACCGAGCACAGTAACGACCGTGTTTGTCATCTTAACGACCGCAGATGTAAGACTGACTTGTCTTATCTGCACCGGTCTCTCTATAGTCGAGATAATCTCGCGATTTGTGGCAGGGAATAACGTATACTCAAGTCTTGGAGGTACAGGGAAACCTATATGACTGGTTAAAGTTACATCGTCCTTTCGGATGGAACGTAAAGCCGATGGTCCCCTTGGTACTTTTCGACAAGAGTAGGATACGTGCCGGTACCAGGCTTCCCCTCCTCCCTTCCTCATTATCATTTCCTCATTAACATTATCATCACTTTGATCTGCTAGGAGCAATTCCTTTGTACGTTCCAGTGAGATGCTCTCGCCACACCCCGTTATTTTACCCCCCTGCTGCTAGGCTAGATGTATTTAAATACTCTTTTCTTCCTAGGGCTATGAGTCTCTGCAATAGCTCACAGTTTTCGCACGTCGATGTTTATAACGACAATGCTTACACCATCAAAAAGAAATGTAAATATATTAAATAGGTCAACTTGTATGTATTTCAACTCAATTTTAGTTTATTTTATTTTATAAATGTGTTTTTATTTTATTAATTAATCAATTTCCGCTTGTATGTGTAGTGTCGTCATTTTATGTTAATCCTATGGTTTAATCTATTATATCCAATGTTTTCTGGACTGTACTATGTACCATGTATGTCTGTTATTGGGTAAATAAATAATAATAATAATAATTCATCAATCATCACTCATCAGGGTAAAGAGGGCATTGTGCCCTTCATTGGCCGGCCTAATTACAATAAAATAAATATACTAGGGAGGGAGGGTTCCCAACTCTAGAAAGTAACATTCTGGGACAAATAATGGAGTAAAAGGGACTGGCTTTCGTGATACTGTCCCCTCCCACGCTTACATGCACGATTATTGAGTTAGAGCACATGTCCTCAAAGAAAGAGGTGCGTTTAAGTATAGCATATGTTAAAACACAACCATAAATATAATTCTATACCTTAAACTTAAAAGTCTTAAAAGTGTTGCGAACAACATTTCTTGCGGGTAAACCGTGTATAATATATGTACAGAAGACTTGAAATCTCTCCAAGCATCTCCTTCTACTGAAGCAGAGCTTGATAGGGTGATAATATGTCTAAAGTCGATAAACCTATATTGGGCCGGGATACAGAGGCCAATTCAAATGGAGTCGTAGAACGCTGTAGTAGCCTCAGGGGGGTGAGGGTACACTTCACGGAGCTAGCGCAACAGGTATATTATACTGTGATAAATATCCACTGGAGGCAGCACTTTCCACACACGCTTTGTGACCATCTTGCTATGAGATCAAGTAGACTTTGTATGAGACTGTCTCTGAATATATGTACACTACTTGTTGGAATTTTACGTAGCTAAAATTATTTGAAAATATAACCGTTTCAAAGTAGAATAAGAACTTTGGTGAAGGAAAAAAAAATCTATTAAAAAGTAGCGATATATCGAGAACTTTGAATAAATCAGTAGCCTACCAAGTATACAACTAAACGCTCTGTAATGACCACATGCACAACTAACAATTGTTTTGCTTTGTATAAATAAATAAAATATGTCTATTAGAAACAAAACACGTTTTTCAAATTTCTACGGCCTAGCGTCACTATATATATAGTGCCCCATATAATAATAGTTATAAAATAAAAGATTATAAAATATAATAATAATATTATAATACTCGCTCAACTCTCAAAATTCATTGTTGCCATGTGCCATGTTGCCAAACCTTCCACTATCACTAATCGCAGGACATAGCTGTGAAGTTGCCACTTGCACAGTGACATAAAGCTCTTCATACTAATAGTGTCGGTAACTTTGATGGCGAGAATATACTCAGAGCCATTAGTGACGCCAAATCACAGTGTTTACCTCGACACACTGGACCAATGCTACTTATAAGCTATGTTCAGATAGGTGTGACATGCCAAATAGCTACAATAATGTGTAGACGTACTAATACTATCTTCCGTGACCCGCATTTGGAATTATGCGGGGCGATGTAGTAACAAGTTTTGTATATATATTTTAATGTATTGATCAGATAATTTAAATCTGTTTGATATGATATAATTAAAAAAAACAATACATAAATATGTTGTGTTCCACTTAAAAGAACATCCATCAACCCGCAAACATTTCAAAAATGTATTTTCGCTCAGATAGTGTTCTACCACTAGTATAATCTCTCCGATTTCCACAAAAGTAATCTGAATGAAAGTACAACGATTGAATAGAAAAGTGATTTTTTTCAACCTGTAATTCCCTCAATGTTACCAATAATATCACAAATTGTATTTATCACTTTTTGATAATAATAGTGGACACTATATTACATTATTTGAGTCGAAATGTGTGCTAATATTTTATCATTTCTTTACCTTCTTTGGTTAGGGAGAAAATTTCAAATGTACCATATTTTTATGTAGGAAATGTTCCTCGACAAAACAATAATGCACAAACAATCGTTCACTGAAACCCTTGTATCACGACAATCACAACACCCAACAAAGGAAAAGTCTCCTGTCGTAATAAAAGTCCGTTGCTGCAGTAATAGCAAAGCTTCGCTTCAGAGGGTTCAGCAGACAAGACAAGGTATGTATTACTCGAGAGCTTTCTTTATTAGAAACAAATGTGAGTTGTATTTCCTACGTTAATTTGTTTATCTGCCCAAACAACTCGTGTCAGTCAAATCAGTCAGTCATCATCAGTCAGTCAAATCAGTTATGACATTTTCAGACTAAGCATTCGGTGGATAAAGAAATGGTAAAATATTAGCCCACATTTAAAGCTATAAAACGTTATTGTGTCCACTAATTGTATCAAAAAAATTAATAAAATTTGTGACATTATAAATATTGAGGGAATTAGAAGTTTAAAAAACACTTTGGTATATTTAAACGTTTTACTACAATTCAGCTAACTTAGTGGATATCGGAGAGATCAGATGAATATAGCTTTAAGACAAAAACCATTCTAACTCTACTATGTTCTTGTACCAAAACAATCCTACATATGCTTTCGTCATAGGTGAGTGATTCGATGAACTCAAAAACTTGAACCATTGTAACTGTTACGATTTTCCTTTATTTAATTAATATTTTGTTATACATTTTTTAATTGATTACAGAAATGACGTTCGTAACAATTTCATTATTTTAATTTTTTTTATTAAGCTGATACAAAAGCAAATCACCGGTATACTAGTCCCAACGAAAGTATTCGCATACTGATCTCAGGTCATTGTCTATACTGTCCCTTTCAACCACGCCAATTGAAAGAAAATCAACAGATACCTGGTGTTCTTTCACACATTCGTAAATGCACGGTTCGGCTTAGTCGAGTGCACAGGCGGTTTGGCCACATCCAACGTTACAGGTAACCAACGGAAGGTATTAAATTATCCCCAATATACCTGTTTATATTAGTTGGTAGGAATTAGCGAGGTAGAATATTAAGTTGTCACCTTGGACTCGACTGTGTCGTAAGCATCAGAATACTTTCGTTGGGACAACAATTTTTTACATGTCTAGTGATTGAAGCGTTCTTTAATTGTGCGTGGATTAATATTGCAAACTAAAGTTTCTGTAGAAGCTGTAACACAACGTTAAATTCCTTTACTGAATCGTCGTACTCTTATGTTAACTAAGTGTCAGTCTAATGCTCAGCAACGCAATCTCTGGCAACATCGCAATGTTTGACGTAAGACGACGACATCGTGTAAGCAAATGAGTACTTTTATTTCCAAGCGAAGCGCCAGAGGGGATACGAAGCTTACTTACTTAAGATGTAGACCAGTAAATCAATTCTCAGCAACAAAACAAAGGCTTTTGAAAAAAAGACCGCCAAGAGTAATAAAACGAAAATAAAAATGTTACGGGCGTAGAAGAAAAGTTTCATGATAAATAAGAGGTTTGTGGAATTTGCCTGAATTTCTTAAGGAAATTGAGTAGGTACTATGTAGGGTTATCTTCATTTACCATTTCAAGAGATTCACTTCCAGTTGGACTGTTTGACTGTAGGCCTACATGCAGATATAATAACACTCTTAATTATGAATGACAAACATTCCAGATATCAAAGTTTTGTTTAGACAACTCCGTTAGCAGTAGTCTCATAGCCAGGAGCGGATTTAAGAAAAAGGGCCCGGTCAGCATTTTACCAAAGGGGCCCCGTCCGTTTGGCATATTTTTTTTAACAAACTAACTAATATATGTATATAGCGTACACTAATTCATTACTCACCAAAGCTCTTAAAATGACACCCCCTTCTCGAGTTTTTCCAGCAAAAGCTCCAACAGTTGAGATAAGTCCGAACTCTTGACAGTTTTTCCCGATTCATATCCGCAAGACAATTAGCCGTGTTTGTTTCATAGTGTATATAGGATTCATAGTTCGTTGGTAGAATTTATTTTGAAATAGTAAAAGGACGAAAAACTACGATTGCCGTCGTCTTTAAGATATATTAAATATGGCATGCCACTTCCAATGGATTGAAAACGCTTTTTAACAATAAGAATGTCAAGTTAATCATTTGAAATAACTGATCCACAGAACAGAGCTTTATCAGTCAAGAAAAGTTTGCTCAAACATGTGAGATTGGTCTGCAATTTGTTTACTTTGGTGCAGGACACGTAGTTTTGAGACAACGCAAAATCTGCACTTTCCTTACATTAGGTCTTTGTGATTCCACTTGAACTTCTGCATTCACTGTATCTTCATTATTAGAGGAAATAGGTTTTGCGCTGTTTTGAGGGGTGTTACTACAAGGTTATGGTTTTCTGTTATATGTGTGTAATGAGGTTTGATTTTCGATTTCCAAGGGGGTTTGAATTTCACTCGAATTTTTGACGTGTTTAATTGATGTTCAGCTCTAATTGACACACGCGAATTATTGCCAACACAAAAACTTAATATTCTTTGTTTAGGGTCATTGCCGGCAGTTACAAGAAGTGCGTGCTCTTTATCTTTTCGCTTTTATGCTTGTATCGTCTTCTTATGCTTGTATTTTGTCTGTTAACTCATCTTTAACAAACGTGCACCACACTCACATTAATTTTTACTCGTTTAAAGTAAATTAAAATAAGACAGTTGTCACACGAACTAAGTTGCACTGGACTGTTTCACACGCGACACAGAAACCGACTGATACTGAGTAGAGGAGAGGTTGGGTGTTTCAAAGCAAGTAATTGTCATTTTATAGACATAGAGACAGTTATTGGGTTGTAAATATAAACCCTCATATTTGCCGAATATTTCCAGGTTTTTCTATAAATTAGCGTGACTCAACGTAAAGCGGCAGGATTAAAGTTCCATTGTTGAACTGTGGGGTTGTTTCCGCCGCTGTGTACCGTCAAACAAGTGGTCGAAGGCTTTATTGAGCCCTATAAACGGAATCATTCTTTTTGAAACATTCTTTTTGAAATATAATTTTATTAGTAGTATTTGCTGTAATGGGTTTCGACAATGCCTATGGTGAATGGATCTCAGCTCGTGTGTTTTTGAGTGGGTCGCTAAGGGGCGGGGGGCCCGGATTGGCCGGGGCCCGGTCAGCATCCGCTGACCCGGCTGACCGTTAAATCCGCTACTGCTCATAGCATAAGGTAGAATTTGCGATCCAGAGGTGGTGCGCAGGACTTTACTTGGGCCGTATGCAGAGTCAAGATTAGTGTCAAATTAAGTACAGGATTTGTTGAGACTATGGAATTGTTTTTTCCGCCCCGAAAGGTCGCGGATTCTGTTGTTTCCCGACATAATATTTGACTGGAGGTTTCCCCCGGTCCAGAGCTGAATGCTAATGTATATTGGCCTAATTTATAAATTAAGCCAACTTTTATCTCTAATCTTACCTGTTTCTATCGGACATGGCTAATCTAATCCCACTGAAATATAATACATAAAGGTCACTACCGTTATACGTTGCAATAATATTTCGGTAGTGTTTTGAAATAGAGTGTACAGAATCTCGTATCAATCCCGACAAGAGAACATACAGACATCAAACTCATAGCGATGTGTTCACTTTACTATGGCGAAGATAGAAACACGCGAATGTCACAGTTCGTTCCCACTCAAGTCTGACGAAACTCGATTGAAGTTTTGCAAGAAACTCTTTCAGTTGTTGCCAAACTTAGTTGGAAATGTATTTCGGCTTGTTCGAGTCATCGATTTGTTTGGTTTGGATGACTTGTTAGAAGTTCAGTGCAACCTCTCTAGGCCACGAAACTCGAGCCTCAGCTTCTTTTTCGCGCCGTTCACTGTGTCGAGTAGACCTCGGTAGGGACCTTAGGGACTGCATGGGCTCTACGGGGTTCAAGGGATAGGGCTAAAGAACTGGCAAACACCAGTGGTAAAGATGAAAGAACTTGTAAGTTCCTAAAGTGAAAACATTATACATTTTGACTTTGAAACTTACTATGAAAATGTCGTAAAACTTTAGATTAATTTATAATAAATTATTGCAATGTGCTGTTTTGTTTTTTGAGAATAGTTAGTCTATTTATTATCAAATATATTGTTGTGTCGTGATATTAAGATTATTGTTTTAAAATCATTTAAGTAATAATATAAGTGTTTGTATAAAAAATGTAACTATTGAATACACAATGCGTAAACAAATTGTCCATCTGACCACTTAATGTGGCTACTTTTCGTTGTATTACTTGCAATATCTGTGTTTCTATTGTTTCAGCATTATGGCAGGTGAAATTATGAGAGTTCCACTATTAACTGCATATTACCGCCAGTTGCGATTACACATACATAAAACAACAAAACGTTGTTGCCATTGAACGGGTGTAGAATATACTACCAGTGGAATATAAATTCACCTTGTGACTAAGTAAAAACTTTCAGTCAAGATTGAAGGTAATTGGAACCAAAAGGTATCAATGTGTCACATATTATTTGCTTTAATATAATACTATAATTGTAATATGTTTTTATGAACTAGAATGATGTACTGGGGTGTATAACAATGTTTCTAGTAGGTATGTTATCGTACTTGATCAGCGTTATATGAAGGAAGACATCAGCCATGTCCTGATGAACCATCATCAATCACGTATACAGAATCCATATACGTGGTTGCCAACCTCAGTTTTCCACAGGGAAAACGGTTCTTCGGGGCTTCAAATTAATTTCCCTCGACTCTTTTTTTTTCATCACAAAGTAAATTAAAATGGCTAACATAATGGACTTTCGAAAGAATTGTTCAAAGCTGGTGAGCGTCAGAACCGATTGACACAGAATGAAGGCTCGAGGCTTATCCGTTTATGAGACGTAGCGAATCAAAATACTATAGTTACGTTCGTCACAATCAGGCCGGATGAAAGAACCTAGGCGCATATTTTTTTCAAATCGAATAAGCCACGCTTCGCAGGTCCACAAAACTGGGTGGAAATTAGAATTTCACGTCACGAAATAATCTGCTACGAAGCCGGCCGGCATCGTTCTGTTATGCTGAATGTGTTCAGCGGAACGGACGTAAATTGAAAACATAGACAAAGCAGAAGTTAAAGTTTGAGTTTGAAAAAAGGCTAAATTTGTATCAATCCCATAAATAAATGAAAGCTAAAATGAAATTATTACAGCATAAAACGTATTCAATAGTATTTTGTGAGCTTCCACAAGGAAGCTCACACAATTGTAGGCTAATAATTGTATAAATAACTAGTAATCAGTGCCGTAAGGGTACTCCACGCCCGGACCTTTAGAATACTGTATAGAAAGTAAGAACATAGCGTCTATCTATATTCAATACCAATTCAGAAATAAATCAAAGCACTCCATTCATTCATCAGCATAGGCTACATTTCCTTGAGCTCTTTGCATTTATATGCTGATGAATGTGTTACGCTATTTTATTGCGACGCTGTAAGCCGGCAGCTTTTGTCAATACAACGTCTAATACTGCTATTCGTGAATATAGTCTGTTAAAATCACTGTTTTGCCCAAGGCTTATATCACTCCTGTATAATATACCGTACCCACCAAGTCCCGCATGCTCAAACACTGTAAACGAACGTAACTTGCTGGGGGATGTTTTCACATTTATAAATCTTTAACCAATTTATCGATTTGATAAGTTGCGTCAATATGAGACGTTCGACACAATTATTATCATTAATCAAAGTTAATGATTTTTCTAAACAATAATTTTCGATTACGAGTTGACAACACGTATGATTGACGAACGTGAAAAACTTTGTTTCCAGTGATGAAAATGTCAATGTCAAACGAATGTTATTCAAATTTGAAACGCTGACTTGTCTAGAAAGCATTAACAACGCCCTTCATCAATTAGCTGGTAAAACGTCGCCAGAAATTGGAGTCCTGTCCTACACACATCGCAACGCATTATACGTGCGTGCAATCACAAACGCCAACGAAGTTTCTACAACGGCTCGGCAACGATGAAGTAGTGTCTCACTTTTAGGAATGAATTCGCCAGTAACTTGCTGAAATGTTGTACAGGCACGCATCAACTCACAATCCAATTAAACTCTCTCCCCCCCCCCCCCCCCCCCCCCAGAGTTTATGGAGGGGGGGAGGGTAGCATTATCATATCATATGTACATTTGTGAACGTGAACGCGGTAGAATTACAAATGCCATAATTATTAGTAACACAAGCGTTTTGTAGCCCCATAATTACTTTGACATGAATACAAAATTGAAAATTACATTATTTTTCTACTTCCTTTGTTAGTAAAACATGGACAGAAGTAAATGAAAATTAATGTTTGAAATAACGATGTGACATTTGAATACGTCAAGTTTAAATTGGAAACTTTTAAATCTCAAATTAAAATAAAATTATCAAAGAATATAAAATAACAAGTGAAAATGTGTTTCTTTCGAAACATTCCGTATGTATTCGAACGAGATATGGATATATCTAGCTATAGAACGATACCGATATTTCAAATATTATAATGTTCCATCATAAGCTTAGTTAGACACGGTTTAGAGTCATCCCGTTCAGTAATTAGAATGTGTACTCACGGGTTCCATCGAAGCGGGTGGCGATGGTATCAAGGAATGTGTTCTGCGGCGCGAGCAGCCCCTTCCGAGCCGGCATTTCGGGCCGGGCCGCTCAACGCGCGGACTGCAACAAACCAAACACGTTAGACGACAGCAAACACCTTAGAAACCAAAGAGCTCGGACAATGGTATCCAGGAATGTGTTCTGCGGCGCGAGCAGCCCCTTCCGAGCCGGCATTTCGGGCCGGGCCGCTCAACGCGCGGACTGCAACAAACCAAGCACGTTAGACGACAGCAAACACCTTAGAAACCAAAGAGCTCGGACAATGGTATCCAGGAATGTGTTCTGCGGCGCGAGCAGCCCCTTCCGAGCCGGCATTTCGGGCCGGGCCGCTCAACGCGCGGACTGCAACAAACCAAGCACGTTAGACGACAGCAAACACCTTAGAAACCAAAGAGCTCGGACAATGGTATCCAGGAATGTGTTCTGCGGCGCGAGCAGCCCCTTCCGAGCCGGCATTTCGGGCCGGGCCGCTCAACGCGCGGGCTGCAACAAACCAAGCACGTTAGACGACAGCAACACTTGGAAACCAAAGAGCTCGAACAATGGTGGTCTGTACGCGAGCAACTACCCCGCGCGTGCTGCTGTCCTCTGCAATAAATTAAATCAAAGATCTAAAAACACAATCCAAACACGTTAGACGCCAGCAAAAACCAAAGAGGAAACCAAAGAGCTCGAACACAAACCAAACACGTTAAATGGCACCAAACACCTTGGAAACCAAGAGTCTCCATCGCGTAACACGGAAATGGTGCGAGTTCATTTCAATCGCAAAGAACTTCGAACAACCAAACACACTAGCGCCAGCAGCAGTCGTTATTGATTGGTTGTTTTTCAAAGATGGTTATTGTGTATTCGGAGGTGTCGGCGTTCATTATGTCATGGAAGTCCATCAACCACGGGATCATGGTGCAACATGGCACGACCTGAGCGTTAGCAAGTAGGCATTCCAGGAGATTGAAAAACAGACAAAGGTTTTTGGTTTAGATCATTTCATTACATTTTCGTTCGTGCCATTTGTTATAGTTTTAGTGTGGCTCATAACGCTCTTTGCATAGCAGGACCGTCAGCGACTATCAAGTGCGGCTGCTGCCCACAAACCGAACAAGTTAGAGGGTATAATCCAATTTATGGCATAACGATGTAGGTGTCTGGTGTAGTAGCAAACAATTAGTGCACGTATGATAGAAGCGTTCACAGGTGGCTGCAACAAACTACAAGTCGTTATTGTGCAAACAAAATAGATCATAGGCCCTACACATAAGTAAAGTTTTTTTTAGTAGTAGTAGTTTAGGCAAATTTTTTTAATTCAAAGTGTTTTTCTTTTATATTTATTGTCATATTTTTAAGTATGAAGTGCAGGACAAAAATGGAGACATACTTAAAGTTGGATACCAGATATTGACGTCAATGTTAGCTATTACGAACAGGAGAATGATTTCAATTACAAGAACATTTAAAAATGAATTATGTTTGTTATTTGTATTGTAAAACGTGTAATAAATACTTTGAAATAGACTTATTCCACAATCGTCGTAAAGGAGTTATGAAATGATATTATTGAGATTTGAAGAACCCGGCAAACTACTCTACTCTGAGAGACCCGAAACCTCTGCATACTTTACTTCCACCTAGTGTAAGTTTTCTTAATTGAGATGTGCGAAAATTGTTTTTTAATGATTCAAATTTTGGCGGCTTAAAAACAGAAATTTTAAAGAGTAAAATTTCGCGCCTTAAAATACAGAACATCGCGATTTTTCAAGTCCACACTGGTAACAGACAACCTTATTGACCTTATGTCTTCATATCTGTCAGCTGAAGCAGTTGATGACGACATCTACGGCCGTCAATGTTCAAAGGAATGGATTTATCTTGATCATTATGTCCACACACAATATCGTCGGCTCGCACAAGAGCTCAGATGTGGTCAACACTGTCTCTTTCGTAACAGATTCTTATTCAATCGAATATCAATAGTGGTTGAAACATATTTCCAAAATAACGTAAAATACAATATATATAGAAAGTACATATAAGTATAAACGTACATCTTGAAAAATACGAGTCTACACGTTGTCGAAACGTTGACATTTATTTTTTGAAAATAAACGTTGGATTGGTTTACCGTTAAAAATGTTCTCGTACCATACATTTGCAACCAACAAAATCTAAAAAATCATACATTTTTTTTTCATTTTTTTTATTTTAATTTTTTTAATTTAATTTTTTTATATATTATATATTAATATGTATAATATAGTGAATTACTTTACGCATTCACTGAAATGGTAGTGCCATGTAACCTTGCTTATCGAATGGGTGGTTTAAATTCTACTCGATTTTTAGTCGTTATTTCTTTCTTAGGGAGAAGGGGGGTCATAGCGAACTGTTAGAAGAATTTTGAATAGCTTTAACATAGGCTATAAAACTAATAGTAAACTATGTAGTAAAACAAACTTATTTTTCCTGAAAGCGTCAGCTTTAGAAAATGTTTTTTTGTTTTTGTAAGCATGACGTGACGGAACCTAACGATTATTAACTGTATTGATGCCCTTGTGTTTCGCAATTGTTTAAAGGTGATTTTGAAGAGTGTTTTTTCTATGCCAGTGATGAAGTGGATCGACCTGTCTCACTCCTTTAACTGTTCTTTATCACAACTTTGACAATTATTTCTAGTGCGTTTTAGGCAACAATAGAAAATAATTCATATAGCCTATTATTAATATTACGAATTTAGCTCGTTATAGCTCACCTAATTTTTCTCTTAAAACGATGATTACAGTTTCATAATGCAAAATACATCTAGAACAAATTTAGGAAAAGTGATGAAAATATCACGAAATTTACATAATAATAATAAGTTACAATTTAGCTATAATATATATATTCTGTAGATTTTGAATATATTCTGTACATATCTTAAAATTTTCATCACTTTTCAGGCTGTCTCTGTATCATTCAAAAATATTAAGGCCCATACCAGTGTGAGTGGATAACATTTCGATCGTGAGATTTTACAAAAATGAGGCTTCCTAATGTCATAACCAACTGTTTTTATGTTTTACTTCGTGTAACCAAAACACAATCTTATTCAGCTCTCTGTCATTAAGTGGTACAGACAACAACTATAAAAACTACAAAATTAACGTATATATTTCTCACAAAATGATACGAAGACCTCATACAGATAAACAAAAAACAAGGATACCAAAAACTAAAACAATAATACGGTCGCTTCTACGAGTCAATGTTTATGTTCCAAAGTTCACTTCTCGATGCATATTTTAGGAACTTGAAAGCGATGCAAGATTCCCGGTAAACGATGGAATATGATTTCCATTTTCGTTCTGCTGCGTGATGAGCGTTCATCTCGTGTACCGCCCACGCATTGTTTATCCTCTTAGTTCGTTACATCATCCTTAGTCGGAAGTAGATAAAGTAGTATTAGTGACCCTGAAGTCGAGACTCGAGAGATAACGTTTAGGCAACGGTTAATATAATGTAGAGCTTTGTCTCTTAAAATCTTTCACATCTTTGTCTACATCTCAGTGGCCGATAGAAGTGGCTCATCAGCAAGGAGGTCGGTGGTTAGATTCCGGTAACCACAGGCCTAGGGATGTGGGTCGGCAAATTTCCGAGGAAAGTACAAATTTTTCCAGAAAATTTTCAACTTCTTAAATATTTACATAATCCAATTTTTGTTTCCAATTATTATTGGTCAGTAAAAACTAAGATGTTCCGAGTTCTAGGATAATTGGGCTGGTTAGTTGACTTGATTTGCTTGTAAAATGTAATTGGTTGATTTCAATTTTGTTTGTATTTTTTTATTTATCGAGGTATTACTAGAATTATATTAATTCATGCAAAGTAAGCATTATGCAAGAAATGAATATATTGCATTATTTTATGCATGATATAATTATGTAGGACATCATAAAAAAATGTATTTCCATTTTTTGGAAAATTTACCGAAAATTTCCAGAAATGTTCCATGAAAATGAATTTTTCCGGAAAACCCACATCTCTACACAGGCCTCGTGCTTCCCTTCCACAGTATCCAAACACCTACCTGCCCAGGGACTGCTGTACCTTATCGTGGTGGGCAGGTTTGTGTGCTTCGCTGATCCTGAGAGCTATGCCGGCGGAAGCGTATGCTTCTGGTGGGGTCATCCAGGCCGGACAGGTCGAAGGGGAAAACAATTTGAAAGTATTTTAATCTAATTGTTAAGCTGATTGAAAACCAAATCGCGAGTAAGAATCGTATTTTCTATATCTTGAAGCATTCTCAAAATATTGTGGCGTAAAAATAGGCACTTGTTCATTATTTCATTTTTACTTTGTTTTATTTAATTGCGTGATTTATGGATACTTTACGGTGACACTTGTGTTCGCTCACAGCTGTCGTCACCGTAAGGTATGCGCTGTGCTCGGCAATTTCGTCAGTCTTGTTCGGTTATAATTTCCTGTTTGTGCAGCAACTTTGCTGACTGCTCGGTTCAGGAGGGGGGCTGGTTCGTTGACTTCGTCAGTGAGCCCTGGTCCCACTCTTTCGTGATTGCCACGAGAGGGGGTCGAACCGAGTAGTTTGATTGGTAAATTATGACTGGGGACAGCCAGCGTTGGGCAGAGAGGGGTTGACTGGGGTATGACGTAGGAAAGTCTAGGTGCGAGGATTCACGGGTATTATTCGGGGCATTCAACCATGGAACGGAAGAGGAGGTAGACCTGTGCCAAGGTGGAACGGTGGAAAGAACGACGGAAGACCCAGAGGGAAGGACATGGAGGCCGATCGTGGACCTGGACGAAGGAGCCAAACCACAACCTGGGGTCGGAGTCAGCCACCGAGAAGCCAAGGTATAGGGGTTACTACAGCTACCCTCTGGATATGAAGGTTAGGTCCATCAGACCTAGAATGCCCATAGACAGATTCGCCATAACTCAGCCACGTAGGATAAATGTGTATAGTTTAATAAATTTCGGTTCCTCTATTGTTTGAACCAAAGTCTTATCATTCCTAAACTGCCTGAACTGGTATGTCCCGATCCCAATGATGTGAAAACCACCCCTAGAGCTACGCCCCAGTACTTCTACGGGACCGTCGACTTTGGAGTTCGTGGGTTCGAGGCTGAGCCGGCGGAATTGGGTAGGTGTCACGGTAGGTTCTCACTATCTAACAATATCAATGAAATACAGTTATAGATTGAGTGGCTGGAGGATGATTCCGAAAGTACGCAACATGTATGTGGGATTCGAACTCACGTCCCTCAGTTCCAGACGTCTCGGACTTATACCACAAGCGCACGAGTCACGTAGAAACGAAACGTCCTCACGTATATTTACCACCGAATATAGACATCACGTACGTGACAGAGTTCTTACGACTCGTAAAAAGCTTTGATGAGAGGACAACGTACCGGCTCGTAGTCTTCTCCCGTCGAATGGTACGACTTATTTATTTATGGATTTTATTGTAATTAAGGCCAGTGTAGGGCACAATGCCCTCTTTAGCCTGATGAGTGATGATTGATGAATGATAATGAGGAAGGGAGGAAAGGAAGCCTAGTGCCGGCATGTAACCTACTCCTGTCGAAAAATACCAAGGGGACCATCGACTTTACGTCCTATCCGAAAGGACGGTGTAACTTTGACCACTCATATAGGTTCCCCCACTAACCTGGACTGCCGAGCAGTTGACGAGAAGAACGAAGCTGTTACACAAGCTTTCGAACCCTCCAATCTGCTCTAACCAACAGTTACTAGTGTTTCAGAGGAGAGTGATCACCCTGTCGTGAGCTGGCTAGCACGACAAGTATAGTTTTTTTCATATTAATATAATATAATAATTTAACGTTTAACCATGCACAGATTATTGCTATAAAGGCATTTAGGACACCAAGTTATATTTAAGTGCAAATATCCGCTTAGGCGTACGATTTATAGATTTACCGTATTATCCTACTTTCCCTCGATATACAGTCCGAGCGATGAGTCAACTACCCAATAGGAAGTTAACATTGACCTACGTCACAAACAAGAGAGTAGAATTATATCAACAGGCTATAGTTGATTAACGGATAATTAGAGACTTGGGTATATAAGGTGGGTGGATCCACACCCACGGGGTCAGAAGTGTGATCGATTGGCTAGTACCTAGCCTGATGCCCGGTCGTCGTCAGCTCCTGGTTTATTTCTACTTAAATTCTCCCTTCTTGGCAAGTCACTAGGCCGCACTAGGCCGTGGTAAACCATAGTTGGGCCGAGTTACAGTAGGATAAACCTTGAGTAATAGCTGGGAATCAGGCTCTAGCATGACTTCTTATTAATTGAGTGTACTTACCGTGTTTTTTTGCCTCAAGATATCTGTATACTGGTGAGTCCATATTATTTTATTTACATTGTATTTCTCAATTTGCCTATTTTCCGATTTGTCAATTTGTCTGGTTGTCGATATGTCTATTGTTAATAAATGGTCAAGGTTTACCGCAGTCGTATTTCGAAGTTACAATGTAACTTAAGAACCCAGTCACGCCTCATTTTCAAGATATTCCTCAATTGTTGTATAATTGTGTGTATTTGTGGTCTCACTCCCACAGTCATATGAGTGAGTGGTGGCAGCATTAACGTTACTTATTTAATCTAGGACCGCTCCACGTCACTGGTAGCTAGCGGTGGGATAAATTTTTTTTTTTTTTTTTTAATAATTTGTACACTGAGGCAGGCTTTGACCATTTTTGCTTTATTTTACTTTTACGCTATATTTACAATTCACATTTGTTTCCCCACCCCTCCGCCATGGCCCACACAGACCCCGAAGGCACCCCTCCTCTTGTACTCCCCGCACCTGTGGAAGATAAAACACCCATTAGTAACTTGCAACATCTCCAGTTAGTGCCGGAATTTTCTGGTTCCAAAAGTAGCGTTCATGTACAGTCCTTCTTTCACCGAATTGATGAGCTTGGGCTTATGGGCAACTGGACGCCCATCCAAAAAGCGGTCATTGCAAGGCTTAAACTCCAGGGTGATGCCCGCGAGTTCGTGCTCAATAGCAGCGACCTTATTAACGCCTCCTATGATATTCTTAAAACTCGCCTCCTTGATTGGTTCCACGTGTCTGAATCCCATACCCAACTTGTACAAAACTTCTCGCAGTGCGTTCTTAGGCCAGGCGAATCTGTGCGGCAATTCGCAACACGGCTTGTTATCGCTGGAAATAAAACTTTAATTCCCGCAGACAACGAAGCAGAGCAAAGGCTTCGTAAACGTATCTTAAATGAGAATATGTTAACACAATTCGTGAAAGGCCTGTCTGGGAACGTTAAGCGCTTTGTATTAAGTAGTACCCCTCGCACTTACGAAGAGGCGCTGACGGTCGCGTTAAGGGAGGAAGCAGTTGAGGCTGCAATGGGGTCAAGCGCAACGGTCCAGGTAGTCAATCAGACCTCCTCGTCCACCCCATGCCCACCCCCTCCGCACCATCAGCCGTCCTCTACAACCTGTGGCACCCCCCCTGTGGTCTCTACCCACCCTCAACCCACCCGACTTCCCCGTGTTCTTACTTGTTTCCGCTGCGGTGGAAGGGGCCACTACGCCTCCTCCTGTGGCAGCCCCCCAGGACAGTCCCCAGCTGATCCTCTACCCTCTCCCCCCACTGGCCCTGAACCATCTCGCGCCCCCCACCGCCCAACGTGTACCTATTGCCTACGGGTTGGCCATCTTCAGCGCGACTGCTGGCAGCTGGACCCGTCCCGGTACCGACCCAGGCCTACTCACCCTACTCCACCCATCAGCACCCAAAACCCTCCCCCCCAGCCTACTCCAACTTCTCAGGCGCAACGACGCAACCAGCCTTCTTTAAACTAACGACACCACTTGTGCAGGTCCCGTCGCAAGTGGTTAAGATTAAACGAATCCACCTGCCTCCGGCTATAAACTCAATCCACACGGGCGTGGAAAAAACTTTAGTTCAAGTAAACATTGTTACTCCTCGGCATGAGGCGGTGGCAGTAATGTTGGTGGATACTGGCGCTGACGTCTCACTATTGAGTGATTCTCTTGCTGACAGCTGCGGAATCCCGGTTCATTGTAACACACGATATATCTCGAGTGTCACTGGGCACCCCTTACCGATCACGGGTGAGGCCCATGTGGATTTACGTCTTGGTAATCGTTGTTACAGTTATCCCAATTTCGCAGTGTTTAATCAAGATATGGGTCTCCAGTATGACGGCATTATTGGCAACGATTTTTTGCAATTTTTTAAATTTGATTTGATTTATAGTCGGAATCAGTTAATTGAAGGGACAAATGTAATTGATTTTTATGATTCTTCACGAGGGCCTTCTTTGCGTACGGATGTACGGCTCTTAAACAGGGGTCACATAGTAACTACTAAGTCAGGTGACGAGTTACCATTAGGCATTGCGCCCCCCAATAACGAGCTTATAGCCCTCCGTGCGGAAATTGCACGCCTCACTGCCCTTAATGCCAATATTGCACATGATAGGGATAATCTAGCGCGTGATAATAAAACACTCACACATGATAGGGATAATCTAGCGCGTGATAATAAATCACTCGCACATGACAGAGACAATATTGCACATGATAGGGATAATCTAGCGCGTGATAATAAATCACTCACACGTCACAGGGACAATATTGCACATGACAGAGACAGTATTGCACAGGACAGAGACAATATTGCACGTGACGCTGCCTCCATGTCCACCTATTTCCACAGTTTACTCCAATCAAAAGACAAACTCATTCAGGTGACTACTGCTGACTGTTTGACGTTGCAAACCAATATACACGATCTACGTAATAGTAATGACCACCAAAAAAAGACGATAATTGACTTGACCACGAGTATACAAAAGGTCACACTAGACAATTTCAACTTGCAGGGTAAGCTGGAACACGTCTATACGACCAATAACGCTCTACAAATATCGTATGAATCATTGCTTGATCACGTGCATACTTTGACTACCGACGCTACTCAACATTCCACATCTGTAGGAACACAACCTGTGCCTGTCATGTTGTCTAAACCTGTGTCAGTGATTACTAAAAAAGTAGAGTGTCCCCAGAAACCAGTTCAGGTGCCCTTTATGACTAATTCGCAATCACGGTTAGGCAGTCGTGTGAATACACTAGTTCACACGGACATTTCTACGGGTGCCAATAACACGCTACAGAATAAAACTTCAGCTTCTGTGGCGCGTACAAACGAGATCTGTGTTAAGAATGATGCTCATGATTCGATACTGCGGTCGAACGCGAGACTCGTGGATGAAAAGACAACGGTCAAAACCAGCGCTGTTCCTCAGTTACACCGTTGTCGTGAAGTTGTACATAAGGATAAAAAGGTTTTATTGTTGGCGACTGAAAACGTATTAAAAGCCGATGAAGTGCCGGTAATACGTAATATTGATATTGTTGCAAGGGTAAAAAATGATAATTGTGTGACCACAAACAGGCCTACCTACGCTGCAATAGCCAGTAGGGGTACTGCGGTTGCAGATAAACAAACGAGTGATGTTGGTGGACAGCGTGTATTAGAAGGTGCAAATGTTATAAATGATAAAGAGGTCAAGTTTGGATTAAAACACGATTTCAGGAATTGTTCTGCAGTTAAAAATGTACATAATGATATGCAGAAACTTCAGGAAAGTATGGAAACTGACTTCCAGCGTTGGCAAGCGGACAACGACAGATTGGTCGACCTAAACAATGACATGAAGCATTTTTTGGATAGCAAACTTTGTGTCACGAAGCCCGGACCTCAAGCTTCCTCTGGACGACGGCCTGCGTCGCCAAATTTGCCACAGGTCAATGCACTAATTGATGCCCAGAATGGTAAGAAGAATGCACTTCTCGAGCGCAAAGCGGCAGGGCGTGGATCGAAGAGTTGTTCGCAATCACATACTTCTACTATAAATATGACAACCGTTAATAACGGCCGGCCAACGACACACATTACACAAGATAGAAATACCCCGCAATTAGCTGAAACTGAACGGTGCGTTACGCATGGCCTCGATAATCCAGTGGTGTCAACTGTGAATATGAATGTGGATATGAATGTAAATATGAAGATAAAAAATGATAATCTTAATCATTCCAACGCTCCTGAAAACACACTTGACAATCTACGCACAATTGAGGAACTATGCAGTGTGGAACATTTGTCGGGCGACGTCCAGTCGCAAACCAGGGATATATTATGTGAATATGCCGATGTGTTCTTTAAAAAGGGAGACACAATGGGATTGGCTACAGGTGTAGAGCATAGATTGTATACTGGCCATGCTACACCCATTCGTTTGAAACCATATCGTACACCACATGCTCTCAGGCCCATATTGGACGAAAAAATTCAAGAATTATTGGACAAAGGCGTACTCATTCCCTCATTTTCAGATTGGAGTTCTCCCTGTATGCTCGTTAAGAAAAAACTCGACAATGAATCTGACCCTCAAGAATACCGCCTTGTATGTTCGTACGAAAAATTGAATGATCTTTGTAGGGCTGATAATTACCCTATGCCTAGTGTTGTAGATGCTCTTGATAAATTGTCTAATGCTAAGTTTTTTACTGTTCTCGATGTTAAAGATGCGTATTACAATGTTCCTATAGCTGCCGAAGATCAGTGTAAAACAGCGATAGTTACAACGAATGGACTATATCAATTCACGCGGCTCGCGCAAGGTTTGAAAAGTGCCCCCGCCACTTGGCAGAGATATTTAGATTCCGTGTTTGCAGATTATAAAATGAAGTTTTTATTAATATACCTCGATGATCTTGTAATCTATTCAGAGACGATTGAGGAACATTTGGTTCGATTAAAACTTGTTTTACAGCGTTTACATGAAGTTGGTCTCAAACTTAAAGCCAGTAAATGTCATTTTTTACAGACGGAAATCGAGTACCTTGGTTATATTGTAGGACAAGACGGCGTTAAACCCTCCCCTAAGAAAATTGAAGTAATTAAAACATGGCCTCGGCCGCAATCAGCTAAACAAATTAAACAGTTCTTAGGTTTTATGAATTTTTATCGCAGACACATAAGAGATATGGCGACTCTCGCGAAACCTTTGACAGATCTCACTCGTAAAAACACCCCGTTTAATTGGACGCAAGTACACGAGGATGCATTTTTAACACTTAGACAAGCCGTTTGCTCTGAATCAATTTTAATTTATCCGGACTTTAATAACACTTTCATTCTTACGACCGATTGTAGCCAGTACGCCGCGGGCGCTGTTTTATCTCAAAATGTTAACGGTTGTGAGCGTCCTGTAGCATTCGCCAGTCGACAGTTGTTGCCAGCAGAAACGCGTTACTCGAGCTGGGAACGAGAGGGCGCTAGTGCCATTTGGGCTGTTCAATATTTTAGACAATATTTATTTGGCCGTCATTTCATTTTACGTTCCGATCACAAACCACTAAAACAGCTGCTTACTGTCGCGCAAATGTCATCTCGTCACACACGGTGGTCTATAATTTTGGCAGAATATGATTTCGAATTCCAGTACACACCGGGTTCACAAATTGCACACGCCGACGCTTTATCTAGGTTACAAGTTAATGTTAACAATGATGATACACACAACTTGGATGGTACACAATACGAGCCGATTTGGGATAGGCGCCGCATTATTCAGGAACAACGTAGGGACGACACCTTGAAACCGATAATTGATTCACTTGTTGCGGATAGTTATGCGCATGATGATTACGATTTACAAAACGGTCTTTTATACAAAGTTAGGTCAGTAGATGAACCCAACCATAGGCTTGTAATACCAACGTCAATGAAAGAAACTATTTTAGATGTGTACCACGCCGGTCCTTTCTCTGGCCACCCGGGTATCAGACGTACCACCGCCGCTATTGCACAACGTTTCTATTGGACAGGAATGCATAATGACATAAAACTTTATTGTAATAGTTGTATCTCGTGTCAACAACGGAAAGGAAAGCCCAGACCCCCCCGTGCCCCCCTTCAGCGTTATCAATCGGTTGAATCAGTCTTTGATATTTGTCATATTGATGTTTGTGGCCCGTTTAATAGGAGTAATCGAGGTAACAAGTATGTTCTCACTTTCGTCGATCGATTTAGTAGGTACCCAGTTTATTGTTGTATTCCCGATCAAAAAGCGGAAACGATTGCGCGAGCATTTGTCGATAATATCATTACAATTTTCGGATGTCCTCGTACCCTCGTATCAGATAATGGGACTAATATGTTATCTAAAGTCTTTGAGGAAACACTTAAAATTTTGCAAATTAAACATTTAAATATCACCCCTTACATGAGCCATTCAAACGGTATGATTGAAGTTACACACAGAACGTTTCACTCTATTATGTCCCACTATGTGCAGAAAGCGCCGGATTCTTGGGATGATTTTGTTCCCTTAGTTCTTCTTGCTATGCGTAGTAACATTTCGGTAGCTACGGGTTACAGCCCTTATTATTTGTTATTTGGTAGAGATATGAACCTTCCCTATAGTGAGTTTGCGAAACCGGCAGAAATTAATTATAATGTTGACACTCATTTCCCCACTGAATTACAGCTTCGTATGAAGGATGCGTATGCAGTTACGAAGAGCAATATCGAGAAAAGTTTGGTTAATAATGAAGCTCAATACAATAAAACAGTAACCAAGATTGATTTTAAAATTGGAGATTTGGTGTTTTTGCACACCCCTGTACTTAAAGACACTAAAACACGAAAATGGGCGCACATGTGGAGTGGACCGTACCGTATTTTGGATATCAAGCGTGACGTCACTTATTACATAACACATGTGCATACGAATAAAGAGCACACAGTCCATGTTAACCGTCTTAAGCATTATTATGAACAGCCTTCTTGGAATCCGACATGTGACATTATGACAGATGATGTAAACGATTTGGATACGGGAGATCCCGTTACAGATGTTACAACTACAGGTGATGGTTATCTTAATCATAATATTGACACGGCGCGTGCTCCACGCATTGATAGAGAGGAATTTGCAGAGGACGAAATCGAAAGTGACAGCGACGACGCACGTGACACGCCCATTTGTGACCGTTCACACCACATGCAACGTAAACTGCCGGACACTTGTCATTACAGTAATCCTACGCCTCGTGACATACACAATCGAATGCGCGAAGATGAGATCAGGAGAGATAAGGAAGAGGCACTCATGCCCAAAATGACAGATGAGGATATTCTTGAAGTTTGCCCCCCGTCTTATCATCATAAAGTGATATACGAACAGTTAAATGTACCGCCTCTACGCACACCTGGACCGTCTACAGGTGCAATTCCGAAACAAAAGAGTTCGATCACGAAAACATTACGTAACCTCATTCCTCTTCGTAAGAGCACACGTCTTCGCACCCCGTCATTGAAGGCGTTAGAGAACGCTAACACTCGCAAATAATATATTTATGTCACTTACTGACTCAGCCGAGTCGACTCCATTGCCTCTGTTATCAGCGGAACTGTCCGAACAGTCCGCATAATATGTTCTTGTCAGGATATTCACATTTGTTATATTTCAGAAATTGAGACACGGTCGATATATGTCCCCTGTGATGTTCCCTCCACTGGCCCGCCTGAACGAGCGTCATCCCAAGGACCAGGGCGTGACCTCCCGATGTTCTGGACCTGGGTACCCGGCGACGACGATGTCGTCTATGTCGCGCGCTGGGCCATGTTGCAGCTGATTGTGCAGCAGCGCGGCTTCAGCCCCTACAGCGTCGCCGTCCACCTCGTCTCCAGACGCTGACCCTCCTAACAGGGACCTCCATGCTCTGGGCGCCACACCAACGTACGTCTTCCCCCCGAAACCAAGAGTTAACCCGCTATACCCGTCAAGAAGAGGACCGCTATTATCACACCTTCGGAGAGGACGCACTCTCCCTTGCTACAACGATCTACGACGAAGATGGGCCACAATCGGGCTCCCCACAAGTTCTATGGTCCCCCCCTGAGACTACCGTCTCTACCTCAGCAATGTGTGACGCCCTATCACGCATCCAGCACTGACTCCCATAATGTTTGTGCTCAACGGACACTTTCCCTCTTCAGTACGAGTTCCCGGTACGTGCCGAACGCCCCCTTTCAAAACTGTAATATGATGCATTAAAAAACTGTGATTTGGTGCATAAAAAACTGTAATATGGTGCATACAAAAAACTGTGATTTTGTACATCCACCAAACTGCCGCAGTGCCGTCATCTCGTGATTTCTACGCAACTGTATCTGATAGTGATGAGTGAACATTCTACGCGCCTTTCTCAGTCTTCATTTTGTATGGATTTTTTGTTTCGAGACTGACTTACAGTGCGTCTATTCTTTCGGACTGATTTTCCTTTGGATCTACGATTTTGGGACTGATATCACGTGTGTTTTTTGTTTGTTTTAAGACTGCTTTCATTTGAATTTACTACTTTGGATTCATTTTATGTGTTTGTTTTTTAGACTGTTCATTTGTGTACCATTTCAAGACTGATTTTACATGCATATATTATTTTGAGACTGATTGAAAGTGTCTTTACTTATTGGTTTTGTTGTTGTTTATATTGACATTTGCTTTTCTCCGCAACTATTATTGTATGTTTTGCCGTTGATATATTTCATTGTTTTCTATAACGAAGGCTAATTGGGAAGAGTTGCGTTTATTTTATTTATTGCTGAGTATAATTTACTATGTATTAATGGTTCATTTTATGTTTTCTTTGTATTGACTGTTGCTTTGATTGTGACGACTTCAGTTTTATACATAAGTATCTTTTATTTCATGTTTTGTTTTGTTTTGACTGAAGATAAGAATTGGTTTCATTCGTCTGAATACGCGTCATATGGATATGATGTGCATATTGTTTATTTTTCAATTGTTTTATGAAATACTTGTGAATTGAGAATTGTGTTTTTTTTTTCATGACTGATATGATATGTGGATGGTTTAATTTTCGTTATTTTGATTTTCTGCAGTGATTGCATACTTGAGAATTGAGAATTTGGTTACTGTACTATAAATAGATATTATATTGATGCTTTCTTTTGATTTGAGAATCGAGACTTTGGTTAAATATTTAGGATGATATTGTAATATGAATATGATGTAATGATGATTTCTTTGTTTGTTTTCATTTGTATTTGAGAATTGAGAGTTTGGTAAAATAGTTCTGATGATTGTAATATGAATATGGTGTATTGATGATTTCTTTGTTTGCTTCCAATTGTATTTGAGAATTGAGAGTTTGGTTAATTATTTCGGATGATATTGTAATATGAATATGATGTAATGATGATTTCTTTATTTGCTTTCAATTGTATTTGAGAATTGAGAGTTTGGTTAATTATTTCGGATGATATTGTAATATGAATATTATGTAATGATGATTTCTTTGTTTGCTTTCAATTGTATTTGAGAATTGAGAGTTTTTCTGATGATATTGTACTATGAATATGATGTATACATGAGTTCTTTGTTTGCTTTTATTGATATTTGAGAATTGAGTTGTTTGTTTTTTTTTATGATATGTTGAGGGTTTATTTCATTATTTTCTTGATTGACACTCTTGGAACTGAGTTCATTTTGTGTATAAGAATTATTCACTATAATTTTGGTTACATTTTATTTCTTGTGTTACTTTAGTGATACGAACCGTATTTTAAATTGTATGTATGATTTTACTGTTTCAAGATTTTGCATCCTTTTGTTTATTTTATTTAACTTTTCGTTTTGTTGGTTTCTTTGTATTGTTATACTCCTATTTTACTTGGTACGACTGATGTTGTTCATTTGGTTTGTTTTGGTATATTTATGTTTATCCTGTTTTGTATTTAAGTTTGATTAACGTAACGCTTTGCTTTTGTTACGATATATGTTGCTTTTACATACAGACTCACCAGTTTTTTTTTATCTTTGCTTTTATTGTAACATTTTAAAATGTTGGGATGTTTTCATTTTTTAATTTACTTTCATATTTTGTATCACTTATTATGTTTGGTTAATTTCCCTTTCATTTATTACTATTGTTATATATTTCATTTTTTGGATAATTTCTTTAATTGTGTTACTCCATTTAGCTACTCTTTTATTTGTGACTTAGCATGCAATCTGGACACGCCTTGGTGTTCATGTGATTCCCCATTTATTTCTTTTGATTACTTAAGCGCCGCGATACGCTCACTTTCACTTTGTTTTGATTTTGTATTTATATATTGTCATTTTCGTCGTTTCCTCTTATTCAAAGTCGCTTAAATTGTTTTATTTTAGTAATTTGTTCTATTTTGTACTTGTAACTTTATTATCAATTTCGGTTTTCTTTTCCCTTTGCTTTTCACGCTCGGATTTTAATCATGTATTCATTAACTGTCATAACATGTGTTCCGCACGCGTCAATCTACTTTGCTTGCAGCCGCTTGACTCACACATTGCTCCAATTATATATTTATTGTTTGGTATTTCCCCTGATTATAACATTTAAGATGGTAATAGTACAATGTACTTACCTGAGCTCAACATTGACTTACTTTCCATTTCACTTGTCGTAGCATCTTGGGTTTCCGCGGTATGCGCTGCCGTTCTGTTGGCAACACAAGAAAGTTTCTTCTTGCATACCGGGCACCGACGTCTTGTCAGGTTTTCCTCCGTATGATCACATTGTTGCACTTGGAAACACGGGACGCTAGGGGTCGTCTCCCCTCAGTGTCCTGTGTGGAACACTTGCACGTGTGGAAGCCTTTTGGCAACGGGCATAATCGCGTGTTACCTGTACGATGCTTACTTTCACTTTTACTACACATTTGTCATCAATTCTATTCACCCTCCCAATTTTAATTTTTTTATTTTGATGCACCCTTCTGGAAGGGTACCTCAAAATTTGGAGCGATGGGGGTGATGTCGTGAGCTGGCTAGCACGACAAGTATAGTTTTTTTCATATTAATATAATATAATAATTTAACGTTTAACCATGCACAGATTATTGCTATAAAGGCATTTAGGACACCAAGTTATATTTAAGTGCAAATATCCGCTTAGGCGTACGATTTATAGATTTACCGTATTATCCTACTTTCCCTCGATATACAGTCCGAGCGATGAGTCAACTACCCAATAGGAAGTTAACATTGACCTACGTCACAAACAAGAGAGTAGAATTATATCAACAGGCTATAGTTGATTAACGGATAATTAGAGACTTGGGTATATAAGGTGGGTGGATCCACACCCACGGGGTCAGAAGTGTGATCGATTGGCTAGTACCTAGCCTGATGCCCGGTCGTCGTCAGCTCCTGGTTTATTTCTACTTAAATTCTCCCTTCTTGGCAAGTCACTAGGCCGCACTAGGCCGTGGTAAACCATAGTTGGGCCGAGTTACAGTAGGATAAACCTTGAGTAATAGCTGGGAATCAGGCTCTAGCATGACTTCTTATTAATTGAGTGTACTTACCGTGTTTTTTTGCCTCAAGATATCTGTATACTGGTGAGTCCATATTATTTTATTTACATTGTATTTCTCAATTTGCCTATTTTCCGATTTGTCAATTTGTCTGGTTGTCGATATGTCTATTGTTAATAAATGGTCAAGGTTTACCGCAGTCGTATTTCGAAGTTACAATGTAACTTAAGAACCCAGTCACGCCTCATTTTCAAGATATTCCTCAATTGTTGTATAATTGTGTGTATTTGTGGTCTCACTCCCACAGTCATATGAGTGAGTGGTGGCAGCATTAACGTTACTTATTTAATCTAGGACCGCTCCACGTCAACCCATCTACCTTCTGACCTAGCCCGAGGTTGCTTAACTTCGGTGATCGTATGGACACCGGCTAAACGACAGCGGCTAAAACACTTGCTTTACTGTCGATAAATACATATAAAGTTATATTCATCGTCTATTCACTTTCAGCATAGGTCATCACACCATTTATTATGTGCCACTTACGTTATGCTTTTAGCGATAGCTTTCCGAATTTTTTTTTTCTTCCTTATTGCATTACCGATTGCTACAGACTACGTTTGTTTCGTTTCGACCACGTATGAGCATTAGCACCCAAGCTTTATTTGAGGATGTTGCAGCATCGATTTTCTCTACTGGCCAATCTTGACCAGAGGGTTTTCCCGAGGTTTTCCTTATTAGTCATTCGTAAGGAGAATGCTGGGAAGATACCTCAAATGTTATCTTCTTCTTATAGATGTATACTTGCGATTCGTGAGTAATTAGTTCATGTTTGATTAAATTTTATCTTAGTTAAGTGAATTAGTTTATTGATTTAATGTGCATTATCTATTCTGTTCATTTATAAAACACATTTACAAAAGATAATAAAATGCAACTATACAGTAGCTATAGGCCTATAAGGAAAAAATAATAAACGCAGTGCAACAAAAATCGTTGTAAGTTAAAGCAATAAAAGTGTATTTATTGATTAAAATATCCTGTAGGCCTACATTTATACATAACTGATTTACAAAAAAAAAGAAAACAATACATGCAATCGTACAGTATGCAATGAAAAAATGATCAAAACACCAAAAAAAAATCACGTAAAGTTAAAGGTATGAAAATAATCTAAGAACATAAAAAAAAACGCGCGGTGAGTGTCATAATATGATGATGCACGTAACGTAAAACACGCATATAATTCGAAATAATTTTAAAATGAGTTTATTGAAAGCTGCAAGAAAATCACCTTAGTCTGGGAGTATTCTGCAAAAAATACTTCTGTTATTAGAGCAAAACGTGGGCATACATCATTGATGAGCCCAACTGGCTGGGCAGTCGCTGAAGCACAGCGGAGCGGAGTAAAGACTCAAGTACGCCTATCCAAAGCAAATATTTATTAGCTTGCTATCCTGCAAGACTAACTTGCACGAGACTTTTATGTGGACGTGAACGTTTGTGAAAAAAATCTTCCAGTACCCCAACGAATCTCAGATTTCGTACTTTGTGACAATGATATTTAAATCCAAATGACCGGTGGTGGGTATCGAGCTCACAACCTCCTGAATCCAGTCCCGTGTTGTACCCCCGAGCCACTAACTCTGTCGATGCCCGTGAAACACTGCGTTATATCCGAGTATTTCGATTCTACATCAATATTTGATAAGACAAATAAATACATACGGACTTCTGTTATTATGTTCTGTTATTACTTATTATAAATTATTATTATTAGAATGTTAATATGTAGTTAACTTTAACAGGAAATTTGCACGATGTCTAGTAGATACATTTTTTTTAACGTCCACACACTCGGTCACATTTACACGCCTAATAAAGCAAAACAACGAGTCATGCAAAACAAAACATGTAATTCCATGCTAGACATATTACTCAACAAGTTGCCGTGACTGATTTTATTACGTGACAAATAATCCCATTACGACGTAACTTTGTCGAGTGCGAAAAACCGGCTACTTTTTACAAGCCGAACGAAGTACCAATGAAGCTAATCTCAACAAAAGTTTTATTTACAACATTTCAAAGAATCTGCAAGTCTAGTCTTCAAGACAATACGCGGATCAACATCACTTTGTCATAAAGTTTAATTCGCGAAAACTTTCTAATTAATGTAATCTCTTTCGGTTGAATGACATGAACACAAAGCGAAACGAAGTGAGATGGTGAGAAGAACAAACAGATACTCCAGCGCTTCATCCTGTCAAGGGATGAGATATTGAACTGATAGGTCGCGAGAAAGACGAGGATTTAATTTATCTTAGCAGGGAAACAGTTTACTCAGTATTCAGTCAATAATTAGTTAACAACATGCTAAAAACTTTCGTTGAGATACATAAAATGGAGTACATTTGCAATTCAAATGATTTAAAATAGAGTATCGTACCTTAAATGCGGGACTTTCCTTCTTTCTAAAAACGTTCCAATAAGCTCAAACAAAATATTGTTTTAAAAACACTAAATCACGATACACAATCTCGGTTGTAACATTCTCTGAGAGAGCGGGTTGTTTCGCGCACGCACTGACACGACCGAACGAGAGTTTGACGCGTCGCGGTGACACTTCAACACGCGTGCGACTGCACTGCTTGACGGTTTGCAGCAGACTGACAGCGGTTGTGGCGCGCGCGGCCTATGCTGGCCCGGGCAGAGAGCCAGCCAGCCTGCCTGCCATGCGTTCGGCCGGTGTGTACTACCCGGCCGACCACGACCCCAAGCTGGCTCGGAGCAATGCACGTGAACAGGTGGCTGGCTGGCTGCCTTGGGTTGGGGGTGGTTTACTACAGTGGAGTTCCGCGGGAGTTTACACCATGGCCACACCATTTCCCCCCCGTTTTGGACACCCATAGATACGTTGAAAGATAAGCTACCCCTGGATTTCTTGTTTTCCTAGAATGATCGGACCTCATCGCCTTGAAGAATGTGATGAGTGTATTCAGTCATGTGAATTCCTCGTCCTTTGCTCGAGTTTAAATGGAGACAATTGCTCGACTGGACTTTGCTCTAGGGGTGTGAAAAGAAAACTACCTAAAAGGTTGGTGTAAACTCCCGCGGAACTCCACTGTAGGTAGTTTTCTTGGTACACCCCTAGAGCTAAGTCCAGTCGAGCAATTATCTCCATTCAAACTCGAGCAAAGGACGAGGAATTCAGATGACTGAATACACTCATCACATTCTTCAAGGCGATGAGGTGAGGTCCGATCGTACTAAGAAAACAAGAAATCCCGGGGTAGCTTATCTTTCAACGTATCTATGGGTGTCCAAAACGGGAGGAAATGATGTGGCCGTGGTGTAAACTACCGCGGAACTCTACCGTAGTAACGGCAAGGGGTCGTCTCACTCTTAAAATCGCGACAAAATTATCGTTTTTTTAGTGGTATATTGAGAACATTCCAGGGTGACACACAAATGATTATATGTGGTTTCGTAAGAAATAAAAACAGTGCCATATTGTTGTAAAAAAAAAAAAAGAAATTGAATCCGCCTAGCAACATGCCTAATAGCGTTTTCTAATGGCTGCACTGGACCGCACTGAGTTAGCTTTAACAATCATAACAATATAATCGAGGCATCAGTGCAGTCCATTGGAAAACGCCACAAGAAGTCCAAATTTCAAAAGAAAAAAATATAATTTACCGAACTCAAATATCCATTACGGTTCTCTTAAAAAGTGTTGGAATAATCATGGTCGTTATTGGTAATGTGAACTAATTCTGATTATACACTTTATTTCCCCGGAACGATAAAAATGTTGTAAACTTTTCTAATCCAGTGTTTAGTTATTTCGAATCCCACTCAAATCACCCCCCCCCCCCCCCCCCCCCGACGTAATGACCTAGTTGTCGAGTACGTCGTTAATCACAAAAGAACGAAATTTAATTCAAATCCAAGTCCTTTTATTCAAAGACTAACTTTGCAATTCGTTCATATAGGTTGAAAAATTATAAGTGCACTTCTTCTTGCATATTTCAAGTATTCATTTTTGTGGCATTTATTTTTATATTAAATTAAAAAGTCGTGAGATTTAAAAAGAAATGAAACTAATAGTAAGGAAACACTCTCAAGAGATAGGATTTGGGATTTTCTTCTTGCACACTAATACCCAACAAGCATAATATAACCTCACTTGGGGACTGTTATTGCTGTCCTTGCATCGGTTAAAACTAATAGAAACAATTAACCACAACAATATAAATAAGATACCCCCCGATCTACCCAATGAGAAGGCGAATCAACTGTCCTTGCATCGGTTAAAACTAATAGAAACAATTAACCACAACAATATAAATAAGATACCCCCCGATCTACCCAATGAGAAGGCGAATCAACTGTCCTTGCATCGGTTAAAACTAATAGAAACAATTAACCACAACAATATAAATAAGATACCCCCCGATCTACCCAATGAGAAGGCGAATCAACTGTCCTTGCATCGGTTAAAACTAATAGAAACAATTAACCACAACAATATAAATAAGATACCCCCCGATCTACCCAATGAGAAGGCGAATCAACTGTCCTTGCATCGGTTAAAACTAATAGAAACAATTAACCACAACAATATAAATAAGATACCCCCCTGATCTACCCGATGAGAAGGCGAATCACTCACAATTTTTAGGACAGGAAGTTTACTCAATGATTACAACAGACAAAAACAGTTACAGGAAGGTAAAAACATAACTTCCTTCAAGCTGTTTATAGAAGCCTTATAAAAAATGATAATGACGACAGTTTTCCAAAATACCCGATCTCCTTCCTGAATCTCAATCTGGGTTTCACAGGGGTTTCGCGAAGGATGTGGTGTCAACCACTGCTGTTCAAGTGTGTGTGATACAATACAAGACAAGCCCTGATTGGTGGAATAGTTCTCCTTTGTGCTCCGTGCCTTTGACATATCATGGGCTGGTCACATTCACGTGGACGCAGCAATCAAATGCCCGATAATTACAGTTCGACTGGTCAAAGCAATGATGGTCAACTCCTGGTCATTCTCTAAAGCTCTCCCAATCTCCCAAATTCTCGCCACTCTACACGTATGGTTCCATAGCGTTATACGTCGATGGTTGGCTTAGTTTCACCACCAGAGGAGTTTCTCTATGAAAATTTTGAATGTAATGTTTGTTGAAACCATGGTTACCATAAACCAAGTTTAGTAAATCGGAGCTTGAATTGAGACCTCAATGGTTCATCGCCAGAACAGCTTGTGCAGTCTTCACCAGTTTTCAAAAATGGACAAAAACTTTGAATATTGTAGATGGGAAAATGGAAGCTCTTTTCCAACGCCAGAAAAACACGAATAGTTTAGTTCATCTACTGTAACAAGGAAAGAACTGCTGCCACTCTCAAAGTATATTATTCTACATTACTCGATTTTTCTTTGGAGCCCAGAATAAGCATTCGAATCTATTTACAGTCACTCAGCATTCGGCTTTCTGCAGAGCAGACCCCAATTTAATGATAAAACCTCTCATTTTAGAAACCACGCCAATTAATCCTGTATAATAAAATAAAACCGTTTTCCGAGTAAAATTACAGCCATTGAAAATAAACAAACCTATCTCTTAAAACAAACCGTACGGATAATAATACGACCTATGAGTTAAATCTCATATTTTTTATACACTACACTTAATTAAATTGACCAGGCTCCCGGACATAGTCCTTTTACATCATGAGCTTCTAATTTGTGATCAAATTGGACATCGTTTTCTTAGGTTGAAGGGGGGGGGGGGGGGGGGGGAAGCTGGCCAGAACAATTTCTGAACGGCGCGTTTTCCTCTTACATTGATGATCACTACTGGAAAGAGCTCTAAGTAATTCAGTAATACAAAATCTCAGATAATTGAGCGCAAGTTCTACTTGATATCCACTAGGAGCGCGTACAGCGTAACGGCGCTTCGAGCCTTCACTGCTGTAGCCGTAGATCAAGTGGCCATTGAAACTAAAGTACTCAATTCTCAACAGCGGAAATACGGAACTCTCAGTACACTCATGTAAACGTGTTTGAGGAAATAATGGTCAAATATGTAGAAACATCATTTTGGATAAAGCCTTTATGAAGATTTTGTATAGTTTTTAAGCTAATAACAGGATAGTACACCGAAACACTGTCAGTTTGAAAGATATTTGTTTTAAGGTTTGGATTAGCAGCAGAATGTGAATTGTGAATAGACACAAATATGAAATTATATACAAATTGAAAAATGTCGGCTGAGTTAGGTTTTCCATGTTACGAGCAATAACTAGCAGCATTTTGTGATATTTTTCTATTTTTTCTATTCTAATGTGTGTGCACAGTGTATGTATGATTAAGACAATTGAATCATTTGTTCAAGAAAGGAAGTCAGCCATTATTTGTGGAATGTGAGTTAAGTATGAAAATCCACTTTTCGTGATGATGATATTTGGGTTTTACGTTCCATATTTTTACAACTTTGGCTAATCGAGACGACCCACTACTCGTGTGAGGCTGTAGCCACATGTTTTGTAAAGAAAGAGTTTCAGTCTGGTTTGAAATGTTGTTCTTTCAAGCAAGGGCGAATATGCCTGGACTGGACTCATGCCGCTTCTTGAATAAATTAATGTTAAATATTTCATTATCATCATCGCCATTATATTACTAATAAATAACTACATTTTTAATAATTTGTCATTCTATAGTTTATTTCAAATTCATCATGTTTTAAGATTGTTTGAGAAATATACGGTTTACACTAACGAACTCGTGTGATATTTAAATTCAGATCAAAATCAAAAATCGAAACCTACTCTATCTTAAATCAGCGACTTTATCGTTTCTTTAAACGCAAAATTCTCCCGTAAAAAATATCTACCGAGTTTTTTTTTTTCATCGTTTTATGTATTGGAAGACAATTCCGGACGATGGATTCATCATCCGACCTGGGGTCTGTCCCATTCATTGGCCCCGTATTGGAAATCGGGTTATCGAGTTCTTGCAATATTTATTAGCGGAGAGGGAAGTTTGACGGTAGAGATGAACAAGCTGGCCTCACCGCATCGACCATGATAGCAATATGGTGACGTCATGCGATATTGCCTCTGATGTAATATCCTTGTAATAAACCCCAAGACTTGATGAGTTATATAATAATGATAATTTTTATAGGAATCTCTGTTATAAAGTGCACATCTAGGTCTGGATTCACAAACTCTATAAGTTCTTCTAAGTTAGACAAATTCTATTCATAGTTCCCACGTGACGTCACAGCGGCCATGATTGCGACACCAATCCTAGATTACTGGCAAATACTATTCAAATGTAATAAATAAGCCTAATTTAAAGTTTAAAAAGTGAACCTAAGTAATACAAAAATAAAAATAACCACACATACCAATTTTATTAAAAAAGAACAAGCTGGAATTTAAAGAACTAATAATTTCTGTGTTCTTCCACAACAGCCTTCAATTGTTTATCCATAGCAACGTCAAAGTTTGATCACAAATGTGGCCGCCACGCGCACAGATGTGACGTACGTACAATTCATATGAATTAGCTAGAAAAATCAAGATAAATCAAGATAAATCATCTCTGGGTATTACTGCACATTTACATTTACAAATAAAATATTTTTAGTTAAATTGGTGATATTTTACTATAACTTATATTTATGACACTGCAGAGCGACATGCGTGTTTTATATCACTAAGATTTGCCTAAACTAGCACGTCTTAGCACTTGGGCACCTTTGTGAATCTGGGCCCAGCTTTACCTGATGTGCCCCTCTTCAGGTGACTAACTATAGGTATATTAGGGCGTTTGGATAGTTGAGAAGGAATGTCCGAGGGCTGATAGTATGACTCAGTCCCAGCATACGCCTTTACGACTGAGAATAACCCCGGAAAAAATCTTCAGTCAGAGCTGCCGGTGGCCGGAATCGAACCGGCGACCTCCCGAATTCGAGGCTGGAGTCTTACAGCTGAGCCACCTCTATCGGTGGATTATATAAGGCTACATCGCTTGAAAGTCGCTTCCAACATTCAGATCCCGTCACAATCATTTTTATTATGAGAAATCAAATCAATCACTTTGTTATCATTTTTGTTATAATTTATTAACTTAATATAAAGGACATATTATTTTAATTCTAAAAAATACATATTCAGTGTATATACAAATATCTGAGATGTTAGCTCTTAACATTTTGAAATGCCCACCTGGTCACAGCAAGTTTTAATTGTCTAAAATAACTTGCCCCGATCACGCTTGTTAGGCCTACCACACACAATTCGTCTGTAATTTTTAGACAAATTTATTTCAAGACTTATAGGCCCCTGTTTTGAAATTTAAGTCATAAAAATACACAGAATGCTTGATGAAATATGTCAAACAGGAACCCAAGAAAATATTTCAAACATTTAATTTGCAATATTAGTAATTTTTAATTATAAAAATAGTCTTTAAAGATTCATTATTCATAATCCAGATGTATAAAAGAATGTTAATTTCTTGACAATAGCCGGTCGTACTCATATCTCAGCGTAAGATGGAACTTTTCTTTTTAACAAATCAAAAAGTGTCAGTTTATTTATAAACATTCTCGAGTAGGACCAAGGTCACATTATAACACATGATCTTGGTTCGTAACGTCACTGCCGGGGTCAAGACAGTTGAGCTGAACCGGATGTGTAGGGAGCTTTGCTTATCAGGCGGTCAAAACTACATCCTTTCCCTTCGCTGTAACAATTGCCATGAACTGGAGATACCAGATGCGGAGAGAACGATACAATAATATTTCTCATGGGATTCCCTGCTGTAGAAACACATCTGCTTTACCTACAGTGGAGTTCCGCGGGAGTTTACACCAACCTTTTAGGTAGTTTTCTTGGTACACCCCTAGAGCAAAGTCCAGTCGAGCAATTATCTCCATTTAAACTCGAGCAAAGGACGAGGAATTCAGATGTCTGAATACACTCATCACATTCTTCAAGGCGATGAGGTCCGATCGTTCTAGGAAAACAAGAAATCCCGGGGTAGCTTATCTTTCAACGTATCTATGGGTGTACACAACGGGGGAAAATGGTGTGGCCATGGTGTAAACTCCCGCGGAACTCTACTGTATACGTCATACACCCTTCTTCAGATACTAATCATTAATTTTAATTTTTGGAGGAAACTTGCTCAGGGACAATCCGTGTCCCTCTTTCAGGTCCACAAACCCTTAATAATGTTAATACAAATAAATAGAGTAAATGGGATGGATGAATGAGACGTAGATTTTTGTTAGTGTATAGGTTGAACGTTTTAAGATAACCATTTTTTTGTTATCAATTTGTATCAATTTGTGAACTTAATTAATTAATTAATTTGTATTTATACTTAGTAATAGTTAGGTTGGATGTAAGAGAAGGCCCAACTGGCCTTAATCACGCCTGAAAACAAATACATTTATCTCTCAATGTAAATTGTTTATTTTATTCAGAAAGTGGGAAATAATATGTATGGCTTGAAACGGGCTCAAGTTGGTTGGATATTCACGGTAGCGTCTACTGAAGGATTAAGAACAAAAATAATGTTGCTATACTTTCAAAACTTAAGGTTTCAATTTCATAGTAAAAAAATGGGTATATGGTCGCTTATTTGAGAAAACTGAAGAACGTCACGTAACAATCTCAAAGGTCACTGAGCATCTGTCAGCAAAACTAAGACTTTCGGCGACCCACTCAATCAATTTCATAAATTACTTTTCAGAAGATGCCACAGAGCGTCGGAGTTGAGGGTGGGAATTACTCCGAATTCCAATCAAATCAGTGAAGAAGTTGAAACCTTAACACCCAAACTAGAAGACGAGATGATAATTATGTATCCTTTTTTTATGTAACATCTGAAATATCCTGGAAGACTAATTTGAGAGCGTTGTCATGGTCATCCAGAAACAAAATAACATTGGGGTGTGGTGGAACGTTGAGCATTCGAAATATGTACAAAGCTCCTATTGGCGGAGGCGTCTCCACCGAAGGTAAAATTGTCTTCATATTTGACATTATGACACACGCTACAGAATCAACAACAGCAACTTACAAAACAAGAAGATATCATAAATATTATTATGTAAAAATTGTTAATTTCCTGCATTCTTCATATCTTTTCCTTCCTCCCCTCTCACACCCTTTTTTGTTTGGAAATCGTTGAGGAGGGGGTGAACCCCATAACTCCACAATCCCCTCCTCCCCCCACCCCCCTCTTTGTACACGCCACTGCTTGTGAAGAGCTAAACATGTGAGACTTTGACACTCACATTTTTATAACAATGTGACTTTTAACTGGAACACCAACCAAGCAACATAATCATGTTCACAAAATTACTCGGGTATGGAAGGGTTCGGGGTTCGAGCAGCCTCAGCCGCTGAATACAAGTATATTGAAGCGCAAGACATTTTGTCTGCGGTACATAATACACTGAAAACACTCTGGTACACAATTTATCATGATACTGTGTCCGAGACGCATACTAACATAAGCGCCTAACGTGAGATCAAACGGGTAAACATTCTATTCTATTATAAATAAATAAATTCACATTTAGAGTCTACCCACTCAGTAACGAAACTGATTTTCAGTGGGGAACTTTAATTTAAAGCGACTTAATCAACCCTGTAGGCTCCGAACACCGTCGACGAGTGAGTGATAACCGATAAAAGATATATAAATATATCCCATTTATATTATTATTCTATAACATTCCTAATTAAAGCCTGATGGATAAAGTAAGTACAAGAAGACGGTGACCGCAGTTAAATACCGACGTTTGGGAAGCCTTATGGTAAAGATTTGAACTTCATTAACTGGTGTTAGATAAACCAGCCCATGGGGTTGGTGCCAGACGCTAAATTATAAGTTTAGACAAATCTTTTATTTACTGGCCAAAGAACTTAATGGAAGTTAGCGTTTTAATTTAAAATGTTCATTAACTTTTATTCTATATATCATAGCTCTTCTTGGCCCAAGACAGAACAATGTGAATATAACGGTAATTTGAAATTGAGTTGAAATGAAGTAGACGTTTTATCACTTTATATCGTATAACACGGTATTTTTCAGCTTTTTGGTTATTTTAACTTCTAACATAGTGCACTGCATAGTCTTATCTAAGTAAAGGCAGCTAAAGGAGCACATTCTATTTAAATAATATAATATATTTAACAGGAAAACTTTTCAATGCAAACTCTGCTACACAAAACTGTCCCAACATGAATGGTACAGATTGTTTTAGTTATTTGTTTTGTTTTTGTGTAATTCTCTCCCCAGTAAAAACAGGGAGAGAGAGCACTGTACTACTAATATGACCCTCTCTAGTGTTAGGGCAGTAAGGTAGTTGGGAAGGAATGAAACCCCAGTTGTCTAATATTTTTTTAGATTGCCCAAAAGTATTTTTTGAGAAGTAAATATGTTTTAAATACTACGTTTTTAATACTATTAAATTTAAATTCTTGAATGTAAGGTAAATCTCCCGAGCTTTTATGGATTTTGGTGAGGGAGAGGGGGGGGGGGGGGGTAGGCTTTAGTACGAAAGAAATTTCCCCTTGGGTGCACCACTGATGTGTAAAGATTAGATCTACATTATTTTGTTTATGTCCTGTGCTTAAAACTCGACAGCGAAACGGAAAAGTTTTGAAAGCTCGTAAAATATTCTCCACTCTGGATGTTTACGTCTTGAAATGTTAGATCTTGGAAACGTATTGTAAGAACAAAGTTTATATCTTGGACCAACTGCAATACTGTTTTAGTAAGAAGTTCCCTAAGATGTAGGTTATGTGAATTGTCCTTATTGCTCGCGGGGGGGGGGGGTATGGTGTTATGGGGTTCAACCCCCCCCCCCCCGGCCCCATTGACAAAAATTAATGCACGAAGAGAAGGAAGGATATGAGAAGGGAGAAAAAAACTTTATTTATTTGTGTGTTAAATTGATAATATCAACTGTATAAAAATAATATTAACTGTATTTAATCTGATTTGTAGTCATTCTAACCTACTTTATGACATTGTTCGAGTCCGAAACGTGTTTACAGGCGTTTAAAACGTCATATATGAAGGAAAAAATTCGCTCTCGGCGAATATTCTTGTGCGCGAATTTTGCAATGAGTGTATTCAGTCGGTTGAATCATCAGAATCTGCGGAATTTCCTATTGAGGCGTGCGAGTTCATTGCTTCCGTGCATGTTTTCTTGAATTAAATGTTTCAAGCACGATCTTAACACATTTTTGGTGTTACATTAAGTCAACAGCTAATTACATAGAATGATTAGATCATTTGCGTTCCATGTATGGAACGGCGCACGCACGGAATGTAGAACATTTGCAAATACGAATTCAAAAGTGTATCATTCGATATTTTGTATTATAGCCACGAACATTCATGACGCCTTGGACATAAAATGCTGCAGTTGTTATAATACCAAATAATTTTGACTCGTTGCAACTTGCACGTTTGGTAATACACAAATAATAACAGAGATGTGAGTGATAGAAGAAGAAGATCTTCTTCCTCCTCCGTGAGTAGAAGTGAAGAGTGAGGAGTGAAGAGTGAAGAGTGAAGAGTGAAGAGTGAAGAGTGAAGAGTGAAGAGTGAAGAGTGAAGAGTGAAGCGTGAAGAGTGAAGCGTGAAGCGTGAAGCGTGAAGCGTGAAGCGTGAAGCGTGAAGCGTGAAGCGTGAAGCGTGAAGCGTGAAGCGTGAAGCGTGAAGCGTGAAGCGTGAAGCGTGAAGCGTGAAGCGTGAAGTGTGAAGTGTGAAGTGTGAAGTGTGAAGTGTGAAGTGTGAAGTGTGAAGTGTGAAGTGTGAAGTGTGAAGTGTGAAGTGTGAAGTGTGAAGTGTGAAGTGTGAAGTGTGAAGAGTGAAGAGTGAAGAGTGAAGAGTGAAGAGTGAAGAGTGAAGAGTGAAGAGTGAAGAGTGAAGAGTGAAGAGTGAAGAGTGAAGAGTGAAGAGTGAAGAGTGAAGAGTGAAGAGTGAAGAGTGAAGAGTGAAGAGTGAAGAGTGAAGAGGAGCCCCCCCCCCTCCAGGAAAAGTGTATTTAAATCATCACCGACTATGTTCATCCATTGTGATATGTTCCTGAGTCATTATCTTCTGTATTCAAGTAAATGTTGTTGAACATTTGATAATTCTTTTTTCATTTACGATTTTCTATTAAAACAAAGGCAAGCTTCTTATCTTGTTTATATTTGCTTGTGTGTGCTTTGAATCCCGTGTATGGACTTTCAATTGTTTGCTCCAACAAATCTTAATCCCACACAGGCAGAATCTGGTATATTTCTGTGTCGGACTTTGTCTGTCGAGATGGATCATAAGCACACGAGGCGGTAATGCGGGAGGTCGTTGGTTCGATACGCGCCTACGGCAATCCTGACATACATTTTTTTCCGAGGTTTTCTTGTCATAGTTGCTGGGATTGAGTCATACTAACAGCTCTCGGACATTCCAATTCCCAACTAGTCTAAAAATCTAAATACCATAATGCCTGTATTTAGTCACCTGTTGCAGAAGCAGCAGCTTCCTATTAGATTTCCATTTCCTACGAAAACATGTTTTCGTATACATTTGGAGAGACAATTCATTGATATGAGAATGTATATGTATTGGTACATCTATAATCAAATACTGTTATGTTCTGTTTAATTTAATGCATTGTAATACAGGCTGAACAGTGTCTAGCAGCCCTGCAGTAGCCTTTCATATCCGTTCTGGGTATGGTAAACCACAATAAATAAGTAAATAAATACTGGAACTATGTAACTATGAAACTACTGGAACTAAGAATAAGAAACACTTTTATTTTATCAAGATTAATTACTTTGATTTTAATATAAGTAAGGAATATAACTGAAAACAGTACATTTATATTCAATTGGTCAGTGCATGCTTTGCGTTCTCGAGCCAAAATAAGAACTTTGAATCTTTTTTATTTAACTTTTGCTCTACACAATTTAGAATTGGGTAAATTATGTTTTGAAAACTGCTTGTCCAACAACAAAAAGTTTGTGTGTGCATTATCTTTAATATAGTTACCCTAAAACGGTGTATTAAAGCATGAGGAATTATAAGTGGTTGAGACAAAAAAAAATTAGTATCTGCAATTGCAGCGTATCAATACAAAGACATTACAAAGAAAATTCAGGATTCGTGCTTGAAATATCGACTTTAGATTGGTATTGGTTGTCACTCACTCGTCGATGGTGTTTAGAGCCTACAGGGTTGGTTTAGTCGCTTTAAATTAAAGTCCCTCACTGAAAATCAGTCTAGTTACTGAGTGGGTAGACTCTAAATATGAACTTATTTATTTATTTAAAGACGCGACCGCGTCAACGCATTTCATGAAAGTGTGCGTGTGTTTATGCAACAAGGAGTCTTACATTATACAACCACGTACGAACCAGCTTAGGGCCTACTTTCTTCACCAACTCAACTGCCTATTGGATGTTGCTCTGCACACTTATTCCAATAATGGTCTTGCGAAGCTATCATGGTTTCATCCGTGGCTACGTTACGTACGTGACCTAAGTGTTTTATGGAGGTCAGAGGTTTTTTTTATCGATTCTACTCGATAATGTATTCAACACTTTAGCTTGGTTAATTCAAAGTCAATATAGGGCAGACGTTACTGGAATCGAAAGATAAAATATTCTAGGCGTGCTGCTTTGGTGTTTTAGATGGAGCTGGCTATCCAGTATCCAGAGGTATATCCGCATGATATATTTTGTGGAGGTTTACAATTGCGTTTCTGGTTAATGGAAATCGGAGTTTGTCACAATTTAAAACAAATCAATAGTTATTATTTACTGTTTTTTTTTAATGTTTGATGTTAGGTAGAAAAGCGCGTATACTACTTGTAAAGAGAATTGATGTGGTTCAAATATTTTTCAAAGATTCTAATTTAAAGCAGCAAAAAATGATCGTGAAAAAATAAAAAAATATTATCAGATGAATAAATAATTCATTAGACTAGAGCGTGACTTCCCTACATTGTTTACAACTCACATTTACACACAAAATCACAAAAAAAAAAACGGAGAAAAAATGTGGTGGTTTACGGGTGCTGTTTTCACCTTGCGAGTGTGGGTGCGGATTAGGGTTTAAAAAATTGCCGGTTTCGGGTGCGGGTTGCGGGTTGCGGGTGCGGGTTGAGTTAACATGGCGAGTTGCAGGATCTGTATCATGGGGATAGTTGAGCTGTACTCAACAAACAACAGGAAAATACACATCGTATTGACTGTGTATGTCACTCTTGTGTGCACATTTCAATGTTCATTTTGTCCTTTCATCAAATACATCAACTGTCGTCCCGACAGTTGATGTATTGACATACAAGTGATTTTATTGTTGTCGACCATTTTGCGTTTCAGGTGACCACTTCGCTGGAAGTGTCACTATATACAGGAACACAAGTAAATAATGTTCACATTTACTCTCAGACGAACATGTGCTTTGGCTTCTTCAGCCCACTTCCGTAGTGCTTGATACATTTTAAAATTATTATTATTATTATTATTATTATTATTATTATTATTATTATTATAAGTTTTAAGATTTATCATTCTTATTATTATCATCATTCTTACTATTTTTATTATTATTATTATTATTATTATTATTATTATTATTATTATTATTATTATTTTTATTATTATTATTATTATTATTATTATTATTATTATTTTTATTTTTTTTATATTATTATTGTTGTTATTATGATTATTATAATAATAATAATTATTATTATTGTTATTATTATTATTGTTAAATTTATCATATTATTATTTTTAAATAATATTATATATTTGATTTATATATTATATTATTATCATATTATTAATTACAGTTCTCTACCCGATAACGATTGGACGCGTTACTTTGAGGCTAATATTATATTTTCGCTTATTTGTATTCTTGCTATAGGCCTACCTTCGGTGTGGAGCAATCGTTAACTCTTATTAGCTTGTCAGTATTCCTGTACCTCCCCTAAGTGCCCAGGTTGCCAAACGATCAAGGCATGACTAATATCGCTCGTCCCACGTGTGTGGTCTGCTGGGTCGCCAGTCACGTGTCGTTATAGTAACGGTTGCCGTGAGCGATGGCACTGAATGGCTGAATGGCTTCTACCTTCTATACTAAACACCCCACTTTCTTCGCCGGGCTTTATGCAACACACAAGGCATGGCATAGTCATCAACGCAGTAGCAGATACAGAATATACCTTTTTCATAATTGATCAAGGACCCATTAGATAGAGCTAAGCCCTCCAGATCTTCAAGGACAATAATGCATATCAGTGAAAAATGCACCTTAACATAACTATCAAGAGCTAATCACGGCCCTCCAGATCTTCAAGGACAATAATGCACATCGGTGAAAAATGCATAACTATCAAGGACCCTTAGATAGAGCTAATCACGGCCCGCTAGACCAATTTTGAAAATCATCTATACGTATTGTATTTCACTAGAAAGCCATCCCATGTACAGTGTATTGGTTATGAAATATGTATATAATAACACTTTTGTTTGTAATTATTTATAATCAGTTCCATCATAATGATCTTAAGTTCTCCATTGTGCAGCAGGTTTAAAAAAAAATTTTTTACCTGCTAGGTACAATTTCCAGTATGAATATAAACTACTAATTGAGTTTCTATTCTAACGTTGAAAGTTTATGAATATTTTTTATCGGTGTATTTTTTTTGCAACCCTGTACATGTTCGTAAAAAAATATTATGAAAGTACAAATATAGTAAATACAAATAAAGTACGTAGAGGATAACTATGTAGCTAGTTGTACCTACAAAGCGCTCTCAAATCAGAAGTATATATCCTGCAAGTGCAACTTCTTCCTACACATATCTAACACCTGAATAGTGTTTTGTGTTATTATAAAATTGCTTTTATCATTTGATACTATTCTATCTCTTGTTGTGGAAATGTTTAATTTTTTACGCTACACTACGTTTGTAGTTGTTTTTAAGTAGTTTGTGGAATGAGTTGGCACTCAACAATTGTCCTCTTTCCTGTTCACACCAACCCCTTTTAATTAAACCCATTTAGATTATGACCGAAAACAAAATAATAAGTAAAAACTATTTGGAGCACATCCATCCTACTACCTTTGGGAGACACTCTGTACATGGGAGACAGTCTTTGTCTCTATACTGGTTGGCTAGAGACAATATCGGCTGTGACATTTACAACACGACACTCGTTTTTCCCCAGACGACTTTTTAATCTAATTTTATAAATGAATATAAAGGTTAAAATTACAGCGTCAAATCCACCTTCAACAAAGAAAAGTACTACAAACTCGCTCATACTTGCAGATTAATATGTCAACTTCAAAGGGTGTGTTTCCAGAAAGCTGGAAGGAAGCTCTGATTGTACCCATTCCGAAAGTTAAAGATACCAATATGGCTGCCGAATTGAGGCCTATAAATATGCTCCCGATTTTCGAAAAGATACTAGAAATAACGGTACACAAACAGCTGGAATATTACTTCAATGATAATAATCTTTTCATTAAAAACCAGTCAGGTTTTCGTAAAAAACACAGTTGTGAAACTGCTGTTCAATGGTTGGTGGCTGAATGGGTGAATAATTTGGAAAACGGTAGGTCAATTGTTGCAATATTTCTAGATTTGAAAAGAGCCTTTGAAACCGTTAACAGACGAAGACTACTTGATAAGCTGAAATACATGTATGGTATCGAAGGCACAGCGCTTAATTGGATAGAAAGTTATTTAACTGGGCGTACCCAAAGAACTAAATATAAAGATGCTGTATCTGACAATTTATCTATAGACATTGGAGTACCTCAAGGCTCCGTGTTGGGGCCATTTTTATTTCTGGTTTATATTAATGATATTACTGTGTGTGTAAAGAAATGTTGGTTAAACTTATATGCTGATGATGCAGTAATTTTTATAACAGGTAATGATCTAAAAGAATTGTTTAGTATTATAAATTATGAAATGGGTAATGTGGTGGACTGGCTGGGTATTAACCTACTTAAGCTGAATATTCCTAAATGTAAAACAATGTTCCTTGGGGCAGGTAGTTTGCGAAATGCAGATATACTTAAGACTGATAACAAGATCGTTATTGATGGAATTGTTATAGAATATGTGAAATGTTTTAGATATTTAGGCATTATTTTAGATGACAAGTTAAATTTTAAGAAGCATGTTAACGATATAGAAAAGAAAGTACGTAAGAAAATTGGATATTTATGTCGAATAAGTTCTTTTTTATCAATGAGTACAAAAATTATTGTTTATAATACTATTGTTAAGCCTAATTTTAATTTCTGTGCAACATTACTATATCAAGCTTTCAAAACAAATCTTGATGATCTGCAGCTATTACAGAATAGGGCAATGAGATGTATTCTCCGATGTAATAGATTTGCTCCTGTGGGCAGAATGTTATTGGTCTTGGATTGGCTGAGTATAAATCAATGGTTAACTTATCAAGTGATGCTATTTATGTTTAAATTAAAGAATGGTATGTTACCAGAATATTTGAGTACTAGGTTAATTAAAGTTGGAGACATACATAAACATGGGACAAGAAATGCTAACGCATGGTTTTTATCAAATGGGAATAAATCTAAAGGGCTTAAATCTATTTTTTATATGGGAGTGAGGCAATTTAATGACTTACCTAGTGAGATCACTATGGCCAAAGATGTTAGGTTATTTAAAATTAAGTACTTAAAATATATAAAACTTAAGTTGTTGGAGTGATGAAATTTAATTTGAAAATTGTTGTATGACTATTATACTATGAGTGACGACTATTATTGATCCAAATGTATGTAATGTAAAGTATGTAATTTAATGTGTTGTGCAAATGTAACTTGTATGTGAACTGATAGCTTATTATAGCTAAATAAAGAGATTATTATTATTATAAAAACTAATTGTTGCGGCAAAACACCATTGTGAATGCATTGTGTCCGCCAAGAACATTTAACATCAGTAAGGTGAAGCAATAGTCTAGTAAAACTACAAAGACACATGTGTTCAAAATGTATGTCTTTGCCATGGTTAAAATGATACCAAAGTTAATAAAATATATTTCAAGTCGAAAGTACTTTACGTATTAAAAGAACCTTTAGTAAAGTAAATTACACAAGAACAAAGAAAGAAGAAGACGAAGAAGAAGAAAGAAGACGAGGAAGGAGAAGAGATCGAACAGATCGATAGAGGAGTAGAGGGGGGTTGTGGGGGGAGGGGGGGGGGGGGGGGGGGCACGTCGAGAAATAACTCAATGTATCGATTCTTAATACCGAAACAAACCTACAAGAGTTCTGGGCATTGTTATAGATGAAAATCTACAGCTTCGAGTGAGAGCAGAGTTTGGGAACGAGATACGAAAAGGCCGGAAAATGAGAGAAACGGGGATAATGCGGGAAAACGACCATTGTAAGTATAAAATCGCTGAAAAGAAAGGAAATAGATTAATTATAACTACCGTGAAGGGGGTGAGGGCTAATAAAATGGAAAAGTACTTAGTGCGATGTGAGACTACAATTGAATTTATTTGCGGCGTATAATTTTAGAGTTTTTAAACTTTTCTGTGTATATAACTAATCGGCTTATGTCGTATGCGGTATATTCGGTATATGCGGTATGCCTAGAAGGGATTTACAGACTCGTGTCTACTCATGACTACTCGTGACTACTCGTGACTACTCGTGACTACTCGTGTCTACTCGTGTCTACTCGTGTCTACTCGTGTCTGCTCGTGACTACTCGTGACTACTTGTGACTATTCGTGTCTACTCGTGTCTAATCGTGACTACTCGTGACTACTCGTGACTACTCGTGACTACTCGTGACTACTCGGGACTACTCGTGTCTACTCGTGACTTCTCGTGACTACTCGTGTCTACTCGTGTCTACTCGTGACTTCTCGTGACTACTCGTGACTACTCGTGTCTACTCGTGTCTACTCGTGACTTCTCGTGTCTACTCGTGACTACTCGTGTCTACTCGGGACTACTCGTGTCTACTCGTGACTTCTCGTGACTACTCGTGTCTACTCGGGACTTCTCGTGACTACTCGTGACTACTCGTGACTTCTCGTGACTACTCGTGACTTCTCGTGACTACTCGTGTCTACTCGGGACTACTCGTGACTTTTCGTGTCTACTCGTGACTTCTCGTGTCTACTCGTGACTACTCGTGTCTACTCGGGACTACTCGTGACTACTCGTGTCTACTCGTGACTTCTCGTGACTACTCGTGTCTACTCGTGACTACTCGTGACTACTCGTGTCTACTCGTGACTACTCGTGTCTACTCGGGACTACTCGTGACTACTCGTGTCTACTCGTGACTTCTCGTGACTACTCGTGTCTACTCGGGACTACTCGTGACTACTCGTGTCTACTCGTGACTTCTCGTGACTACTCGTGACCACTCGTGTCTACCTGTGACCACTCGTGTCTACTCGTGACTTCTCGTGAATACTCGTGTCTACTCGTGACTTCTCGTGACTACTCGTGACTACTCGTGTCTACTCGTGACTTCTCGTAACTACTCGTGTCTACTCGGGACTACTCGTGTCTACTCGTGTCTATTAAGTGACGTCACAATTACCGGGTCTACTTGATCTCCGCCTAGCGGAGGCTCGTCGAACTCCCCGCTGGCCGGAATCACCTCACGTCATTGCTAGGCAAGCATCGTCAGCCCGGATAGCTCAGTCGGTAGAGCATTAGGCTTTTAACCTAAGGGTCCAGGGTTCGAGTCCCTGTTCGGGCGCACTTTTTTTACGTGAAGAAATTCTTCACTCGGACAAATCACTACTTATATACTATAACGTAATCTCACGAATGTTGAACCTCTTGACAAAACAAAATATCCTCAAAAGAATTGGACGCGTTTGTGGAAAAATATCAACGATGCAATACCAACAGCCTCAAAGCTACCACTGTTGAGTATATTTTGGTGCAAATCACTGGGCGAGTGAGGAACATATGATGGACAGGATGAGTTTATACTTAGAAAACGTTTTTGAACAATAAATGTGGACATTTTAGGCTCTTGTGGTAGTGGAAATGACAATTGTTTTCCCGTGAATTTCCGCAATTTTGAAGTATAGCCGCGATTTTAGCGATCTTACTCATTATTCACGAATAACATTGGAATAAAATAGAACAATGACAAATTAGCGTTTCACTGGTCAACTTCTAACCATGTATTTATGTTCACTTGAAAAATACCCTAAAATTAAAAAAAAAAACATTGATAAATGCATTTTATTCATAATAGTAACACCACCTAATACATAGATGTTGATAAATTCATGTTCTTAGCTTATGTATTTTCCATAGTTTTCCAGAGTAGTAAAAAATGGCAACAAACAAAATTAACACCGACATAAAAACGATTTTTGTCAAAATATTCACCACAATTCACCACCTTTTTGCAAAGCATTTTCACCATAAATTCCTGCCTCTGGTGATGACGTAATATTTAGTCTTGGAGAAAGGCTGGGGGGCGAATAAAATATTTATTAATTGGTGAAGCCTCAACCTACGAAAACTGAGGGTAAGCACGTTCGCCAGACTCACCGAGTTGTTGCTGCATGCAATTATATCAAAACAGATCGAGACGGTGTAGAGCCAGGTTTGTAGGGGGAAAAAGGGGGGGTGGGGGGGGTTATACCTCGCAACTCAATTTCCGTACACGATTTTCCTCTTAGTCCTGTTCTTGTCGCAAACCGGAACATCTTACAATTTCAGAAGGAAAATACGTTTACGTCGTGAGTAGAGATTCACTCTTGTTGACTTGTTTACATAGTTGCCAGTGTTACAAGGTATATTATATACACATTTTATGTTTATGTTACTAGTATTTACCAGATCCTTTACATCTTGATACCATTAGTATAATGTGTATTTTCTTATAACTGTTTACTGCTGCTCATTTGGTATAGTAATTCCACTACTACAACTTTTGCAGTAAATAGAAAACGGTAAATAAAAATGATAACCATGAGCATAACTTGATCAAAATCAACTAATAAAGACTGGGATCATTTTGGCTTGCGTGAAAGAAAAGGTCAACAAATTTTGACAAACCTTCTGACAATATACCAAATCGTAACGAGGAAAATTATACGATTTTTTTTTTGTATCCTCGTGGCGATCGCTATCATAGGACGGAAAAACGGTGAACACTTCTTGTAGTTTATACATGAGTATTCACCTAAGGGCCTAAGCACAATTGTCAGTATCGGATTCGCAATCGCAATTCGAAAATCGTGCAAAAGTTAGCTTAAATGGTTCTTACGGCGCTGTTCATAATAAAATCGTACTGTCGTAATTATTTATAGCATTAGAAAATCTACGGTTGCGATCCCGATCCCGATTACGATAACGATGCCGACAATAACGATTCAGTTCCTTGTTACATTACATAATTATGTATAACTCCTACTTACAGACCGATATATTTTGTCTATATGTATAATAGCTTGCGTTATTCTTTTCTGCCGGTCGTTTGGATTCAACGATTTCAACCCCCCCCCCCCTCCCCCCCCCCTCTCCCCCCCCCTCCCGTCTATTACCGACATTTAATTACCCCCAATCACTCGCGGCGTCGATTAACGTCATCTTGTAAATGAGAGATTAAGTTCATATAAATCAAACGTGTTGGAACAGTTTGTGTTATACGATTTTATTATGAAGTATCTACAAAGAATAATGGTGTCGAATTAAAGAAATTGAGTTCAATTTAAATATTATCTAGTACTTAAATCTACTTCTTTTCATTTGAAACAGAAATTTGAGGCAGATTTTTTACACACAAATTAACTTCTTTTTATTCGAAACGTAGAAATGTCGAAGCTGATTTGTTACACACAGTTCACAGATTATTATTACTGAATGTTATTTCACGAAAATAAATGGAAACATTTCTTATATAATGAGAGAAAGAAGATGATCTCAAATGAATGCAGAGCATTGTGATAGAAAATAAATATACGAAAGTGAAGTTAATGCCAGTGCACGGGTAATGTCGGAGTTGATCTTCATTTAATACCAACCCCCACAATATACTCTGATATCTTGTTTCAAACTCTGACATTTTGCCGTCTCAGTTTTTTTGATACGATTGATATTTTGAGTACATACAAACACACAACACACTTCATCTGCAATCTGTCTGAACTGAAATAACCTGTGAACAAATTCTTCTCTCGTCTCCTCAGACTTGAGTCTCGCAGGGACGAGTAGGAAATCAATCAGCTGTCGATCGGTCGAGTCCTCTCTCATCATTGCCCGTTCTCTCTCATCAATGCCCGTTCTCTCTCATCAATGCCCGTTCTCTCTCATCAATGCCCGTTCTCTCTAATTCCATTAGTGCAAATCTCAGTCGGGTAATCAATAGAATCGTCTAATTTATTTTCCGCCTCGCTGACGGACACAACGCGTGGCGTTCTACGCGTGACGTTGTACGCGTGAGGCGTGGTCAGACGCGTGACGCTACAGAGTACACTATCATATACGCTATTACGCGTGACGCTAGACGCTATTACGCGTAGCACTACACGCTATACGCGTGCCACTAGACGCTATTACGCGTGCCACTAGACGCTATTACGCGTGACTCCAGACGCTATTACGCGTGGCACTACATGCTATTACGCGTGACGCTAGACGCTATTACGCGTGACACTAGCCGCTTTGACGCGTGCCACTAGACGCTATTACGCGGGACACTAGACGCTATTACGCGTGACGCTAGACGCTATTACGCGTGACTCCAGACGCTATTACGCGTGGCACTACACGCTTTTACGCGTGACTCCAGACGCTATTACGCGTGGCACTACACGCTTTTACGCGTGACACTAGACGCTATTACGCGTGACGCTAGACGCTATTACGCGTGACGCTAGACGCTTTGACGCGTGCCACTAGACGCTATTACGCGTGACGCTAGACGCTATTACGCGTGACGCTAGACGCTTTGACGCGTGCCACTAGACGCTATTACGCGTGACGCTAGACGCTATTACGCGTGACGTTAGACGCGGCCATCGATTCCGTTGACGGAATTGGCGAAATAATATTTAAAAATAACGTTTTCGGAAAGTTTAGTTGTTTTTGCAGTTTTATGTCTTAACTAATGCAGAGTTGCTTTCCAATGCGACAAATGGATAATAGATGAGTTGTGGAACTTCACCACTGATCTCTTATCTTGTGTACGTGGATCCTGGATAGCGTATACGAAGTTATTTGCTACAGAACACAGAAGCCACGGGAAGAGGCACTCCTACCCTAAAGCAGATCTACCTACTGCTTGATCAAACTTACTCCCCCCAATTTAAGTTTAAATGCACGGGAGTCTAGTAATATATAAAATGCAGGATTCATTATATTCTATATTTATTATAATCTGTGTATATAGTTTATATTTATTTCACTTACATAGTTTATTTGTGTTTCACTTAGTGAGGATTAACCCTATCAATGTTAGATGTAAAGATCGATTGTTGCGATTGTTTTGGCAATTAAGAAAATTTATATAACGTAAGCATTTAGTGAAAATTATTTATGAGTAGCTGCGGTATTTATTATAATAATAAATAATAACCTAGTCTACCCAACGCCTCACGTAGTCCTCAATCATACAAGAATCTCATTAACATTGCAGGCGTAATGGCGCCACTCATCTCTATGTCTGAGTGAAACAGAAATTGTTTATCAATCCCGACTGCGATGTGAATGGATGTCTTCTACAATTGCTGGGCGGACGCCTTGACCATTATACTCTAATGGTTAAGGCGCATTAGACCACCAGCGCTGGCAATTTAACAGATTCTATTTTCGAAATTTAGTTCAATCCAATGGATTGTTTGCATAATAATTATTGTTCCTGTCATACAATGATACCTCCTACATTTGCTTGTTTCCAATACCGCTGGGAACAGTGTATGAAAAGTGCATATGATAATGTGATGACATACATCGCTCAGAATGATTTCTAAATATTTACACAGTGTGCTCATTCCTTTATTAAAATGTTAAGAGTCAGCGGGAGTTAGAGATCAAAAAGCGTGAATTTAGGGTTTTCTGTTGGTACCATTAAAACAACTTTCAAAATTGAAATAGTGGGTATAGATACCGCATCTAGATATTATCTGATTCAACGGATAACAAAACTAAAAATATGCTAAATCCATTGTGTTTGGATACAACCCGATGAATTGAGATATTATTATAAAGTTGTCCCAACGAAAGTATTCTGATGCTTACGACACAGCCGAGTCCAAGGTGACAAATTCATTTTCTACTTCGCTTATTCCTACCAAACATTTTTTTGTTATTATTATATTTTTTTTTATTCCTGCCAAACAGATTCATTGGGGATAATTTAAAGCCTTCCGTTGGTTACCTGTAACGGTGGGTGTGGCCAAACCGCCTGTGCATTCGACGAAGCCGAACCGTGCATTTACGATTGTGTGAAAGAACACCAGGTATCTGTTGATTTTCTTTTTAATTGGCGCGATTGAAAGGGGCCACTAGACAATGACCTGGAATCGGTATGCGAATACTTTCCTCATGTGGTGCTGGTATGTACAAGCGAGTGCGTCACAGCCACCTGTTGATAGAGTTCTATGCAGGCTGTTCGATCGAGCGGAAGGTTACGTGAGTCACACGTGTCGTGTGATATCAGCAACACTTCATGGAGATTACAGCTCATGCCGTGTCCAAAAATAATTAAATTATAAATAGGCTCTCCTAATATTTACATACACCTAAGTGCCAAAAGTATACAACCTTATCTTTATTATTTATAGGACCATCAATTTAGAATTTAGTATGAAAATGCTTCACCGAAATGTTTATCAGTCAGTGTGACCTGAAATAACGGATCAAGGTTCCATTGCATTTATGCAGGTGTATATTTTACTTTTATGATGACTATTTATTGGTTAACACAACTTCACTGGTTCCGGGTATTAAAATCTTGTGACATTTTCTTGTTTTTGTCAGATATCAAAAACTCTAAACTACTGGCGTACCGAGGGGGAGGGTTCCCCCCCCCCCCCCCCCCCTCCCCCGTTTGCTGTATCGTCTTCGCGTTGCCCGGTCTCGGTCTCCCGGCCGCTTCTAACAACTTTGGATATACTTATTGTTTCTTTTTTTTTGCTTTGTTAAACTTCAGGTTAAATCTTGCGTGAGCCAGTGAACTGACTGTACAAGTAACAAAAAACACTTCTGCTTTTATAGTCTGTAGAATTGTTTTGTAATTACGGTACTTTGGAATAATTCAGTAAATCGAAAATAATTAACTTACTGAGTACATGATTAATGACTTCATGATTACGTGAATAAATCGCTTACTTTGCAGTCTGTAGTCCTTACAAAACCATATAGATCAATGTTCTCACAATGTGTCTTGAAAATATATGACTGTAACTAATTGAAATTCTGTGTGGTGTTAGTTTTTGTGGTAACGATATTGCCTCGAAAAAAGAGAACGCCATGCCCAGTACTTTTGCTTTTTCCCCCTTTTTTATGTCTAAAAGATCAAAGAACACCCACGATATGCTACCGGTTTTGTTTGGCATACTCCACATGAATATTATATATATATCCGTATAGCCGTTTACCTTTGATAAAACAAGAAAAAAAAAAGTAATTAAAAATAATAAAATATTCATATATCATCTTTGCGATTCCGTTTATACATCTAAAGTTCAATTACTTTTTCCATTTCTTGCGTCTCTCGAAGGTCCAATCTGAAAGCATTTTCAAAGGGATTATGTTTGTGAATATTATTTAGATGTTAACAGCAAGAACACTAAGGTCCGAATGCATGCATAGTCCAGACTCAAGCCTTCTCAACTCAGCCTCGCCTAACCACCAATCACAGAACAGCATTGCCATGTGGACGGCTCTGTGATTGGTGGCTAGGTGAGGCTGAGGAGAGTAGGGCTTGAGTGTGAACTATGCATTCGAGCCTAAGGACCAAATGCATAGTCGTTCCTCACGTGCTCCTCAACTCAGCCTTTCCTCAGACTAGCCCCAACCATCAATCACAGAGCAGTCCACATGGCAAAGCTGCTCTGTGATTGGTGGTTGGGCGAGTCTGAGGAAATACTGAGTTGAGGAGCACGTGAGGAACGACTATGCATTTGACCCCAAGTCAGTATTCATCATCCGCGTTATAATGCAAAACACCGCATCCTTTGATGCAGGACACCTCCCCATAGCGCAATGAACCGTCCTTTCGGTTGAGCCGTTGAGTGTAAAAAAAGGCACTGGTAAAAATATGTCGACAACTTTATACGATAAAAATAAAGTCTTACAAGAAGAGCAATTCTACCGTAAAAGAAATACGAAACGAGGCAAGACATAATTGATAACACTCTTCCACAGCCATAGTCTTATACATAGTCTTACAGTTTCAAATGCCGATCACTGATTGGCCACTAATCACTCGCCTATGGCGAAAGCATCGATAAGGCTGTTTCGGGACGACTTGTACTAATAACTAAGCAAGTACCCAAAATACAGCCACAATAACAACACTATACTATAATACAATATTTGCTATGTTTTTGTTTTGTTGATTCTATTTTAAATTATATATAGTATTTTTATTATTGTATCATTGTATATTGTGTATATACACGTGTATTTATTGTAGCCGGGTTTAAATCGGTTTTATGACGGAAAACAATAAACGTTTAATGAAGAAATCTAAGGACATTTTAAAAAAATGTTAGCTCCCAAAAAAATCTCTATATTTGCAGGAAAAAATTATATTTTGTTTTAAATATTATATATTATTATGATATACAATTATTATTATTATTATTATTATTATTATTATTATTATTATTATTATTATTATATATTATTATTATTAAATTATATATATTTTAAATATTCTATTTTAAATATTCTAACCATAGAGACATGAATCACTTATTCAGTTATTCTAAAAGCATAAACATTCCTCAATCTGTCGCATTAACGAGATGTAGCACATTTCAAGTCAAGCTAATGGAAGTGACTTCACCACGTGCTCGGGGGCGTCAGTACGACAAGTAGGCCTATAACACCGCTTGACATTTAGATGTCAACACACAGGTTCTATTCCGGCAGGAGAGGGATATTTTCGTACGGATATTTCAGGTAGTCAGTCTAAAAATAGCTCCCTGCATTGAATGCGGCACGTGGTTGAATGCGAATATCGCGTGTCTGCCACGTGGCCTGGGCTGATAGCTCACATGCAACCCCGGCGGGGAATGGTACCGTGTGCCATAATCAATGCCCGGTTATTATCTACACGTGTTGAGGGGCTAAATGACAAGGAACCCAGGGTTGAAAGTTCAATGAACTCAAAGAAATATTCACCCCAGGTTTATTGACCTTCAGAACCTGCCACGTGGAGCCAATTGCACACCTGTCTATATTTATATGCGCGCGTATATTCAAAACTTTTTTGTGAAAATAGAACGTTTTGTTGATTGACAGGTGGAGGGTCTCACGGGGATGAATAATTTATTACTTCTAGTGACACGTTTTGTGTTTTGTGATTGGTTTACACCCCCCTCCCCCCCCCCCTTTCTGTTACTCGCATGTTTACAATGTCCTATGTTGACATATTACGTACATTAATCACACGCTTGAAAAGAGATACAAAGCTAAACACGATTTATAAATTATAAATAGCAAAATTATGCAATTAATTATTTTACAAATTGAGTAAATACACAAAAGGTTTTATTAGAATTTAAGTGTATACGCATATTTAAAATGAATTTAATAGGTATGTTGAATATAATGTTTATTCTATGAATTCACAAACATTGTTAATGTTGGAGTTGCCATAGCGAACCCAATTTTAGTGAGATAAATCTTGAATGGATTTTATTGATTGATTTTTAGCGTAAATCTTCCCGCAAAAATTAGTAGAAGGATGGCTAGTGCAGTCCCTCTATTAGCTGGAGACTCTAGTATTATTTCACTATGTTTTCCAATGTATCTTACGATTGTCTATAAAAGCATACTGCACACAGGTCACAGAAATGTGTTAAACGTAGAAAATAAGACGGTTATAATGTGCAGATAACTAATCTACACTAATTCAATAACAGAGATTTAATGGAATAGAATGTATATAGTTTAACTTTTGTTGATAAGATCTTATATTCCGTTAGTATAATATACAATTATTTATTTATGATAACATAATTGTTTTATTTTTCAAATTTGACTTTCTATAGCTTAGTTATGTTATACATTAGTATGTTTTTTTAGTATGAGTCAGTCACAGTCATCTAAATCCCCTGGCTCAACTCGTCGAGCTCAAAATCAGGTCGTCTAAACTCTAACCCATTTCACATGTTATTCAAACGGGAGAACCATTGAGGAAAACAAACAATCCGTAAAGACTTGTTGTCTTTGCACTCTTATCTACATTTTCAAATGGAATATTTTAATTACCATTTCACATGAACAATAACGTGCATTTTGTAGTGAGTGAGTAGTGAGATCCATAATGGCGATAATAAGTGAGAAGTGAGATCCATAATGGCGATAATGAGTGAGAAGTGAGATCCATAATGGCGATAATGAGTGAGAAGTGAGATCCATAATGGCGATAATGAGTGAGAAGTGAGATCCAAAGTGGCGATATTGATTCTCATTCAGTGATCTTAGCAGCTAAAGCAGCTATTTAGTGATCCTTGGTGAACAGTCATAAAATTGATTTTGTTATGAGGAACGTTTGTGAATCGATGTCCTAATTGGGAATGTTGATTAGATCCTGGACATTAATTTCAAATCACGTGATCAATGACACCATTTTATGAATCTCGATGTAGGGTTCAATAGCTTGAGATACGTGCAATATACGCAAAACATTCTTCAACTCAGCATAAACGTAGAGGTTTGTATAAGTACTACGCGCGCTGGTAAAACGTTTAGCGAGACAGTGCTGGAGTAGGAGTCAGCAAGTTGCTTTGACTTCGAAGTCAATTTCGCTCAAAAAATTAAACTGAATACTATTAATGATGGATTGATGGATAATGGTATTTATTATAGGAGCCACAGTAGGATAATTAAAGAAAAGAACCCGGCGTTATTTATTTTACGAATTCAGTGCTTTTTTGGAATTTTTAAATTTTTAAGGCAAATGTACTGTAGGATTTATAATGACGAACGTAAATTTATTTTGATGTTTGTTGTTTTTTTAAGTAGAAGATCATGTTTTTAATGCATTGAGAAGTTTATTTTTTAGAGAAGAGTGAGCAGTTCTAGCCGCATGGTTAAGGTGAGCAATGTGAACACGAATATATGATTGATTCAGTAGTAAGTAAGTTACGATTATGCATGAGGAGCATGTTCTCGGCACATGGAGTCAATAAGACACTTTCTCCTCTCTTACCTTTGCAATACAGTTGAGATTCTAGTGATTCGCTGTACCACACTTTTTATATATTATTCATGTACAATCTAAGAAAGATTGACAGCAACTCCATTTTGAAAACATTTTGTTGTTAGTGATCGATGCCCCCCCATTAAAACATCCTGCCGACGCCCCTCAGTAGATCCTAATGATAAAATACAACCGGTTTACCTACACAGCTCAGAGGTTATAATGATTGTGAACGCAAAGGTTGGCAAAGTACTGAAGGAAATGAACCTATTTACGATATTATGACAGTAACACATGAAATGTTTGTGTCAGCACTTCACCCGTGCACAATATGACTGACTAAAGCATGTTGACCTAGTTGTGATTGAATCGCTGTGTCGCTCTCTTTGTTTTTATGGAAACATAATATAATATGAGCTAAACTTTATCTTGAAAATGTAGATGATCCAGTTGATTCAAAGTGGGTCGGTAAGACAATGGAGCAATGAGACCCGTGGATGTCTGTGGTGGAAGCAGGACAAATAACAAACCAGAACATATGACTACTAATAGCACAGTATACGTACGTGTCTGCCATGTGACATGTATGGCAATGCAATTTAGAAACACTAATTATTTTAATTTTTAATTTTTAGATTAAAACATTAACTGGCGGTGGTTTTGACAGTGTGTCAGAAACAAACTAAAGGTCAGGTCATGCTAGTATTTGTCATGTTTTTGTAAGTGTACTGTTTTACAAAAGCAGAAGTATTGTTTTATTTTATAAGTATGTCGATTGTTTATATGAGTGATAAATTTCTACCAACATTGTCAAAAGGTAAGTGAATCACAAATTCACACGTTATGTGAGAACCTCGACCATAGAAAGAAGTTCACAAAGTGGGAAGTTGTATTTTTAAGGACTTGTAATTATAAATCAATTTGAAATAATGTTTTTATCGCAGTAAAGAAAATCAGTTGGCACATTCCCATGCATTTCATGACGGTTTTTATAGCTGTTGTAAAGTGTTGCCCCTTGAATTGCCCCGTACATACGAACCCGAAACTTTTCAAAAACCTAAACCAGAATCAGTATAATAACATGCCAACCAAAACCCAAGCATAAACTTAAAATTGTTCCTTGCCAGGTTTGTGTTAGTAAGTCAATTATTTAAATTTGAAACTGTTATTTTATCGTTTTGTAAAGGCGAGATAGCAAACGTCTGGGTATCTTCGCTAGGTTTAAATTCGTTTAAAACAATGATTTAAATTGTGATTTCTTCTTTAAAGCCGAGAAGTAAACTGGCTATATCCACTTCTCGTTAAGTTGAGATTAATCCTTACAGTAAACGCATACAAGCACAGTAGTGAAACATAATTAATTTTTTATCCTTTTCTAAGGATATTTCTATTAAGCAGCCTCCTAGCCTTCCAATTTTTTTCATATTAAACGGCATTTTAAAAACACGAGCAAAAACCCTTAAATTCACGTGCGTCTTAAACTATTTGCGTCAGCACTCACGGCATACTTTAATGTTTTCCATGCATGTATCCGGTTAACGTTCTTGTGGGCTTTTCATTCAGAAAAAACATCTTGAATATCTCTTTCGTTATAGCTCAACAAAGAAATGTTTTCTAGTTTTCAAATACGCTATTTTGAAAGTTGTACCTTCAATACTGAATAATTTACATTTAACTGGCTGCACGAAGTTGAACTGAAAGCCTAGTTTTAGCAAACATGATTGCAAAAACTGAATGGATAAACAAAAAAGCTTGCTTGAATAACAAAGGAACTCGTAGATGCCTACAGCATAGCATAGCATAGCATAGCATAGCATAGCATAGCATAGCATAGCATAGCATAGCATAGCATAGCATATCATAGCATAGCTTAGCATAGCATAGCATAGCATAGCATAGTATAGCATAGCTTAGCATATCATATAGCCAAGGGCTTAATGGATTCAGACAAAGAATAATATTCGCTCGACTATTTAAGAAAAAACTAACACACACACTTGGAATAAATAATGCTTTGGGCATTTAGAGTTCTGTGTCCGGTCTGAGAACGAGGCTGTTGTTCAAAACACATCACAGACGTGGAAAATATTGGCGAAGACCAGTAACTGTAAATAAATATTGCCAATTTTTTTTGTTTTTTTTTATTACTTATCACAACCCATATCGTCAAAGACAACATACGTCATATGATCCATAATAAGTCAGATGTTCTGGTACAGGTATAGTGGTAAAGCGCAGCGGTAAGACGCGATACTCCAAATCGGGAGGTCACCGGTTCGATTCCCTCCACCGACAATCCTGACTGAAGGTATACCCGAGGTTTTCCTCAGTCGTAAAGGCGAATACTGAGATTGAGTCCTACTAACAGCCCTCGGACATTCCTTCCCAACTATCCAAGCACCCTAACATACCTAGGGGCACATCATGTAAAGTTGGTGTGCACCCTATAACAGGTATTTCTACAAACATTAATACTAGTATCTTTTCTGGTGCACGTTACTGAAAATCGGAAGTAATTGGAAATCAGTATTTCGGGCGTATATAACACCGGGATTTTTTGGAATTAATTTATCTCTAGTGCTGAAGAAAAATCCGTCTTAGCAATTCTGTTTTTTTTTTTTTTTACTTTTTGTAAACCAGCTTTGAGTGCTCAGTAGGAGCGTGGCGGGCGCCTCAGTCTAGGGCTGAACCATCCAGGGCAGAGCACCGCTTCTTGCAGTCCGGGGAAGACGAATGTACTAAACATTACTTCAATAATACATCTCAGCGATCTTGATGTGAATCACTCGCGCAGCAAGACAGTTATTCATAAAGCATTAACCACTAATCTACTTTAATTTCATATTAGATTGCTACATCAAAAATGTTCATTATAAGCTGTCAGCATTCAGAGAGATGAAATAAATATTCGTTTGAAGGCGACGGCAGCGCTTTGAGTGGTGCTCCTTTACAACTCCGGAAATAAGATAAATTGGGAGGGAAGATCAGGCACAAGGACTCAGGGACGCGTAGGCCTATACCCTGCACAAAGTTCTAACGAAATGCGGTAATGATTTTCTGCGAACAAACATAGCTTTCTTTGAACAGCTCATCGCTTACTTTTAGTAGAGGAATTTATTTTAAAAGAATATCTGCTATTGGTAGGCATGCAAGTATCTAGACAATATTTAAATACAAATTTGTATATGGTATTGAATGAACAGACTATAAGTTGTATTGGCTGTTTACAAACTGTATTTTATAAGTAATTTTTTCCTATACAGTATTTTAAAATCAAGATACCGGTTGTACATGCTGCTTGAACTTTAGGAATACTTTTTTACTTTACTGTTTTGTAACATTCACTTGTAATGTACGTCTCTTTATGCAGGCTTATATAATAAATTTTGTATGTTACTTTTGAAGATGTTTTGTAAATTGAAACCTTTTGAATGTAGTTTTATCTTCGTAATTTTTATTTCCAAGCTTTTTTTAAACATTGTTCCTCTAGTATTCCAAACATATTGAATGCAAATACGGTTGTAGTTAAGGGTGTTCATTACTTTATCTAATGCGCCTCTTTTCATGTGGCTCACTGGCCTACATTAGGGTATTTTTGAAGGAATGTCCAAGTACTGTTGAATGTACTCTCTCAGATGAGGAAAACTTTGTATTACCGGTGGAGGAACCGAACTGGCAACTTCCCAATGACAGAATTCTGAACTACCACTGATCCATATCTATTCATTTATCGATTGAAAACAAAGAAATTTTTCGTACATTGATTATTAAACTTTTTAGGGTGTAATTATATTTTATTCAGAAAATCGTTTTTTTCACGCTTTTTTTTGTGTTGCGACTGAAACGGAATATTATTTACAAGTCCCTCTCAATTTATCTTATTTCCGGAGTTGTTAAGAAGCCCCGCTCAAAGCGCTGCCGTCGCCTTCAAACGAATATTTATTTCATCTCTCTGAATTCTGACAGCTTACAATGAATATTTTTGAGGATGCAATCTAATATGAAATTACGGATACATAGTTTTAAACAATCGATGTCTCTTTCCAGGCTGAGTTAATGCATTAGGATTATATCAAGTATCTTCACCGCAATCTTCATAAAGCAGGAAAATATCTCATTTTATGGGGACGTGTAATAATGGCGAAGAAAACGTGAAACCAATATGGCACTGTGTGTGTTTAAGCTGTGATCTAGAAAGTACCTACTTAAGAAATCATATATGTGCGTGATGTTCCGTTCAACGGCGGGATTTAGTTTGAAAATGTTTTGCTGTTTCAAGCAGAGTGGCTGGTTCGTATTCTAGTGTAGTAAAAAGGAACATTCGACAGGGATTTTCTTTGCCTCGGAACTGCAGCAGTGTTCTTTACTATACGGTAGTACAATACCTTATTTCTACAACTATGAGCGAATCGATGTCTCTACGATACTATACGAAGCGCTTTGATGATACAAATTTTAAAAAAGCGAAATATAAAATACAATAAGCCATCTAAAGTGTATTGCAATGAATCTGTGGTCCTAGGATCCCACCCTCCTTCCCCTACCTCACTCCATACATCGAATCGCCGGGTAGTACCGCTACCCCTCGCGGCTGGCCTGAGCCGGCGATTCGAGGTATGGAGTGAGGTAGGGGAAGGTGGGCGGGATCCTAGGACCACAGATGCATTGCAATACACTGTAGAAACAAAGATAAAACCTTAAAATAAAAACAAGTCTGTAAATAAAGTTTGTAACTAGTATTTGAGATGATATTTGAAGCCTTAAAGACGTCAATTGGAAATAAACACTATACTGAATTCAGGATGTTGCTATTTTTATTATGCCCATTGTTTTTGCTACAATCAAAGACCAATGGACAAAACCAATTATTCGTAATACGAGCGGGTTAACAATTATGTAAAATGCCCGACATTAACAAAAAAAGTAATTTTCAATTCCATATTTTATTTATGATAATTGAAAATAAAAATTGCAAACACAGCCGCCATTACCTCATTGCTTTAAGCCCTATACCCATAATGTTCGGCATCGCGATCGCAATGGGCGTCTCAGGCGCGACTTTCTGTCGCTCGCAGCGCAAAAGGTCCAACTCAATCTTCGCACCTCGTTTTCTCAATTCAACTTTCAAGTCGTTTATATTTATAAATTTCTACATTTAAATCATCCATTAATGTTTTACAAGGTTTGTGATGGAGAATACCTTTGGCATTAGATACAAAACAAACATATCGTCGTTTGACAGTGTAGACAGTTCTTCAGCTTTGACCTGAGACGCCCATTGCAATCCAGAAATATTGAAAGAGTTTAAACCGTAATGTCGCAATCCGGATTGAATCGGGAAATATGTTCATATATTTTCTATATGATGAAGCCGATGATCCCGGTATGGGGAGGCCAATGGGAGGCGTATAACAAACAACTACACTGCAGCGCTTCGAGCGTTCCGGCCACTGAGCTCTGCCTGCTAGAATTAACCGAAAATCTCTCTAGAAGCCAGTGCATTGTTAAATATTTATCGATTCCAAAGAAGTCAAGTAGTCTTTTCAACCACTTAGAAATTCGCGTTGTTGAATTGGTTGAAAGTTGTGTGTATCCAATATTCAGTGACCGTTGGCCGGATCCAAAGATATTATAATATTCTGGCCGGATCGTTCGCAACGCTCTCCGTGCACTTGTTACGCCTCCCCATTAATGGGGATAGAGCAAGTGAATTGACCTCTTGCAACTCTCTGTACATACAATGTAGGCCCAGATCGGAATCAATTGTGAATTGGCAATTTTTCTACGATTGCGATCACGATGCCAACAATAAATGTGGTTATTTATCCTGAACCACTCCGGCTTCCTCATCACTCACACTTCTTCATCAATGTCCTCCTGTGAAGTTTTCAAGCTTTCTCTTTCAAAATAATTTCACTACAATCAATCCAGCTACTCCCTGTTTTCTACCTAAATCCATCCTTTGCGACATGTATTATTTTCGTCAGCCTCTCCTCAGGCAATCCTTCCCATTGTGTAGAATATAGAAACCACTATTGTACTTTCTACTTTCTACATTCTTATCTGAACATTGCGTCTTACAGGAGCTTTGGAGTTGCAATTTCGGAAGAAATATACGCGGCTTCATGTCGAGACTTGACGAGTTGCGTTGGTTATTGTAATTGTACCTATACGGATCAGCACGCGCAGCTGCGCCATCGGCGGAGACTTTGTCAACTTATCAATTTGATTAGAGGGGTGGGGGGGGGGGGGGGGGGGCAACATAAAAACCCAACATCAATATCACAGTGAGAGCTGTAAGGTGTTTCGTAGTGTTATTTAAAAAATATGGGACTGTACACTGTTCCTTGTCAATTAAAATTATTATAAAACGACGCAATATTTCAAAAGCTAATCAGCTCTCTTCAACAGGCAACCGTCCACTACCTAATAAATATTGCGTCGTTTTATAATTATTTTAATTGACAAGGAACAGTGTATAGTCCTATATTTTTTAATAACACATATTATGTACCTGCAGGGCGATTCTCTAAGATGCGCGGTAAATTTAACCTTAACGACACTTGTACTAAACTTACCACACGATAAGCTACCGCGCGATTCCCAACTACCATTTCATAACGTTCGATAACCGTATCGAAGGACGTAGCCGTTGCAGCAGAGCAGCGCCTGTTATATATTAGTTTGTGGATGTTTTCGAGATGGCTGTGTACACTATAGAAAGTTAACCAATGACAACGCGTGAATAAATGGAACGTTTGCCATTGGGTGCGTTTGATTTCCGGACACCTTCTGCACTTTTTTCACTTATAGCAGCATTAGGGTTCGTTTGATTTACCGGCACCTTTTGTACTTCATGCCATGTATCCTATGAAATAACATTGAGTGAGTGCAAAGAGTATAAAAGGTGTAGCAAATCAAACGAACCTAGTGTTTGAACTTAGAAGTAGGCCTAGGGTTCTAGGCCTACCCTACGTGCCGTGACGGCACGGCCAAACTAGGAAAGTAGGGTTATGATACAAAATTACTTCTAGACTTTTGTTACATAACTACAAATTATATTTCCTTACTCACACACATATTTTTAAATATAAATATCGTATATTTGTATCGATACACACAAAAAATTTCTATCATCAATTAGTTCAAAATTAATGCTGAAGTGAACATGAGACGGCTTGAAAAGTCCGCCATGTTTTCTTATCGCACGTCTAAAGGCAGGGTTTTGGAGCGCGCTACTTTTAACGTAGGTGGTAACGATCTTTGTCGATAAAACACGGTAGAGAATCGCTAACTCAATGCGGTAAGGCTCGTAACGTCGAAAACGGGCGTTCAATTTACCATGGACCTTAGAGAATCGCCCTGCTGTTCTAGTAAGTTTCCGTTTTTAATAGTATTTCGTAGTATTATAATTATACCCAAGAAATGGGGCCCGATTCATGTATATTTTCCAACCCCGGGATTTAAAAAGTCCAAGTCAGAAGTTAACATCAACAAGAAAAAATATTGTACATCCATGGAGATATAGCAATTGTAATAAAAGATTGCCCCCCGACTGGGGTTCGAACTCAGATCCTCCATTTGACCACAATCACATAGGGTTTGAGAGCTGCGGTGTGATACTATATTTACTAGGGCTGACGCCGAATTGTTGCCGCCTGACTCACATTCTTGACCTCCTGAAAAAAAGAAAAAGAGCAATTCATTAATTAAGTCGATTTCGTTCGTTTTCTTGAATTTAAGGACAAAAATGTATTAAAATCTGCGTAGGTAATAAAATTCACAATTCTCCACATTTTTAATTCGTTAGTGTCCTTGATTCAAGAAAACTTTTACTAACATCGAACTGTCTTTTAAAATTCAATAGTGATAAGAGTATAACCAATCACCCAGTGTAGGGTATTTTAATATTTTGTCACTAAACTGTAAATATTTTACGCTTTTATAAAGACAGTTCAATATTAGTTAGCGTTATTCATACGGTACACGTTTAAAACATTGTATCCAAATCATTACAGCAGCTGGCACGACGCGCGCATTTCAATAAGTGTCTTCGACATTTCAGATCAGACCGTAAAGGTTCTCCTAGAGCAATATGCACAGACAACTGTCAAGTTAAGTACAGGATTTGTTGCTATGGAATTGTTTTATTACATGCTATTTTCCATAAGAACAACAAACTCCATAAGTCATATACTTAACTCGGCTGTGCATCTCGCCCAGTGATTCAATAAGTGGGAGTGGAAAGATACTTTTCTCAGGGGAGGGGTGGGGGGATAGTCGCTCATTCTCACGCACAGACAAGAAAAAAAAAACACGGAGTGATGTTGAAGACAAACACGCCAGGGCTGAATTGGATTTTCAGTTTCCGTGTTGCCATGTTCCGCTCTTAAAGTTGCTGTTCCTTGTAAATTAGTAGACATTTATAAAAAATTCAAAGTTAGAAAGCTTCCTCCGTACTCTTAGAAGCGTTTTAGGTCCTGATGGCTCGCCACTGGAGTAAGGGTACAAGGTAAAGCAAAGATAACCATGGGTGTGTGTATCAAAGAAAGCTTTAAACTACAAGGATAGAAGTCAACAGATAGAACTTATGATCAAGATTGTGTGTATTGCACCATTTGTGTGCAGTGACCATTGGTCATTAGTCACAATAATAAAGTTTCACTCTTTTTAGTAAAATCATTCAATTTTCCGAAAATAAATTATTGTAAGTTAAATAATGCCAACTGCTATAAAATGTGAGATCAATGGTTCAGTATAACAAAACAAAATATATTTTTTTATACATTCATAAGACTAGTTTGATTGTCGAGACGTTGTCAATATGAGTAATCGCATGATCAGACAAAGATTTACAGCGTTCTTGGCGGGAAAGAACCCACCTAGCTATGCATCAATAACAGTTATCTTGTGCCGATAAAGTTATTTAGTTGTATAATCAGATTTACTCTACGATAATTAATACCAAGATTGTGTATTTGTAAATTAGCCAAAACTGAAGAAACTGTCCCTTTTGGTGGAGGTGCCGAGTTTTTAATAGGTTGGATGTAATATTGATAATAATGGATATGTATTTTAGAAACACTCTCGTGGGTGGACTTGTAAAATCCGGAAATTAAAACACATAATAAATCGAACAGTGGCAGTCATTTGACTGAACAATCACATGTTATAGTCCATCTCTATCTCATTCCCTTGAGTTGAGCAGTTTCATTACACACGATTGTATAAGCTTGATCCAGCTTTATGGACGACATAACGTGGCAAATAAAAGCAATAATGACGCTATTATATCGCACAAAACACTGTCAATAACTTAATCTGATCGTTTCAATCGGATATCGCTTCCCCGTATCATCGCAGTATCAAATATATTAATCCCAACGAGAACTCATCACTGACAAACGTAGCGAGGCAAAGCGGGATGAAAATAATCCACCCTTGTCATCATCTGTCTCTCCAATTGGAGTCAACAATCAATGGCCGAGCGCCTCCCTGTGCAAATAGTGTGACCTACCTGGCTGATATTTGCCCGCCGCGTGACTGACATGGCTCGACGCTCATTGTCAGCGCCCCCCCCCCCCCCTACCCCACCTCCAACCCCCATCAAAGGGTATAAACAACCTCACATCTCGTGATATAGACCTGTCACATCGATTAGTTTGATTTTGGTCTCGTATTCTGTGTGTCTCTGTTCAGCAGACGTTGTAGGAACAGTCTCGGACCAACTACGAGAAACTGTGATTTGTGAAGTTATTCAGTTGTTCATTTACTTAACAGATCCTTCACTGTATTACCAGAGTTACACCATAGTATTCAAAGTACTGTAAATGTGACATTTGTTATTAACGTTATAGTTGCGGCGTGCTCTTACAGTCAGTCGACAGTACATGTTATATTTTTTTTATTTCCACATTTTTAAAGCTGTACGGCCTAAACCAGACGGTATGGTGCGCATGTAAGCATATGTAGGCCTATAAGCACCCGCACAGATAACTAACTAAAAGGTAACTAATATTTCCACAGATATCTAAATGAAGGTATCCATAAACATGTTTTATGTCATTGATATACGTCATTAAAAAAAATAAACAGTCAATTTACACGTTCTGTGGATGTCATAAAATGTACCTGTGTTTATCCTTCGTCATATTCATGTCAAGATATTTCAAATTCTTCCTGTACGCAGAAAATTCTTTCCCCTGAATTTAAGACTACACCCAATCTAACATCCAGTTGCCAATTTGTAATAAAATAGCTAAAAACAAAAAAAGACTGGAGCTTGTGCCCCAGATCCGCATTGGCTGGGGGATATTTCCCCAAATTCCCCATTGTACAAAATCATACATGATGAAAAACGTGCACGTTTTTTGGATAGGGAGTAAACATACAAATTATTTTAGTATGCCACCACTGGTTTGACATCAATGCACAACTTTCTGCTAATCCTGATCCTTGATCAAGTATTTTCTTGGTCTTGTAATATGTAGAGTGAGAGATACTTGTATACTTACTTAAAAATGTAAATACTTAAAAATTGGAGCTTAATGCTTGTATTTGTATTCATACTGACAAGATATCCCTACTTACAAAGGGGATATGGGAACATTCGCTATGCTGACGTTCAGGAAAGATATTATTTAAATACAAACCACAAGAGATATCAACAAACAAAATTTAAATAACCTATACATCAAGGTATATTATAATTCAGTTGACTTGCGTGAACTAGACTCTGGCGTTAGTTTCCGTTTACAGACCCTCAAGAAGACAGACGATCATGAGTTGTGCAAACAGTCACTACTCAACAACCGAGGGCTGGTTGGACGGCAGTAATTAGATTTAGGGAAACATCCCGAGGCAAGATTCTCTCTTGGATATACGAGTAATGCACACGGCACAATACGGTAAGCAGTGTTGGGAACTTGTAGACAATAGGTAGGTGTGTTCTTGGCTATTAGGCAGCCCAACCAGTGGTTAATACAACATTGTTCAAGACCAGCAACTTTGTATTTTAACGGAATATACCCAAAGAGACATTGAAAGTTAATAGTGATATTATTATCATATTATACAGTAAATGAAGATCACACCTAAAGCTATTATATTTTAGTGTAGTCAATGAAAAAGATATGGATATTTTATAAAAGATATGGATATTTTAAAACGAAGAGAAAATGTATTATTAAATCAAATTCACACGTTATTTTGGCTGTTAAATGTTTTTTAAATTGTCTTGTCTTGTCCGAAGTATATATTTTATTTTGTTAGATTCCAATAAACATAAATCAAAAATGTAATTTGAAATACAATATAAATGTTAAAAAAGCATTTGCCTATACGAGTACACGTACTGTGAATTACCAATTTTCTGTGTTTTTTGGTGACGATTTGGGGGAGAGGTGGGGGCAGAGAGAGAGAGAGAGAGAGAGAGAGAGAGAGGTGGGTGAAAGAACCCTATCGATTGGGCCCCGCACGTGGAATGGGCCAGAGCTGTTATTGCGAACACACTCGAACTCGCACGCGCATAAATCAGATCCCAATCACCTCGTAAACTATTTTATGGTCGACCGACAGTGATGAGTTGTTAAACATTGGAGTGTTATTGATTGACGTGGTCAAGCTGCTTGTGGAGGGGTGGGGGGAGGGGTGGGGGGCATGGGGGGGGGGGGTGTTCATTTCCCTTCAATTCAATCATACCTACCACACACAACACATAATAAATCTAACACAATATGATTCAATTTTGAAGTTATTAGATCTTAGTTTCTAGTAGAATTAAAAGAAATAATATGGAAAATTACAGAATTGGTAAAAAAGAAAAAGAAATACAATTTCACCTAGGTGATTGTTTCCTAACTAAGCAAATAGAGAAGTTAATACGTCAATGTATTTAATTTTTTGCGTAAATTTAGATGATTTGCAGAGTATTGTTAAAGCTGGGATTTCGGGGGTTATCTGAGGGGGGAGCTTCAAGATTCCCGCCCGCGTTTCTTCGAACGTAGTTGAAACGCTCACTTACGCGCTACCTGTTGGCAATCTTCTTTACCTAAACAAAGACCTCGGTAGCTCGGTCGATAATACAGGTGTTTACCTCTTTTCCCCACGCACTCTGCTTATTCTTGTAATCAAGCCTGAAGAAGAATAAAGCTATTACATAGATTGTCTGCACAATTTGAGGTTCAGCAAAGACTCAACCAGGGTCCAGGGTCGATCGAGTGGTTCCCCTTTGAAGGGGTGAACCAATCGAACCCGACCACCACCCGCCAGGGTATATCTTTGCCCTGGACCTTCTAACGGAATTAATAATAATAATAATGCGCCCACACACAAGCCTCGCTCATGTGGGCATTCACCTTCCTACATAATCAATGTTTTTATTTTTTCTATGCAATGTTCTTTGTATCACATGTGAAGTTGAATAAAGCGTGCTAAATCTGAATAAACTCATAGACCTAGAATTTATAATTGATGTTTAAGCTGGTTACAACTATTTTCTTGTACTTGGTTGCCTAGTAGGTTTGGTGTACTGACTTTGTCACGCTAACACAACAAGCAAGCGACCTTATTTAAAAACTATTTAGACAGTTCACAATTCATTCATGGCATTCTGTTTGAGCAAATCCCAGTCTTATGAAATTACATATATATTTACTGTTAACAGTGGATAAAAAAGTTTTCCTCTTCATGAAAATTTGAAACATGATTTAAAAATAAAAACCTAATTTTAAAATATTTGTGTGATTACTGATTAGTGATTCTGATTACACACAGTGTAAATGTGAATGTGAGTTAGTACATTCTAAATTCAATGATAGTACAGTATCTATCTTTGGATCATACTTGGGAGTTGGTAGGTAAGGAAGTACTAAAAGCATGCTCAACGTATATTTCCCAGAAAAGGGAATTATGTAACGCAGACAATAATTGTATTTATGTAACTTTATTGTGTAGGCAACACCCGTATAAAGATAATACAAGAAGAAATCCGATGAGTACAAGATGAAAAAGGCAAAACAACCCAAAAATCTAACAAATTACTGCCCTGCAAACTAAATAGAAAATCATTCATAAGATTGAATCCACTTAGTTCCAAGAATGAACATAGTACATAAATATGTTCATTCAAATTCATCAATTTGGATAGAGTACAAGATTCACAAAATTAATGTTTAATGTTTCAAAACAAGTGCCAACGAGGTTGGTACCAGAATTTGCCATTTTAAGTGTTATAACAACAGATATTAGTATATGCTATCATAGATTGCTATCATTTGAGTTCATGTATGTTTGTATCATGGGTCTTAGCCATAAGTTTTCATTTCATTAATTACATAAATAAAAAATATGAACTATTCATAGTCAACCCTTTACCCATTATTGGAAATAATCATATTGCAACTGTATTGTTTCACTTCAAGTTCAATAGTAGATTATGTGGGTAATTTCTGTGAGTGAACGCTTGAAAGTTGGTTGCTACCCTGGTATGAACTTGAAGACCTGGTTCACACACTTGAGTTAGATTTCGTACAAGGGTAGGAACTTTCAAGCGCTCACACACAGAAATCACCCACGTAATTTCACCTACCCGTGTAATATATCAGTAATGTAATGTAAACCAGATGTAAGTCTCAGCCGAACTGTGAAAGTCAGAAAGTACTTTAAAATGAATAATATATTTCCACACTTCTACGTAACGCTACCAAGCAAAGTTTTACATTTCTTTGTATCAACAAATTTAATATCTAGGCTACAGAAAGATTTCTGCTCACTCAAAATTAGTTTTTCACGCCCATTTTTGTTTCCCAAACATTACAGAATCGAGGCCCTGGTTTATTACATTATTATACTATCTATCTTCCAATGCATGTATATCATAGGGCTCCTAGTTGAGTACCGTAACTACTAGTAGCAGTAGTTGAAATGCAGTATAAATTAGATTAAAATTAACTTACACTTGAAATCAAGGATTACTATGTATAGTACATACTACATAAAGGCTGGTCCACACAGATTTTTAAGACACACGATTTAAGGTTTAACGCGTAGTCGTAAAGTTGGATCATAGGAAACACGTACTGGCGTTCACACAAAGTTTTACTTTTAAGATGTTGTTTTCATTGTTGTTTTTCAAACAACGTCTTAAAACCTTATGCATTATGTCTTCAAAATCTATGTGGACCAGCCTTAACAACGAATTTGGTACAAATAGAAGTTACCGTTCAATAATGAAATGATTCGTTGTTGGGGGTAATGGTATTAAAAAATGTAAAACAAAAAACTACATTAGCAACATTACAACACAAGTAACATAGAATTGTACCATACCATTGTAAGTCTTAGTTGGCAGTGTTCTTTGAAGAAGTTTTATATAGTAAAAGAAGAATAATACCTCACATTCTAAGTTGGTAATAAACCAGAACTATATTCTGGAATGGTATCACATGGTACGTATTGTAGTAAAGTATGGTGAAAGTATTATCATAAATTGGTGCTCAGACTATGGTCAATGAGTGTTAACGCTGTCAATAAACATTAAAAATAATAATGAAAACCTATCATTCTGGTTCAGACCCATGATTTGCATTATATAGCTTATTTTTATTTGTAACCAGTAACACTCGTTGATTATTACCATGCGTACGCACAACTCGTGTATGTACAAACATGCGTTGTTTTGCTGTATGAACTCATAAATGCACATTGCAAAAGTGAGATGATTTTATTATTAATATGGGGATGGTATGTTTTTAGATAGACTCCCTGCATTTTATAGAGAACTAGTAACAAGAAATAAGAAATGCACATGAAACAACTTGGGCTTACTTGTGCTTCTACATGGTTTGGATAATAAAGTTAAAAAATTTGTACTGTTCTTGCAACTCCATTCCACTGTACGAAATTTGTATGTTAATATTTTTATAAAATGTTTGCCTCCAATAATCAGAATAGAACAATTTGTGATCGTTGCACACTATACTTTAGACTCTTGTACTTTATTTCCAATGAATTATTTATAACCGGTATAGTAATGTACTGTATACATATAGTACTGAAACATGGATTGGACATCAATATAAGACATACAATTTTCCATTTTTGGATGTGATAACACCACTAAAAATCGATATTTTACTCTGAAATTAATTTCAATACCGACTATTAATTATTACAAACGATGGTTCTACTATGCTTTACCCAATAATTTGATTATTGAATATCATACAATACACCGGGAAGTTTCTACAATTAGTGACTACGTAATCAATCATCTTTCAAGTACCATTGGAACAACTAGACCTTTAAACCTTTGTTAAAATAGGAAAGTAGTCTACAAATGATTGCAATGATTGTAGATCAAAATAAAATCCATGTATAGATTGTATACTGAACAAAACAAAAATTCTAGACAAAATAATGCTATGCTTTCCATATCACAGGACAACAGTGCTAAACATGTGTAGTTTAGTTTGGTATCATAAAAACACATTTAAAGGATTACAAAAGGTTACTAGATAGTATATAATATGTCAGCATGGTTTTTCTTTTCATAGTACATCTTGCTTACCAACCTTAGCAATGCTTTTATCATAGACGAGTCATTCATGGCCAACCAAGGAGACCATTATTAAAACCATGATCACTGGATCAGCCATCTATATGACGCCACCAACAGCAAGGTTAAAGACTGGGCAACTACATAAACCAGGCAAACAGTGCTTACAGTGCTCTTACAGTGTCCTGAAAACCTGGCAAGATCTATTAGCCTATCATAATGTACTATGCTAAATTGTAACTGTGTATAATATGTATTAATAATACTTTAAAGTATTAAGGTAGATTAACATAAAAAGGTCCCAACAGACTGCTTACCACAATACCACCACTCTTAAAGCATTAGCCAATACATATTGTGTTCCCATATTTTTATTCTTGTTAGTCTTCTTCTTACATATCCAAATCAAAGATCATCTCATTCTTGAAACCCAATTGCTGCATGCCCAGACTTTTCTGCTTTCGGACACGTTTGCCATTCTTTTTGCATTTGTTGACGTGTTTAATCGACGCAGACTTTTCTCGGTTTTGTACCGCAGCTCCGTCGGCCGGGGTTTCTTTCTCGCGTTTATCGGCCGCCTCACAAGACTCGTCTCCGCTACCGCTACTGGACGAAGTCTTCTCGCTGGAGCCGACGGCCTCTTCGCCAACTTCCGCGTCTTTTTTTGTACTTTTGTTCTTTTGTTTTACTTTTTCCGACTCTCCCTCAGAGTTTTCACTTTCGCTGGCTCTGCGTTCCTGCGCACGTTTCTTGTTGCGAAGTTTTCGTTGGTTTTTCTTCATCTGTCCCAAAATACTGGAGTTGGTCCTAGAGAGAAAAGAAAATGTAAGTGTAAGGTATTGTAGAAGCAAATAGAAAATTCTGCAACAAAAATACAGGCATACAATCATGTAAAATATAACACGCGGGCACCTAATAGCCTCGAAATGTAAAGGTGAGTCACTTCAGACCATAGTTAAACCTCCAATCATGGAATCGTGTGACAGGAAGACGATAGACGTTCTGTGATTGGTGGTTGAACCATTGAAGCTGAGAAGAGGCTGAACTGGGCATTTGGCTCATTAACACTCAAATTCACCAAACTGTTATCTACTTAGAAGAAGTAGCACCATTGAGTTTGTTAGTGTAGGGTAGAGACCCAGCGGCCATTGGCGGCTCTCTACCAATAAATTTCCCGTGGACTCTAGTTGTGCGAGCGCGTACCGCTAGAAAGCGCTACATGTACCCACTGATGTCAGCGTTCCTGTGGAAAGAAAAGGATACTACGTAGTACGCGCAGATGCGACGTCAGAAGATAACGTGGTGTAGTCCGAGCCTAGGTCTAGGCCCAACTCTTTTAGTCTAGGCCATTACTAGGCTACAATAAGCCTAGACCTACATTAATAGGCCTACATTAGTAATGTAGTAAGTACAGCCTAGTCTATATAATGTATAAAACCTTATATAATGTGTTGTAATAAAGTTTTAGCTTACTTATTGTTAACTTCGTGCCCGTTTGACATGTTTATCAGAACAAATGATAATGCTTTGATAACAAAATCCACCGCAAACTGGATACTACTACCTTACTGACTTCGCAACTGCGCGTACTACGTAGTATCCCTTTCTTTCCACAGGAACGCTGACATCAGTGGGTACATGTAGCGCTTTCTAGCGGTACGCACTCGCACTACTAGAGTCCACGGGAAATTTATTGGTAGAGAGCCGCCAATGGCCGCTGGGTCTCTACCCTACACTAACAAACTCAATGGTAGCACTGCATTGACTGCATCAAATGTGAATGACATAGACATGCGCCCTCATCACACCTGACAAAAGACGCACAATATTATCACTACAATGCCAGAGACATTAAAATGAAATGTAACTAGATTTAGGTTGGTAGTTGTCACATGGGTCACTTCACTATTAGGCTTACATAATACATAACGACACCACCTTGCAAGTTAACGCGACGAGACTCAAGCAGGCCATGTAGTAACCTGTTATCACAATGATGAACTACATGGTATTTATCTGTTGGCTGTTGCTAATTTACATGGTTATCTGGAGTGAAAGTGTGGTCTACGCTAGCATCAGGCATTGTGCATCCAGGCCTACGCAATATCCTTGGGGACGACAGATGTACGTCCATCTGTATGTTGTAGGCCTACAGTTAGCCAATGTTAATAATGTTGGGCTCGTTGATCTAGTGCATTTATTCCTGCTTCTAATGCAGAAGGTTCATTGTTTGATTCCCGGTTGGGACTGATCATTTTTAACATAGCAAACTGACTTTATTAAACATACCGAGGCCTATGAATATGATAATGGCCTACATAATACTGGTATATAGGCCTCGCCTATGTAAATTGTGACTTTGGAGCTGTCATAACAAAAAAGCTACTTCGCAATCCCAAGCAACAAATTTGCATTATCGAATTGTGAGCAGAATAAAATTATCCAGGGTGAACAAATAGTGTTGAGCCTCACCGGAATGTTTTTCGAGTGATGACCTCATTGAAGCGCACAGTCTTCTTGGAACCAAGATCACCCTCCTCCGGCTCTTCTGGAATGCACGAGTCTGAGCTGATCGAGTGTTGGAAAGCATCCAAAGAAGACGAACAGCAATAGTCCTCTGCGTTGGATTCTGAAAGGCTCCGGTTTACCGATCGACATTTTAGAATCCCTCTTTTAGTAGGACTCAGATGCTAGAAAATAAAGTAAATAAGTACATTAATTGCCTTTCAATTAACGGAACATATTTTCATTGTTTGATTTAAGGTTTTTTTAGGTAGCCTAAATCTATGCATACCATTTCATCGCTGCTCGACTCCGAGTAAGATCGAGCCTTCTCCACATCGAGCTGAGGATGCTTCTTTGGTGGATATTGTACTTGAGGTGCCGAGGTGGATGTACTTGAGGTGGATGAGACCGCATCATCGACGTCTACTTTAACGACATCACCGATTTCTTTTTTTGGCGTGATTTCAATGACAACTTTATCATCAGAGTTCTTCGATACATGAATGACCATGTCAACAGCCTTGTCAGCACTCTCGATACGCTCGAGTCTCTGCCCAATCGCTGCTGGTTCAGGGAGGTCATGGATTGTGGCCGTTTCCATGTTTGTTCCAATAGAGTAGTTGGTGAGGAAGTTATCACTAGGGTTCAATACAAGTTGTGTAATCACGTTATTATCCCAGGTCTCAAGAGAGATGCCATCATCTTCAATGGTGAATTCTGCTGGTAATTTAACATAAAAGGCATAATAGAGAGGAAAGAAACCGGACCCCATTGAGGAAAAAGATATGTGAACTCCGTTGTTGTCCAAACGTTTATGCTTCATAGAGTCAGGTTCGACGTTTTTGACATGCAATGTAAAAGCTAGCACATTATCAACAACGTTGCACGTAAAAGTAGGAAGGGAATAGTGAAAATCTGGGTTTAAAAAGCTTTCTTGGGCCAATGTGGCCATAGTCCTCTCCGATTTTTCAACATCATTAGAACTACTGACCACTGTTATTAAATTAGGAACACTATCTTCTTTCTCTTCGTCTTCAGACTCCGGAGTGCGTAAACCAGGATCGCTTTCGACACCGCTGTCTTCACGACTCAGGTCCGCAACAGTCTTGTTGGTTCTCTTCACAGGGAGAGTTAACACGAGTTTACGTTCACTCTTGTCAAACTTGGCACTTCCCATTTCCTCACTGACAGCATACGGAAGTGGCAAGTGCAGGAAATACTTGGCAATTTGTGTGCTCTTCAAATGTATCCACTTTTCATTAACATCTAATATAACGTTGGCAGTAGAGCTTAACAAAGGAAGGAAAATAGTTACAACTAATGCTTTAGGTATTGCTGCATTAATTTTAGCATTCTCATCATTAGCAAAATCCTGAACGTCCAAGGAAGTGCTATACTTCAATGTGTAGCGTGGGGTTGTATACTCGTCGTCTTTTTCTTGCTTCTGAGTTTCCGTAGGCCTAGAACGCGATGTCACATTCTCTGGTAATTTAACAGGTTCATCATCTTTTATGTCATCATAGGGATATGGAAACTTAAGCATGGGGTCGGATTCATCTCTCGGTTTGGAACTTGAACTTGCAGATTTTTTTCTTATTACTGTTGCATGAGACATACCCTTGAAGTTCATCTTAGGGAATTTCAAGTTTTTCCTGTCAAGTTTAACATGGAAATTTTTTTCCACTGCATCTAGTGCAGTGTCATTTAACATGTTCCTGAACTGAGCATTGTTCTCTGCCAAACGTAATGTATCGGGATGAAACAATACATCAAACACAGAACATCTCTTGTTCTTTTTGTCAAGATCATCCCTAGGAGGAGCTTGTGTGAAAGGAAGGGACCAAGACAAGCCACGACTTCCAGCAGCGTTCGAACCTGGTGTTGATGTCGGCTTGCCAATGTTATTGTTCCAACAAACATTGATGAATGCTTTTCTTTCTCCATCAACACTAGTTTTTATTACATAACCAGGTTCAGGGTGGATGAAGGTGCAGTCAACTCCTCTTTCTCTCTCCAAAGTTTTGATTTCCTCTTCATAAATTCTCTTGTTCTCTGGGTCACTAATTTCCTCTGCGTACTCCGTCAATAGTTTTCGAAACTCTTCATTCTTCAGTGCAGTTCCAAAACGATTCAGTTCGTCCCTGGTAATGTTGAGTTCTTCCCAAGCGGCTTTTCTCCTTTCATCATTCATGGTTCTTATCCAAATCTTTGTTGTTTGTGTGCCTGAGCCTACCTGTTTTTTTACGAGATTGCCAAGGTGATAAGGCGCTGCCCTCTATTTGACATACACTTGCTGTACAAAGAAAGAAGACACAGACACGTGTAAATAAACCGATTAGCCGACCGGAGGTCACTGTTTAATTAGTATTTTGTTCGTTTGAACTCGCAATTAGATAATATATAATAGAATATTAAGCTTGTAAGAAATTACAATAGCTGAGTGATTGAATGTGATTGGAAAATGTGGAATTATAAAATTAGACGGCTCGATAATTTACCAAAACAACAAATTCTTCGACGGTTGTACCACCACTACCCAACTACTTATCATCTTCAGGGTTCAGTCCGGAAACTTTGTAAAAATAATTTTTTATACTGAACTCAGGTTGACCAGCAGCTGAATAAAATAACAGCAGAAATGCTCCTACAGCAATGAATATAATTACAAAAATAGGCAATTACTCATCAATTTGAACATTTTACATAAACGAATGAAAGTAAGTTCTTACATTTACGGAATACATACAGCGAAATAAAATAAAAAGACAGTTATTCAATTTTAGACGGGAAGCGTTTTGATTTCAGAGGTTACTGAAACTGGCTAATCAGCTAGCCAATAAGAAGGTAGACACGTACGTCCAGCGCTCTTTTCAAAACAATAAACAAAGCCAACGGGATGATAAACAAATCGTTGATATCATTATCATCTTGTTGCTACTTGCTAACATGTAATCACGGAAACCACGGATAAGAATAAAGAAAAGGTGTCCATTCAATTAATGCCCGGTTTATGATTTACAACAAAACATTTATAATTCAGATTTTAATTACCAAACTTCATATTGGCGATGGCGAAGCAAGTTAGCGGACACTTAAATATTTATTAAATTGGAAGTAATAATTAATTTTAAATACTTGGTTCACTCATCCATGGAGTGTTTATATTGTCATTTGGGACTTCAATTAATTCAAATTGCATTTGGACAACGAAAATGCAACCAAACAAGATCAATAAATTACAACAGATAAGATCAGACTCTTGTTTATATTTATAGGCATAATATTACCCTTAATGACGTCATAAACTCATAATACATCCACGACAATTCTCGAAAACAGTGTTTGTATTTTGTTCAGCATACAATCACACAACATAAAATGTTTCAATAGACCTGAACGTATTTTCTTGGAATTTTGTTTAAACACGATTAAACTTTGAATAACGATAGTGAAGTAGACAACCGGTCATGCGGTTATGCATAATATAACCAATATAACAGTTAATAATGTTTCGAATTTTGATTAAAGAAAACCTTCAGTCAGGACTGCAGGTGGCTGGTATCGAACCGGCGACCTCCCAAAATAGTCTCGCGTTTTATCGCTGAGCCACCTCTATCGGTCCAGAAAAGAGAGATACTTTGGATAGAGATGTGTGGCCTACAGCAGGTATCCTACATGAATACACTCACTACATTTCTTGCTTTGGCAACATTGCTACGAACTGACAAAGCACTTAGAATTTTGTTTAGAATAAGTCGTGCGGATTGTACAGTTTCTTGGATGTAGCATCGTTCGCTTTCCATAGCCTTTGGTCTTTGATCTCAGTTGGCAGTAACTGTAGTACCGGGCGCTCCTCACGACGACAGGCGAAGCGGAGTCTGGCAGAGATCGGAGAGTCACGGAGCATCCTAGTTCGTGACGATGTTGACGGGAGGATTGGAGTAGACGTATAGACGCGTGGTTGTGAACAACAAATTGTTTCTATAAGGCGGTTAGAGGAACAGAATGATAGTAAACGAGGTCAGGTCTGGTAACCTAGGAAGAAAGACGAGATTTGCTAAAGAGCACACTTTTGGTTTGGCTCAGTATAAGGAGGAATAATTTCTGCACATTAGCTTATTGGAAAAATAGTAAAGAATTGTCCAAGAAGCAAGAATGCATTATTCCCAGCATATTCCTAGCAGCAGCATCATATATAGGTGAGAAAATCCTTTTGGAAAGACGGCCGTAATGTCAGGATGCCCAGTGGTGGGAATCGAACTATCGATCTCCCTAATGGGAGTCTCGCATATTATCTCTAAGCAACGTCTCTATCGGTACTATTAAGACTGCTATCTGTCTTCGTCAGTATCCTTGTTGTTAATACCCAAGATCAACGAGTCGTTTTCTTCTCATGTCGTCCGTGAATGTTTAAACAAGTTGTTCCAAAACAACATTACCGATACTTTCGTCGTAGACTCGAGCGATTGACCAACCAGCCAGCCAACCTCTATTTCAGATACTGACCTTTAATGTCACTTTTCTTTTATATGTAAGATTGTTTGGAGACATGGACATCTCGAGGGGGTGCACTTGCCCCTCCCCCGATCCTTGAACTTCACGAACATTTTAAAATTGAACCCGTTAATAAAAAATGAGTATGGTAGGGCCTACGTGTTTCAATAAATTTAATTCGCATAGTCGGTAAAAAAGTGTTTAACATCCAAGAAATTCCTTTCGAGACAAACTTACACGCTTACGCCCCCCCCCCCCCTCTCCCCTGGAAAAGTTCTGGCGACGCCCATGTTTGGGAACAAGTATACTAATTGATAACGCATTCATAAGGAAAATCCATACCTAAAACGGGATTCGAACCCACGCCACGCTGAAGAGCAGTGTTTGGAGGGGGAAGGGGAAGGGGGGGGCGATAACATTGACGCAACAGCTGCCGAACATACAGCATCCACCAAAGTAATGAAGAAAACGGTCTAATTTATAAAGCAGCAGTAATTGATTCCCATCCTTGATCTTTAGAGCCGCGGTCACGTGACAGCCGGAGGCAGAAGACACTTTCATCCGATCGTGTTGCCGCCGTGGTTGCGTTCGTTATTCGTTACTGACCTACAAACACGTCTCCCTTCACTCTCTCGGCTGCAGCTCACATCGAGTGTCATGGAGGAACCAGACGGTCGTCATGTTACCACGCAGACATCGCTCCAGCGCGCTGGTGGTGTTACTCTTAGTGGTGAGCGTCACGACGTACCTGACGTACCGCCGCGGCGCGCGTGACGTCATCAAGGCCGCCGCCGGGCCAGCGCCGCGGCGCTCAGTGACCAAGTCCCTCGCGGAGCTGAGTGGCGCCACCGCGATGCCGGAACTTAGTGACCACGTGGTGCTCTTCAACCGGGTGCCCAAGACGGGGAGCGAGATGCTGGTGTTGCTGTTGCAGTGGTTGCAGGGAGTCAACGGCTTCAGACACATCCGTCTACCGGGGGGAAACGAGCGCCGGTTGCAGCACGATGACCAGGTGATAAGATAGATCAGCGCTGTATTGTAGCTCTATGGGCATTGGACGGAGGCCAAAACAAACTTGTAGGCGGGCCCCGGTGGATGCATAAGAAAACGGTGACTTTGGAGCCGTCCTAGCAACGAAGCACTCAATAAATTCAAAGTTGTTCTGAATCGGCCTTGTTGATTCTGGCTTGTCCGCAGGTGTTCGCACTGTCCAATCACTGATTCATATGTTTCGTATTTGAAATATCGATCTTTTATTGGTTATCGCTCACTCGTCGATGGTGTTCGGAGCTTACAGGGTTGGTTTAGTCGCTTTAAATTAAAGTCCCCCACTGAAAATCTGTTTCATTACTGAGTGGGTGGACTCTAAGCTCTAAATGTGCATTTATTTATTTTATTTTATGCATGCAGAAGGGCTTTGCCAGAGCCAGATGAATGTATCCATATGAGGTCTTAGATGGAGCCCCAGCCGTCGAATGTGTCCTTTGACTTAGGCAAAACTCTTCAGTGTGTTGTTTGCATACTAATCTATAATAATGTTGACAATAATGTAATGTAAGACTTCAGAGATTCTGGAGGGGGCTTATTATCCCGAAAGCTCCCTCCTCTTCCTTTGCATGCTTTATGGAATATATTTATGGCGTAGCTAGAAATATGTTTCGGGGATTAACACTATTTTTCTTTACTATTGATTTTTAACTTGGTTTGAAGCGTTTTTAGATGAGTACAGTTCAATTCTATGCCAGATTCTTTGAGGATATCATAGCTATCATCAAAGTGATTTTCGATTTAAAAAAATAACATTTGTTTTTTCTTGCACAACTTGTCCTGTTTGGTCTCGGGACAGGAAAGCTTCATGTAGCTCTGCTGTCGTAACAAGTGACACACTGGCCGTTGTCTTTTGATGACCTCACTATAACTTGTAAGGATACAGTCGAGCTACTTACAACAACCAACTACTTTTAATTTATTTCTGGTACAGTTACATGCTTACACGTTGTGCTAACACTTCTACTCATTGAAAAGCGTTATAGTATATAAAAGTTGTGTTATATTATTAGTAAGCATCACTGTTTTGTTTATATCAGCCGTGACGGAAAACCGTTCTTGACAATAATAATTCTCTTCAAAATTATACATTTCAAACAATACATACACAATATGTATCGTACCAGTTACCATCAAGTCACCTGAAGAGGGGTACATTAGGTAAAGGTGGTGTGCACCCTATAACGGGTATTCCTACGAAAAATTATTATATCCTAACCTCCTATCAATTAATTTATCAATTAACAATTAGTACAACATTTAATTGAAACGGTTATTTATTGGAGAAGCATTCTCGTGGGTCGACTCGTTTTGAAATCCAGAACCCGCCAAGAGGGAGACCGGGGTTCGATTCCCAGTCGGTGATAGTTTTTTAATTTCTGGATTTCAAGTACAATAGTTTTGTTTTGTATCATTTGTAGTAGTTATACATTTAGCATTGAAGCACAGTTAGGACTGGTCTAAACCGAGACCTGCCGATACCTGTACCTCTAGGCGAGAGCATTGACATACCTTGGACTTGGACCCGTGCCTTGGACTCAAGACAACACTTTAGTAGGCACCATGCCCAATGTCAAACAATCGTGTCTGCTAATTTAATATTATCGCAGGGGTCTAGGACACCAGAGTTCACCTATATATACATTGATGTTTTGAATGTTTGCTGTATGGGCACTTGATTGCAGACTCAGTGTTCTCATTCCAACCCCTTAATTGTACTGCCAAACTAGTCAAGACTTTTCCTTTGGATACATTTAAAGTAATATTTTTTATCATTACGTAGGAAATTTGAATAACAAATCAAAATTGAATACAGTTTGGAATATTTCGGCCCGTTTTTGCGAGTAGCAATTCAGCTGTTCTAAACACGTAGACTATGTCGTATATAGCTGAAGCTGTGGCTGAAGCGTAGTCTTTAGCTCTGTGGGAGATATACCGATAAATAAATACAAAACAAAAAAGTATTTATAGTCTACCCACTCAGTAACAAGACTGATTTTCAGTAGGGGACTAATTCAGTGATTGGACAGTGCGAATACCCGCGGACAAATGCCAGAATCAACAAGGCCGATTCACAACAGCTTTTATTTCTAAAGTCACCGTTTAGTTATTCCTAACTCAAGAAGTGATGGAACTGAATCCATATTAGAAGTTTTAAAACTATTGCCTGAAGCGGGATAGACTATAGAGGTATAGTTCGGATGTAAGACGCGAGAGACTAATTCAGGAGATCCGTGGTAGATATACCCAGTCATCGGCAATTGTGACTGAATTATCGTTCCGATGTTTTCCTCAGTCAGACACCCTAAGACAGTCATAGTCAGTCACATGATGAGAGAACATCAGACCTAAGAAAGTGTTATTTTTTTTGTGGGGGATATCTGCAACAAACCAGTGCAACTGCTGTGTAAATAACATGTGCGACATGATAAACCATTTTGAGATAACAGTTTTGATTCAATAACAAGACAAACCAAACTATTATTATAAATGAGCTGCATAAAATAGACCGAGATGTTTGGTTTTGATAAGACTGACTTACTACGCATTATACTGTTTATCTCATTCTTATCATTGAAGGTATAGGTCACTGACTCGCTTATAAAAATAGGTAAGGTGGTTTTATCATGCCAAGATAGCCACATATTTATAAAGTGCAGTGATTTTAGCCTTCACACATATTCTACCGGGAGGTATATACTCAAAAATGAAACAAATGTAACTCTGTTCCCACGCTACTTTGTGTACCGCCATGAAAGGGTGACGAGTGCAAGAGCATCTCTCTGGGGTTTATTCATTTATCGATTTCGCAAATATATAGAATAATATTTATTATTTAGATTTCGCAAACTGGAAAACAAGAAATCCGCTAAATCATGTCATCTTTACCGTGCCCCCCCCCCCCCCCCCCCGCCCCCATTCACCACAAGATCTATTTCATGCTTGATGATTGCATTTCTCTGAAAAGAACTTGTCCCAAATACTTCACAAAGGTGTACCAATCCAAGGATTGATTGTTGAGATTTTGGTGAGGGGGGGGGGGGGGGAGGGAGATACTGATTTATTTGTAATAATTGTAATTGTCATCAAGTTTGCCATTTGCCCTACCCAGGGTAAAATTTGCACTTGTTCATCTTTGTAATCAAGACATAATGATACTAATGAGAATGTTTGCTTGCAGGCTAGTCTGGTTGAGGAGATGGTGAAACAGGTAAGGGAGGAAGCTGTCCCTGTGACCTTCGACCGTCATGTCTACTTCCTCAACTTCACTCGTTTCGGGCGCCAGTCTCCCGCCTTCATCAACCTCGTCAGGAACCCCGAGGACAAGGCCATGTCAAGGTGATACTATTTATAAGAGGGAATATTTGCCCGATTCCTTGCTGTATGTGTCCAGATCAGTGATCAAATCATCAAGATCAGTGTTTTAGTTATTTACTGATGATCATATTTTTCTTAAACGTTGATAGAAACGTTTTAGACTAAAATGATAATTAAATTGTATTTATGACGTTTCATGGGACGGATTTCGTTCCTTGAACCAGGATTCAATTGCTTGCTATTTAAACTGAGGATTGGGTTACTGTGTATGTTCTCCCTGGTTATGACATTTTATAAATGATAATTTTGTAAATCGAAATGTAGTTTTCAATACAAATAACTAATAATCAAAATTGAGAATTGATGGTATTTTGTTAGTATTTATTTGACATGAAATCCAATATAAAAGAAAAATTGAGAATTTCACAATACCACATCAAATTGTCTTGATTTTTTCTTTGACCCAAACATCATATATTTTTTTTTTAGAATAGTGTAAATCTTGATACTGTCTATGCATAAAACATTCCAAAATGTTTATATTAAATGACATTTTAAAGATAAGAAAAACAATCAAATCCTCACACTATTCCGACTTTTTACCACAAACGTTTCATAAAAATCACCATAAACTGAAGACGTGATGTGCAATCATAATAGTAATATTAACATGGTAGTTTTTAATCGACCACTCTTGTTGCTATTGCTCAGGTTCTACTACCGTCGAGTGACCCCTAATCCGAGGATGAATTCATCCTTTGCACCTCGACGCACCACTCGGCAGTTCAAGAGTGCCACGTTCGAGGAATGTCTGGCATCGGGGGACGAAGAGTGTCGCTTCGTGGACGGGAAACCCTACGATCTATCAATACCGTACTTCTGTGGCCACGAGCAATATTGCATGTAAGTAGTCCTACTGGATACCGTACTTCTGTGGCCACGAGCAATATTGCATGTAAGTAGTCCTACTCGATACCGTACTTCTGTGGCCACGAGCAATATTGCATGTAAGTAGTCCTACTCGATACCGTACTTCTGTGGCCACGAGCAATATTGCATGTAAGTAGTCCTACTCTATACCGTACTTCTGTGGCCACGAGCAATATTGCATGTAAGTAGTCCTACTCGATACCGTACTTCTGTGGCCACGAGCAATATTGCATGTAAGTAGTCCTACTCGATACCGTACTTCTGTGGCCACGAGCAATATTGCATGTAAGTAGTCCTACTCGATACTGTACTTCTGTGGCCACGAGCAATATTGCATGTAAGTAGTCCTACTCGATACCGTACTTCTGTGGCCACGAGCAATATTGCATGTAAGTAGTCCTACTCGATACCGTACTTCTGTGGCCACGAGCAATATTGCATGTAAGTAGTCCTACTCGATACTGTACTTCTGTGGCCACGAGCAATATTGCATGTAAGTATTCACAATCCTTAGACTTATTAGGTTGTTTTACGCCCGTACTCAATAGCTAGGTCATATGACGTCGGTCTTTTAGTCGCCTCTTACGACAGGCAGAGCTACGCTTGAGTCCTGGACCAAGACAGGGTTAGACTAGACTATTTACTAGGGGTAAAAGAATCACAATTTCATGTATATTTTGCCAATTCAGCTTAAATCATTAATACATTTTAATTTAAGCTGTCATACTGCTTGCAACTGAAACATAGTAGTACTGTATTCATTCACTAAATTATACAAAATATTGCTTTAATTTTAAATAAACAAAATACATTTGTATTTACTGTCTATACCCACTCAGTGAGTTTATGATTTACTCTATTGATTATGTGCTTGGTTGCTTTGATGACACTTTATGCCAGTATCACATCGATCGGATAAATGAAAGTAAATCATATTTTAAAGTAACCGTAACTGTAATATTAGCGTTATGAAAAAAAGTGATTGTAGAATTGATATTTAAAACTATTTTTGTGATGACATTCTTGGTAGCTATGTTTCACTCATACATTACTCATGTTAACAATAATGTGGAGATAGAATAACGTAATCAATATTGTGGTTTGTTTGTAGGTTACTAAATGACGAAAGAGCTTTAAAGACAGCGAAGGAGAACGTGGAGAGGTATTACCTAGTTGTAGGAGTATTGGAAGAGCTGAATGCTACCCTGGCCACTCTGGAGAAAAGACTGCCATATTTCTTCAAGGGGGTCCAAGATATGTATTACAATGAACTACTACGTAAGTATAAACTAATTTGTTGCAAATAGAAAACCCAAGAAGCACAGATGACAATAGTGAATTTGTTATCTGTGCAAGAAGTAATGTTTTGAGCCTTTTTCCACTTGTGTAATTTTTTATGGTCAGACTGTTTGTTATATTTTCCCCAGTGTCTTCTCCAATTTTGTTAACATGCTTCAAGGTAAGGTTCACTTAACCTTATTTCCTTATTGGGAAAAACATGCTTTGAAATATCATTACTGGGACTTGGACTTAGCAGTACTACAAACTCATATTTTCTTCCAGTGTGGCCATCATCATCACAGTAATTGATTCCAGTGATGTCATGTACCATATTTCCTTTCAAAATTTAATCCTAAGCATTATTTTGGAACTTAGCCTTCATATGCAGTTAGTATACATACATATATATTTCATAATTATTATTCTATAAGTTAATGATAATCACAGAACATACGTTTAGTTTAGCATATTCTGTGATCGTCATGAAGGTCATGAATCTCTCATGATCATTATAAGATAAAGATAAAGATATTTATTCTTCAAGACATACATGGTAATTGTACAAAGTCTAAATCTCTGACGGGATGTGGGAAGAGTGGTCTGCGTGTGCATACAGCACAGACATGACGGGTGTTTCCATTACAACACAAGTAGGACAATTAATTATATACACAATGTCAATTAGTTGAATGATAAATAAAACCCACCATTGTTTGTGGTAGGCTGCACTGTAAAACAATCTGACAACCTAAGCTACAGTCAGTTGACGTGTTTTGTTTTACAAAATACAACAGAATAATTAAGGAATAATGTATGGTTGATTTTCCAGAGCCACATAAAAATAAAAACCGCAAAAGACCAAGAGAAGTAAGTTCTGAAGCTAGAAGATATTTGAAAGCAACTCTGAAAACAGAATACGAATTTTATAATTGGGTTACTGCAAGACTTTTAACTCAATTTCAACAACTATGAGAGTAAATTAATCTTAGATTTTAGAATACGCAATAGGAACGAATTATAGATTGCAGTATAATGAATGATCAAATTATAATTTGATAAAAACAATTGCCTATGATTTCATACTACTAAAATCTGTTAGCGAAAATGCCTCTTTTATGTAAAATGCTGAATGCATTATATTATATTATGAACTCTAAAAATGTTGTTCGCAAATAAGACTGAAATTAGCTATTTATAAAACATTAACGAAGGTATAGTAATCATAGTACCTACTAACTACTTCTCCTTGAAAGAATGAAAATTATATTAGACATAAGTACAAGAAAGTATAGAACTAAAATTATTTTTAATGGGGCTACAACTGCTATTCTCATATTTATTTGGGCAATTTTTTGAAATGCTATCTCTTGTCATTTGAGTACAAGAGCAAATATCTCATGCGCTAAGTACAACACAAGGATCTACGTATTACAATCATCAATCATCATGTATCCGCTGTGTATTTCTTTATGTAATTACAATATGTTTAAATACAAATTATCCAGCTGACAAAATGTGAAAGTAAATACATAATATCAGGATATTCTGGTTACTTGGAGATTGTCTACATTCTGGAGTGGTAGATTCAACCAACTACAATCTACAGAACCAACAGAATTACAAACACATCAAGCAGCAACTAGCACTGAGCAAACACATTTAACATTCCTTTATCCACACCTACTATATATTTTGTTATGGAGTAATTTTAAATCTAAGTATTCAATACCAGTAGTTGATTGCCCTTACATTTACATACATGAAATATTTATTTATCATTATTATTGTGTAATATTTATTGTATTAAATATATTTTCTTTTGTATATCTACTTTCACTATATACTAGGTAGTATTATGCAAACAGGATATGTTTCAAACTTTTAATAAATACAAAATCAGTATTACCATGCACAAGTTATTTTTATTTACAACAGGCAATAGCTGTATGTCCCAGTAATTGCCATCCAAAAACTAAAACATCCTTAGGCAATGTGCCATAGAAAACACACAAAAATTAACCGATAATTTAAGTGCAAATGCAATGGTTTAGCTAACTACATACATGCACATGGTCATCCATTCAAATATAGGATACATATATAATATTCCACCTACAATTGGTGGTCCTCAGTCCCCAAAAGGACAAAGTTCATGGTCGGACTTACCAGGCCAAATGCTTATCTTCCCCTTGTCTGTCCACCAAGGTCTTCTGTCCTCCACTGCATCCTGTACCTCCCACGTTTCATGTGTCTTCCTCAATAAACATTTAGCACCACATCCAACCCCGCGTTGGGATGAGGGGGTGAATAGCGTCTTCAGCTATATCTGCCCTGCCATGACGTCTCTGCTAGTCTCCTCCTCCCTGTTTTATATCTTCATTAAATCAACCTCCCATAATTGCTTCATCTGCTTCTTAATCATCAACTATGAACATATTTTTCTAAATAGTATTAATAGTAATCATTACAGTGGTTTTAAGCATTATCCAGCTTGATGGAGATGATATGATAAATAACAGATGGAAAATTGTAATATATAAGTTTTTTTACGGGGACATTTTGCTTCTCGCCTTCAAAACATTTGTTCCCTATTGGAGTTAAATTCGTAAATAACATCCCAGCCAAACGAACAGCTGGGAATAGCCTTCCGTTGGTTGTTGGCTGTTGAAGATATGAGGAGTATCATGTACTATCATGTACGTACTCCAGGTATAAAAGTTCATGACGATCTCCGGCAGTACTAGAGGGCCTAGAGTTATTATTATTATTTTATTTTCCAAATTCAAATTACTAAGTATTGTGTATTGTAATATTATCAATTTGAATTAATATGTAAAAATTACATACTTTCATTGTTCATTATTTATTATAATATTTGTTTAATTATTTTTTGTGTGTGCTTATTAATTCTTCCACTAAATACGTGTTACTGTTACTGATAAAAAGCGATTTAATTTAATTTTGAACAAGGATTGTTTTTCTTATGCAGGCATTGCATACTTATATTTCAGTTGTTTTGTGTACATCTATTTTATACTTGGTTATATCCTATTTAAAATATACTATTTCATTTTGTGGTGGATGAATTCGATTGCTTAATGTGGGAATAAAATGAAGATAGACAATCGTCCTATAAATTGCTTATACTTAAGGTCAGATCATTATAGAACGTAACAGAATCGTAATTACAACAAGGTAAGCATACGTTGGTCCCTTGAAGTTTCTTGCAATGACTATGTAGGAGGAAACACAAGATGAGAGTGCTACCATGAACCAAGGTACTGTTAACCTCTCAACACGTTTTGAGTGACATTTAATATATCATGAGCTCACTTGTATCTCCTGCAGGTAGTTCTTAATCTTACCTAACATGTACGTTTTACATGTCACTTAGTTTTGAGATTGAGAAGCTGTTGAAGCCATCGATCCCTAACATTGCAACGAAGGTTTTTCATTCCTTAAAAATATTAATATTCTCCACTTTTGATTGGCGCCTAGAATACTACAATGCTTGCTTCCAATTTGCGCCCACCATAAACTATCAGTGTGAAGAACGAACAGGGTCAGATAGTTCAAAGGTTTCTTTCATTAAAACAACCCTCAAATGCATTTAAACAACCACTTTTTAGTACTATGCCATTCAATAAGCATGTACTGTATAGCAACAAAATTGTACTTTACAAGACTCCTTGAAACAAAACTTTCAAGCCCCTAAGCACAGAAACGGATTCTTGTACCCAAAGAGAATTTGAAAGGTTTGGTCGTAGTTAATTAGTTATTGGTTGACCCTCTACGTACCTCAACAAAACTATAAAACTATCAACATTTTGCATGCAACTGCTAAACTGTAGGGGTCTTTGCCTGTCGAGAAGTGCGAAGACGTTTCTCTCCACGTTTACTGCGTGCCATTGCAACACCCATTTCACTGCTGGAAATAATTCTCCGTACCACATGTTCCACCACAGCCGCAAGCGTTAACGTGACTACATATAACTGAAAATGTCGGTCATAGTACACGCATTTCAGTAATTCAGTAGTACGGTCGGTAGTCGGTTCTTGTGTATGGAACAAGAAACCTTTCACATCTTGAGTAGTCCATAATAAATGCTCACATATATGTGTTCTACATTCTATATTATATGGAATGCATCTTGACTCTTGAGTATCCAGTACCAACACTTATATGATTGGTTGATTGCATCATATTCATAGTACTGGTCTGGTACATATATTGATAATGGTGCATTTTACTGGTTCATCTTTCATAATGTGCAAGTGATGTATATTGTATGCAATATTGTGAAAGCACAGATAACTACCTAATTGCACTAGGTAAAAGTGAGGTGTGATAAATTTGGTGATTTGTGAGATTGGCCAAATAAGCTGTTGTGACATGTTTCTGCCATCAATTTAAGTTTTGCAAATGGGTTAAACTAAAAACTAATGATCTAACTTGCATTAAAGAGTATTGTAGTAGAATAGTGTGTATTATGCAAAGAGAACTACCATACCAAGAAGTGCTGAAAAATAAGTAGGTCCAACTAATAATTACAAATTATAATATTTGAAAAAAAGAAAATAAGGCAAGTCAAGAAAGAAGTCTATATATTTTTCATGTCATGGTCAAACTTTCATGTAGGCCGATAGTTCATTTAAATAGCCGTAATCCACCATCAAACATTTATTTAATCGGGCAAAGCAATCACGGTATCCAACGTAAAATTCAATCCCAAATTTCGATATCATGATTAATTAATTTCTCAAGTAACACATCAAGGCAGAAAATATTCTGGTTATTTCCAAACAAACAATTAACACACAATAAAATTAATAAATTGAATTTATCATTGTTATAAAATGTTTGCACTGCTCAAAAAGTATTTTGCTTGCATGTGGCACATTCCACATAGCTTTCTTAATAAATGCACAGTAGATGGCACAAAACAAAATATGTGCATGCATTGCCGAACATAAACAACGTAGACTGACAGTCTACCAACATAACAAGCAGTGAGGTATGCAAACAAAATAATGTTGCATGGCGGCGTGAGTTTACTTTATCTTAGTTCGATACACTGCGAGTACAGAATTAGGTTTAAATAAAAATGGACCAATAAAACCATAAGCATCCCCTGCCATCATTTCTTCTTGGGGTCTTTCAAACCCGCTCCGGCATTGAACTTGAAGAATATTATGTCTCCGTCGTCTACTGTGTAGTTGCGGCCTTGTTGCCGGTATTTGCCAGCGGCCTGGCGAACACACAAAGAGAACAACATATTAGTAAGTGGCATTTCATTTAATACAAAATTATCAATTATCAATCATACATTGTGAAAACATAACAGGGATTTTCTCATTAACATGATATTTATCAGGGAAGTCAACTTACGCCTATGTAAATTCAAAATCAAAATTCTGTATTAATTCTTAAATTTGATTAATTCGATTTGATATCAATGAAATACCAACCATCGACACATGTATTAATAAATGACCAATTCTACATATTTTGATGGACAGGATAAAGAATTTACAAATAGTTATTCTCTTTTTAATTCAACACTATAAATAAATTGGAAGTGTTTTGGGTATAAAACAATAACACAACACAGAATTTAATATAGAATGCAATGCAATTGTTCATTTTGGTATATAATTCTGTAGTACAATTTTAGTACAAATTATTGATTTTTTTAAATTTCTTGGCAGAAATCTATCCATTCGTGCTGATCTTGAAAAATATCATTAAACTCATAATCGTTCTCCAAAATAGCAAGGCTCTATTACTAGGTTTGGCTGTTCCACTCTGTTCCAAACGGTTTACAATACAAGGTTAAATGTATTAGCATACGTACAGAAGATAATTCACAATAACCAGGCGCGAACTGGCTAGGGATGCCGGGATGCGATCGCATCCCGGGCCCCCAGGCTGCCACCAGAAAGTTTCTATGATGTAAATACTTCTCTGTATATTGCTAAAAAAATCCTAACCCCACTCTATAAGTATTATTATAAAATTATAATTGAATTTATTGTAATTTTTATTGTAAATATTCAATGTAATTAGTTGAATATAATAGACTTTTTTGCTACTGGTAGGGTGGCCTCTGTTAATCGCGGCTTAAAATCGTATTTTAAACCATAAAATTCAATGCAACCCCAACAAATTGTTGCGCCTTCGCCGTATTTGCCTCCGGCGGCTGGGGCTTTGCCCCAGACCCCACCTGCGCCACGCCACCTCGTGCGGGCCCCCCCGAAACCCAGCCTCACGGCCCTTTTTATCCCAGTCCGCCCCTGTCGTAGAGGGAAACGGGGCTTATTCTGGCATCACACATGCACCCTCACTAGACTCCCATACAACACTAGTGGCTGCCTTGGGATCAATTTTTAATTGCATTTTACAGCTAAACCGTGCATTGCAGAGTGAAACGGGGCTTATTCTGGCATCACACAGACACCCTCACTAGACTCCCATTCAACACTAGTGGCTTCCTTCGGATCCATTTTTGATTGCATTTTACAGCTAAACCGTGCATCGTAGAGGGAAACGGGGCTTATTCTGGCATCACACGGGCATCTTCTTTAGACTCCCATACAACACTAGTGGCTGCCTTGGGATCCATTTTTAATTGCATCTTACAGCTAAACCGTGCATCGTAGAGTGAAACGGGGCTTATTCTGGCGTCACACAGACACTCTCACTTAGACTCCCATACAACACTAGTGGCTGCCTTGGGAATTCATTTTTAATTGCATTTTACAGCTAAACCGTGCATCGAAGAGTGAAACGGGGCTTATTCTGGCGTCACACAAGCACCCTCACTAGACTCCCATACAACACTAGTGGCTGCCTTGGGATCAATTTATAATTGCATTTTACAGCTAAACCGTGCATCGTAGAGTGAAACGGGGCTTATTCTGGCGTCACACTGACACTCTTACTAGATTCCCATACAACACTGTGGCTGCCTTGGGATCAATTTATAATTGCATTTTACAGCTAAACCGTGCGTCGTAGGCAGGCGCGGACTGGCTAGGGATGCCGGGATGCGATCGCAACCCGGGCCCCTGGGCAAATCCGGGCCTTTTGGCAGTCCGGGCCCCTGGGCTGCTACCAGAAAGTTCCTATGATGTTAATACTGCTCTGTATATTACTAAAAAAAATCTTAACCCCACTCCATAAGTATTATTTTGAAATTATAATTGAATTTATTGTAATATTTATTGTAAATATTCAATGTAATTAATTGAATATAATGGACATTATTTTGCTACTGGTAGGGTGGCCTTCTGTTAATCGCGCCCTAAAATCGTATTTTAGGCCATAAAATTCAATGCAACCCCAAAAATTTATTTACACCTTCGGTGTATTTGCCTCCGGTGGCTGGGGCTTTGCCCCAGACCCCAGCTGCGCCACGCCACCTCGTGCGAGCCGCCCCAAAACCCAGCATCCCGGGCCTTTTTATCCCAGTCCGCCCCTGACAATAACAGTATATCTTTAACACCCAAGGCAAGGTACCTTAGCAGCCGTTTCAGATCCCTCCTCTTTGAAGTCGTCAAACTTCATCACTTCAGCCATGATGAAACCCTTCTCGAAATCAGTGTGAATCCTACCGGCAGCCTGCGGTGCTTTCGTCCCTTTCTGTAACAAGAACACAACAAGCATTCAAATACGCCGCTTGTCTCACGGGTCGATAATGCAGGCGACTCCCTTCGCGCTGCTTGTCGTAGTAGTTGGCCGACCGACGCACAGGTAGCGTGAGTTGTCCCTTTTCGTGCCGCGCCCTGGCGAGGGAGTAACGATGAGGAAAGAGGACTCAATGGGGGCGGGAGAAGGCGGGATGGGGAGGTTTGGGGTGGGACTAGGAGGGTGGAAGTGGATAGAAACTTGTTACCTATAAGCGAGGCCAGGTGACATTGTACATAACGGTCGATGTACGTTGCTGGCCGCCCACCTCGCCCTAATACATACTATAAACACTCTTTTCAAACAAAGAGAATCAATTTTATTATTAAACGTCGTGTCGTACTTGCAGGTTTCACACAAATTACTGTACAAAACTCATAATTCATAAATTGTCTGCAATCATCGAAATGATAGATTTAGCATATTTATTCACTGACGAGTGAGGAGAGGAAAAATTACTTTTATTTCCCCTGGCAAAGCAAAATATTCTAAAAAAAATTAAAAACGGGATTCATTTTCCCTCTCGGTCGTACGGAAACGGCTGCACGCACGTTTTGCCCGGAAGAACCATTCTCATGCAAATGCTCAGGGGGGGGGGGGGGTCGGAGACGGCCAATTGCGATTCTGTGCTCGTTCGTACGGTAAAGAGACTAGAATGTAGTGGGCTCTAATTTACCCCGGGAAAGAGACACGCCCACTATTTCCAGCACTGGATCCCTGGAGACGGGAGAGTCTAGTCCAAATAATCGGACATACCGAAGAGACGGTGGCCGTCGTACCGACATCAATATTGTCAATGTTAGCTTACTGCAGTGTTGCTCAAGATACCCTTTTAGCAAGACCTAACATACCGTTCGGTCCACTCAAAAGAGGTTGTTGCAAATTGAATGCCGCCATTTTTATCGTAAAGAAGAAACTTTTTATGAAATTGAATTACTTATCACACAATTTAATCTTGAAATTGTACTTTATAGGTAAAATGTACTGATGTTCATGTTTACTTCATGCCACTGAAGTAATAATGTTACAGTTGGACTTGTTTTGAGGTATTTAATGCGCAAATGAATCTAAAGTTGAGCAAGGTTTGAGATACACAGTGGATAAATGGGCTCGAGGTCTATGGTTCCCGCCCGATAGGGTGACCATATGGTGGAGATACGAAAAGAGGACATTTTGTCAAGTTAGGGAAACGCATGGAGTGGGGGGGGGGGGGGGGGGGGGGAATGTACATTTTGTAGATGAATTAACTTGCTTAAACAAAAAAAACATCGGGCTGGAAGCTGACCACTACTGGCAATTTTTAATTTTAAAGAAATCAAGGATACATCTTGCATAGGGGTAAAAAGCAAACAGTAGCATTTTACTTTGGCTAGTCTAGAAACTCATCGGATTCGTCGTCGTCTTCATCTACTTCTATGGCCCCTGATTGTGTCTCGTATTTTTCAGACAAAGCAGCTTGTTTCAAAACGGCGGGCTTTGTCAAAACATAGTCGTAGAAATCTTGGCACTTGAAGTGTTTTAGATTATATTGTAATTGTAACATTAAAATACTTTTTACGGAATCCACAGGTACGCTAGGTACCGGAAGGGTATACTGTTGTCCTTGCATGCGCCATCGGGATCAAGGTCAATAATACAGTCGATGTCGATACCTATATCGTGAAGCTGCAGACGTAATAATATCCAACACTAGCAGATTAGATATGGATGGTGTAACTTTAATAGAGTTTGAAAATATAATTTAAAAATATATATATATTTTTTAAGATTGAGTTGTTGGTGCTTATATCTAGTTAAAACCTCAAAATAGAGAAAAACCCGGACATTTCCCGTTTTTTCGAAAAAGAACCCGGACACGGACAAAGGAGGCCAAAAAGAGGACATGTCCGGGAAAAAGAGTACAGATGGTCACCCTGCCCGAACCGATCAGATACCGCTCAAACAAGGGTACGCACATTTCTAGGGCTGGAACAATGGACTCTGGCTCTATTAATTCATTATACCAAGTTCAGATAAAAGCATAAGTATTTCTTCTTATTGTATCGAGGTAAAGATAAAAGCTCGACCTGTGAAAAGTATGTACACACGTAAAAAAATGAATGCACAAATATTATTGACCATGTGGTAAAATAACTGGAACGCTAGGGAGAACCAAGGTCCACTAAATCCCCTAGCAGGGTGTCGTCTGCGCGCGCGCTACAAGCGATCTAGTGGACCTTGGGGAGAACTATAGAGGAGGTTATGGTTAGTTAGTTAGTTTAAGGGAGTTATTCTAGAGGACTCCACATAACATTATCTCCACAAATGTTCCGCTTACAATTTACACTTTCATCCCTGGACAATTTTCGTTAAAATCGGCGATCGGAAGTATGTATTAATAAAATGATGTATAGATAGATTCCAAATGGTATGTACAACAGAATACATGTATGTCTATTGGCAAAGGTAGCCTACACACAATGTGACGAGTAGGCTATACCACTGTGTAGTGCATGAGTCAACTCACCTGTATGGTCCAGGCCTTTACCTCGTCAGGACCCGAAGTGAAGAAGTATTGCAACTGAAGCGCCTTGTAGCCTTGAACGATGATCTTGTCGAGTGCACTGTGGACACACAAACCAACCACGCATCACTAATGCTCGCCCATTGCTTGGCGGTTGTATATCCACCTTTTATACGAGGCAGAGTGAACAGAATTTGAAACTAAAAATTCGGGACAAATGTTAATCTTTGTCCTATTCATGATGTTTTGCGTTTCCTTGAATGCCCCATTATTTATTTAAATGGTTTTAGAGAATTATTGACGGGTCAATAATTGGCTCTTTTAATATTTTGGAAGCTAAATCATTGAATAAAAATCAACCAATTATAATAACATTTCATTACAAGACAAGAAGGTATCGGGCAAGAAGTAGAAGCAGAAAGTAGACTAGATCCAAAGCCTTCAGAAACAGGTGGTAATAAGTGTATTGACGTGCGTGGCATTAATTCACTTACAGTTCATAAATAATGGGATACCATCTTCAATATTAGCTAAGTTAATAACTAGGCCAATGTTTAATACTGAAAAAAGAAAAAATACACACATTTACAATTCCCGAACTGAACAACGTAGCAAAAACCGTTTTGGGGACACGAGGACAAAATGCTGGAAAATGGAACTGTCCTCGATTTTCCAGGACTTCTAGTCACCCTGTACATATTACAATGTACTACAATAGTACATTTTTGTGTGTATGGCGGAAAATCATACTATATTCTCTCTATTACAAAACACAAGAAACAATTTTTATTGGATCTTCTTTCATATACAAAAAACAAAACATGTGGTTTGTCAGTTCTACATAAAGTGCAGTCTTTATGCGTATTCTTTGTTAACAATGTACATGTTTATAACTATAGATTGTAAATGATTATAATAACAAAATAACCCACATTAAACGTCATCAGGTATTATAGGTTATGAGGAGAAACACGAATAAAATTAATTTCACAATTAAGTGAGCATCGTACTCTAATAAGCCTAAATTGTTACATCAATAGTAAACCCCCGTATACGACGAGATTTAATGGAGCTGAGGGGTTGGGGGGGGGGGGGGGGGGGAGGGAGGTTGGCCACCTACTAATTTGCCATATAAAACAGTTACGTACCAACCTGAACTGGCACTATATTATTTTTACAAATACACAATTCATGACAGAATCATCATCATACATATTCTGGACTTCTGGATAGTATGAATAAACAGTACCGCTCATTTTATACATGCTTGAAGACATTCTTGCAGTGTTGAGTGAAAACACAGCTAGGCCTACTATAAATAAGCTTACATCATGTCGCAAGTATTCTCTATGTCAGCTCTCACAGCACGGGTTGAACTTTAAAAGCCCAAATCGATTGACTGGCTTCGTGTTTCGTGACATTTACACATTTAATTGATCCTAATTTAAAAGACGATTGATTTGGAAGATACTTTTTTTATATACCTAGCAATGTTTGATGTTCAAATAACTTTTTGATAGTTTAACCAGGTATAGTTAACCGCAAGGCTAAATGGCGCCAGACCTCTTACGACAGTCAGGACAACCATGGATACAGACAACCAATTATTTATGTGATGTGATGTAGGGCCTACATATTTTATCTCGGGGGCTGACGGGAGTTAAAATAACAACAACAATGTTATATTTGTACACTGATTCACACGGCAGGACAATCAATTAAAGAAATAACATTTAATTTACTGTTCGAAAGTTATAGTTTTGTGTATTTATTTAGTAAACTGCTAGTCGGGCAGTTTAAATGACAAATTTAAAAATCGTGGCATTCATTTTGTTTTATGGAACACACAATAGTGTATCTGTCGTATACGTCAACTAGCAGCAATTAAGCAGCTGGTAACCATATTACCTTTGAGAAGCGTGTTCTACTCAACTAAGGAACACACGCGGTACATGTGATGCTCGTTACTTGTTGTAGTGTATGTTTATGTTATTTCTGAAATAATAATTATTATACCTATTATAACATAGTTATTCAGTTCTCTTATAATTGTTGTCTTGATTACTAATTTATTTAAGATTCCATTGACAAGATCTTATAAACCTGACATTTGTTACAACGGTACAACCCAGACTTCAATATTCTTTCGTGAAATGTAGCTATTACATTACAGGTTATAATATAAGGCACCCCCGTTAGTACGCTAAACAAATTTAGTTCAGACATAGCACAGAGGCCCCTATGATGAACGTTTTAACAACTAGCTAGATCATGTAATAACCTTCGGATTCGTGTTTAAAAACTAGCGCTAGACACAGAGGAACGACCGTTCTAGAGAGCTTTATATAGTAGTGATCAACAACAACTCAATTATTCACTTGTAGTGGGTATATACAACAAAATCCTACTACAACATAATTACTTATCCCAACGATTACTCCGGTAACCACAAAAAAGAACTAGGCTTAAAATACACAAAATATATCAATTTGGTCATCATTATACTGATCATTAGTTTGTCATTAATCAAACTCTCATTGTTCAAAAAGAAGACAAGACAATCATGCAGTATCTACCTACAAGAGAAGACAACCGACTAACATATAATGTATAAAGGAAGACGACACACGACATAATCATCATCTGGCAATACCAACGCAACGTATATGCGGTTGATTATGTCGTTAACGTTGGCGGCATTTTGGCACACACAAAACAACCACGTCTTTCAGCAGCAACAACCACGTCTTGTTATATTGTTGTTATTGCGTGCGTGCTAACGACGACTAGACCACAACTATAATGAAGTCTATACAGTCAACACACGCTGATCAACATGTCAGAGCGTGCGTGATGCGTCGTTGTCGCGTCGTTTGCCGCAAGTCAACCAGCCAGCCAGCGCGCGGCAGAGAAGAATGAATGACACGACTGTTTTTATACCACGCGTTGACCCAGCAACTTCGAGAGGACCTTTTCATCGAAATGGTTACACTTATTAGTTATTACAGAATACAGACTCGTATATACGTATACAACAATTGCATTGCTCGGCAGAGGAGTCGTCTGGGGAACGTAATGATGATTATTTTAATGATAATTATTATTGTCTGCGCGCGGAGGACTTGGAACAATCATCTCGTCCTCAAAGATGGCGGACGGTTCGGCGCGCCGCGGCGCGGTGTCTTCTACGAACTACAATAATCGCAGCTTCAATCGGTTTAAAACCTATCATTATTTTGGCGATATTCCCGACCGAAAGGGACTCAAAACTGTTCTCTCGGTTGTCCTATTTATTTGCTACCTGACGTAGACGATCGGCCGACCAAATCACGAAACAATCTTCTTCTTCTTCGTTGCGTCATGGACGTTGGAGCGAGCGAGCGAGCTATGAAGTTCAGACGGCGTCAACTTCCTTCATTATCTCAATTATTTTGATCGTAATTTACCGGCAATTTTAGCAGCTGAGAAAAGGAAAAAACGCGGCCTCCCATGCACAAAAGGGCCGAAATAGTTTGTACGTGTCCCGACATGCACAGCGAGCGTATATATGTATATACGTTTACCTTCAATGAACTTTGTGAAATTTGTGTGTAAGACTATAAGACCGTACACATCCCATAGCTGGAGACGTTCATGAACGGGATATTGGCGAGCGGTAGCCACATACACGATATAGATATAGAGAATGACACGCATGCAAAGAGATGTATAGATTATTCAAGATCAAGAAACACTCTGGCTGGCCAAAAGACAGTCTCAAAGAGTGACAATTACTTCCCGCTCTTTTTGTGCAAGGTTGTAAACGTCGCAATCTTGTCTCCACAATCTCGGAACAATAAACAATTATAATATTTACTTTCTATAAATCAAATAAATCAACGATTGTACGTTTTTAAATTATTGCAAACATCATGTTCTACCCGTTACTATAGCTAATATTTATATATAGTGTATAAAGTACGTCTGCAGCGAACGCAACGAGTGAACGATTTTGACATTCGCTTCATTCGCGAATTTCTCCTATTCATTAGGATCCCAGACTGGCGATTGGTCAAACTATGAAAATGTAAGACTGGACGCACAACTTTTAAAATAATTAACCGTCATTAATTTCTACTCGAAATAACAACGTGCCAGATTGTCTTTTGTTTTAATTCGAGGAACATTATTCGCAAGTTAACAACACTACTTGAGGTGGGTCCCTCCAGAGGCGGACTGGGGGGGTAAGGGCCCCGTACGGAAAAGGATTTTAGGGGCCCCGGAACTTGGCGAAGTGGAAAGGGGTCTGGGGCGAAGCCCCAGCCGCCGGAGGCGAAAATTTTTTCAGCCTTTTATTTTCTGTAGAACGCATATCAACACGTTTAAAAATTGATAAATGATGTGGAACAACGTGTTGAACTGTGAACACCACTTTAAAAACGAAATTGAAGAAAAAACTTTCCCAACGCACTGGCAGTTTTATATTGTATAATTCAAACTATATTGTTTCTCAACCCTCTACAGTCTACAAATATCGAGTACTAGTTGTCCACTCGCATCTCGTAATTTTTACTCGCAATGAGGGAGCGGGATGTAGGTGCGGTCTGGGGCGAAGCCCCTGCCGCCGGAGGCAAATTCGCTGAAGGCGAAACATTTTTCGGTCCTGCATGATGTTCAGTGGCCTAAAACGCGTTTTGAGGCGATATCCTGTCATGAAAAACAATGAAACTAAAGTCAATATTGCAATTATAATTCCTTACTTAGGATGGAATTTCGATCCTGTCATTTGAGAAAGGCTTATGGCTAGTGCTGCGCGGTATCGGATTTCAGTAGGCGCCGATAGATATATTTTTGCCAAAATGTTCGCTTTAGAAAATTTTGAACACTTATAAACACGCGATCAGCCCAATTTGTCATTTTTCTGATATAACAAAGTTTACTAGCAAACTATCAAAAGTCACTCTCAAGTTGCGAGCTAGCATGCAGTAATTTGGAGGATTGTTGTTTCCTATTTATTTGTTTAGAACGCATATAAACATGTGTAAACATCGATAAATGATGTAAGGTATGTGGAACAACATGTTGAACTGTGAACACTTTCCCAACACTGGCAGTTGGATATTTCAAACTATATTGTTTCCTATAAATTTGTTTAGAATGTTTATAAACACGTGTAAAAATCGATACACGACGATAAATATGTGGAACACATGTTGTACTGTGAACCACTTTGAAAATTAAATCACAGAAATAACTTTCCCAACAATGGCATGTTTTATATTTTAAAATAAACTAGTACGGTAAGTATTAGTAGTAGCACTTGTAGATGGTCTATTTGATACGTTATGTCCCTTTCTGCACTGACATGAGATGACATATTATGCTCTTCTTACTATTTAGTTTCATAATCTATATAGCGTAAGATATTTATTTTCAGGGGGTTGGGTGGTGGCCCCCAAGGGGGCCCCCACCTGGGGGGGCCCCGTACGGGTTTCCGTAGTTCCGTACCTGCCAGTCCGCCCCTGGGTCCCTCCATGTGGTGACTATGATGCTCGCATATTATAAAGTATCCAACGAGACGAATACATTTCCTAGAGTTGGCGTTTGCCGGGTGGTTTCTTGATCTTTGACGATCTATTATATAGTCAGTCGTTGCACTTTCGTTATACGCTTAAAACGATTCCTAGAAATCTCTTATCAGCGGCCCAATAAACGAGTGTAAAAGTGCATATTAACACTAATAAACATTTACTATAAGTGGAGCCGTGATTGTCGGCGATGCAGAGCGAGGCTGTTATACTTACAACTAATAAGCGATTTACAGTTTCACGTATTTCGTTCATGGCGGATTTTCGTGATCGACAATTATAAGAACAAGTTTACAGGATTAATTTCGCATTCCCCGACTATAGTAATATTTAACGGGACTGAAAGTACCTTGTTAATATAGGTCTGTGCGAATTGGGTAGCTTCTCAGTGGGGGGGGGGGGGGGGATATCATTATTATAGCCTACATAGAAATAAAGGAGCTAGGGGGAAAACGTTTGAACTGTTTTCGTCTTGAATTGGCGGTAAACGTACATTTGTAGTAACATTTGACAAGTGTAGGACCTAACTAGAGAAAGGAAACAATATGACAACAAAATCAGAAGTATATTTTTTTATTTTGCTATATTCCAGTGGTTGCGATGTATAAGTATAACTAACACGTCCTGGCGTCCAACACCAGACAAAGCTTGATTTCTAACGCTGGAAATTGGTCTTAAATGAAAATATGCTATTTTTTGTTTATAGTTTTGCTAAATTTCAAGAATAATTTATACTTTTTTCCAAAAAAGTTTTTTTTATAAAGTGTGTTTCACAAGCGCAATGCAACGGTTAAATCAATAATTTCAAACAACACACATTATATAATTGAAACATAACAACATTCATAAAAAAAAAATTAATTGGATCTCTATGAACATGCTTATGCTTTACTAGATTGCATAACTAACTGACCTTACAATCTTAAAAGGTGTAGTAAACTATATTGTAGTAGCAAGTAGTAGTTTGATAGGGATTTTAATTCAACTTGCGTCGTGTTGAATGCTTTTACAACGGCGACACTAGAAACTACTTGGGACGTGACAACTTACAAGAAATGATAATACACACACATTTCCTAGAACAACCCATATGCAAATAACATGAAGACTTCTTGGAATAGCCTATCATAGAACAGACTAATTACGACATATTATTTATATCACGGGATACGCGAACAATTGCTGTGTAATTTACAAGTGTATTCCTTTTTATTATACATGCCTACGCGTAACAAATGTGTGGTTTTATTGACGCATGCAGAAATATATCCACATACATTTTATGCATCACTGGTTGCAATATGCTATGTTGTGTATTTGATTTAAAATTATATGACTTTATTATAATTTCGTTTATTATTATTATTTAATATATAGTTTTAGTTTATTTTATTTTCCATTTTTTAGTTTACTTATGCTGCAATTTTGGATGGGAAAAACGAGTTCACTTTTTCAACAAAGTGTAACCCTACTGTTAGAATTTTAGTACTACCTAATACATAATGTGAATTTAGAAAAAAACATGCGTTAAATCACTGTCCGTGGCATGTAAAACGTTCCTACATAGGCTGATCAATAATGCTCTATTGTAGAAATATAATTTGTGTTTTAAAACGGTACCATTTTAAGGTAACAAAACTGCACTTCAATGGTCGTATTTTACTATTACGTGAATTATAACATATTTTCAAAACACTGACACAAAAAAGACAAAGCATAAAAACTTGACAAAAAAATGCTGTTTGGGTAATAATAACAGACACTTAAAGCATAATTCGTCTCTTCATTTCGTCATAAATGACCCAGTTGAAAGCGCACTGAGTCACTTATACCGACAATTACCTCCTATAATAACAAAGATGTATTTATCTCCCTTACCTTGTGGTTTTCTGTTCTTCGAAGTATTTCTTCTTCTCGTCGGCATCCATCTCGAATATCTTGTTCTCGAACACGCCCGAGAAGGGTATGATGATCGAACCCGGGTCGTTCTTATCAACCCACTCCTTGATCTTGATCAACCTGCGGATCAGTTAACAACAACACCAATCAGCTGAGTTCTCGAACACACCCGATCATCACCGATGATCAACCCACTAACTGATCTTGATCAACCTGCGGGTCAGTTAACAACAACATCGATCAGCTGAGTTCTCGAACACACCCGGGAAGGGTGTGATGATCAACCCACTCACTGATCTTGATCAACCCGATCAGCTGAGTTCTCGAACACACCCGAGAAGGGTGTGATGATCAACCCATTCACTGATCTTGATCAACCCGATCAGCTGAGTTCTCGAACACACCCGAGAAGGGTGTAATGATCAACCCTTCACTGATCTTGATCAACCCGATCAGCTGAGTTCTCGAACAGACCCAAGAAGGGTGTAATGATCAACCCTTCACTGATCTTGATCAACCCGATCAGCTGAGTTCTCGAACAGACCCAAGAAGGGTGTGATGATCAACCCACTCACTGATCTTGATCAAACTGCGGGTCAGTAACTACACCGATCAGCTGACCTCTCACTCATTGGGTGATTAGCTACAGCGAACTGTTCCGACTGGGGGGGGGGGGGGGGACCCTCATTACAGACGATGAGTATTTGATTTGCAGCAGACTCATTTTCAGGGGTGACCCAACTCCAAAAGATGGCGCTAGTGAATAACTACTTATATTTCAACAACATTGCTAATCGAGAAGATAAGTAGGTGGCATCTGATAATGAAAAAAACGCCACAATATGGCTTCCATTCAGGATTCGAACCCGGACATGGACGTGAAGTAACTATGGTTTACAAGGCCAACGTCTAACCGATCACGGGTACCAATTCCGAAGATTACGTCTAATATTCGTTTAATTCCAACTGCGCAACGTCTACGGCCATGAGGAACGTATTAAACATCCCTCAGTCTTTGGCAGGAGAGTCAAAGATAAGACAAGATTGCAAATTAGCCTGCGACGGAAATACCCGTCTCCCTTGAAACGTTGACACAACAACCACCCCTTTCTCAATAACCACTGCAGACTCGAAAACAATCGCTAACAATCCCGAAAGTTGATTTCGTCTATTCAATCTCCCAAGTCGAACATCAGCGCTGTTAGGGGTTGGTACTCTACATTTACGAGAAACGCCAATTCCATAAGACCTGTGATGATCACCCGGTCTGAAAAGCTGAATACTTTTGAAAGCAAAAACAAAAGAGAAATTTGACGAAAATTCTATAAGAACGAGAGCATTTTATCCCTGATCTAGTATACACAGAATAACCGGTGACTAAATTGTCTGCAATTTATATCTGGCGGTGAGGAGGTGGCCGCGCATTCAATGATAGGCGAATTCCAAAAGCACATATCACGGCGTTGGAAATACTTTCCTTCTATTACAAGTTGCTCGAATTCAGTAATATATACGAAATTAATGTATATATTTAAACAAATATGATTTTATACAATAAAAACATTCAAACGTAATGTAAACATAGCAAGACTTTGCGGCCCCCCTAGCTTGCGAACCAAGATTTATGTTCGCCTGTAAACACAAGGTAGGTAGATAGGTAGGTACATAGTTCGGTTGTTGCAATTCGAGTCCGCGCACCTCGACTCCCACCTGCTACACCTCGCGAGCAGGTGGGAGTGAGGAGGTCTAACCTTCTAATACGACGGTAAAATACAACAATTTAAAATTAACAACTTGTGAGGTGGTTAACTAGATTTGAAACGTGCACTTGATGGTAAACCATGATTATGTTTCACTTATGGATTGTAAGAAGAAGATAAATGGCTATAAGAAGAAAAATCTAACAAGACGAGACACAAGATTAATTTTTATAATATTTGTTTTATAATATTCGTACACTCGCCGATTGATATCAAACGAGGGTAGTAAATATATCTTCTTTATCGACTCCTCTTTCGGTTAGTTCCTAAGTTCGATGTTTATCGATATCGTATATACTTTGTTCTTGGTGTAGAGAATAATATTAAAATAAGCTTTAGTGTGCATTTATTTCCAGTCTATAATATATATATAGAACGTACAAAGAGTGTATGCATTCATTATACTAGTTTGAAAAAGACCAAGGGCCATACGGTACCAAACGTTCCTCTGGAAGAATCGCGTAATTACTAAGTTCACACAACCGGGAACTCACGAGCTAACCCGAAGATGTGTCGATAAAGAAGATATCTTCACTATACCCAATTGATTAATACAGGGCCGTCCGTAACTAGGCTAGGGGTTGGTAACTCGGGTAAAAAAAATCAGGATTAGACCATTTTGAATTATTATAATACCACCGCGTTAATCTCACCACCAGTCACCAGTAACAAATGTTATAAAACAAACATGCCTAAAACTGGTTAAAACACTCCGATCACACTAAAAGAATAAAAAAAATGTCCTTGGCGCCCGGACCCACATTGGCTGGGGGCCTCCCCCTCCCCCCAGACCCTACATTGTACTATGTCCAATCATACCCGGGCGATTTTTATACCCTAGCTACGGCCCTGGATTAATATATTATATCCCCGAGTGTAGTTCGTATAGGGTACGCACAACTGACGTAACAGCCGAACTTCAACAATGGAATAAATGAATTGAACTGGTGGACAAACAACAAGCTGCCAAAGTAATATTTTTGCAAATAATGAGGATAAACAATTAGTTGTAACAATAGTAACTGCTCGCCAGTTAAAATTTATGTTCAGTAATGGACAACAACTATCTGAAAGTTTGTAAACGTTCTGAACGTTTGTTTTTTCCAACTTCAGAGCTTCATATTTTTTTTTTGACAGCTTGTTTGTGATTGTCCATCGGTTCAATTCATTTGTTTCATTGTTGTGTTTTGGTGTTGTGCGTACCCTATAGCGACAACGAACAACCTTCCTTTGCAGAACGACAAGAAACAAATCCCAGCCAAACCAGCAGAAAAAGGTGACATCTCCCGTCATGCGATTGTCACTTCCGCTGGATGCCAAGACACAAAGCGAGCGACCAAACCAAGAGTGTGTGACTGTGAGTGTGACGTCACACGAGGTGTTGGGGGGGGGGGGGGATTCTTTGGCCGTCACTTGACACTTGCACTGTTTTAAGATTCTACTCCAGCACATCCCATTAATCTATAGTCTGTTGTTCTTGAGTTTTGTGATGATAGTCGACACCGCAAACAGACAGTATTTTCACGTTTACTGCAAAAGCAACACTCACAGAGCAAAACCACAACAAACAACATACGCTCAATACAAGAGAATACAACAAACAGCAGAATAACAAAAACCAACACAGATAACAAAGAAAATACTTCCAAGCCAACGCGCCGATATTTTCACTGGCCTCCTTAATTAATTAATAAAAGGTAGGCCTACTCTTAAAACGTTTTTTTTTTTTTTCACGAATAGGTAGAGTTTTCACATTAGGAAACTGCCGTTTGACAAGTTTCCTTTAGACTTTTCTTTGAGTACAATGTATGGAAATAAAAGTGGATGGTAAGGGGATGAAATCACAGATTGACCGCTACACATGATGTGACTATATGTATTGATCTATTTTTAGAACAAATTGTAAAAAAAGGGTTCATTTTGCATTGGAATTCAGAAAAAAAATTCAAAATCTAGAAAACGTAAGATGTGGAAACTGATCAAATTTACATATAACCGGTACGTTTGCAGGAACCATTTCACTAATAAACTCCACATTAAAATTTGATTAATAAGAATTTAATTTAGATTAATTTCGACATAAGTGGCCATCGTTAATTACTTTCATTAATTAAGTATGCTAATTACGGTTATTCAATTAAAATTCTATCCCAGATTAAATTTTAACCGTTTATGGGAGATAATATAATCACATTGCACAGCAGACGATAAAAGAGATAATTTCAATTATAATCACATTTATAAATTTAGTGAGTAATAATTGAATAAATAAGAATCATATCTAATGAGTGACTCTCTGTTTGGTCTATTACACCGCATGACGCTGAGAATTAACTACCTGGTCGTTTTTAAGGTACTTTGGTGAAACCGGCCCTAACTAGGTAGGGCCAACCTATATTAGGGTGTTTAGATAGTCGGGAAGAAATGTCCGAGGACTGTTATAGAAGGACTCAATCCCAACATTCGCCATAACGACTGAAGGAAACCTCAGAAAATTTTTCAGTCAGGATGGCCGTTGGCCGGAATCGAACCGGCGACCTTGCGATTCAGTCTCTTACTTTACCGCTAAGCCATCTCTATCGCTCTTTATTTGATGAATTATTGAGTCATATGGGGAAATGAGGCTAGATGCTTCATAGATAAGTGATGACGAAATATTGCCAATAAAATAAAACCGCAATTACAAGGATATGTTGCCGATATTGTTGTCTAGTGCACCATTTGAAGACGAGAGCCTGTTATTTCATGATTCGACCGTCCCGCTCAAACGAGCTCCACCCAGATCACACCAGGATGTCTCTGACATTACGTCACAGAATGCTGCGCTTTATGAGTCACACCTTGACCGGTGACCGGCTTCAACCACTGCCCCTGAGCTAGAGAAGAGCCCCCCCCCCCACACACACACAAAAAAGAAACTCGACTCCAATTACAATACAAGGAAAGTCCTTATACACAGGTTTATTTTAACTGTCAATAAAAAAGGTCGCGTATTTAATATTGATTCTTACATTTCGATAGCCATCCTTTATTTCAAGTTCGAGAAATCGTTATTACAAAATCCTGGAATAATTGCCTAGAGAATATAAGCACACAATGTGACTGTATTCAATACAAATATATGGTAGGCCTATGCTATGGGTATTAATTCATAATTCAAAATTTAAATATATGTAAAACGAAAAGGAGCAAATGAAAACCAAAAATAAGTTCCTAACAATTTGGAGACTCAAACTAACACATAGATAGCGCTGATAAGCAACACCCTTATCTGCGCCATTGATGATTTAACAATAAAGCAACAATGAACAATTGACAGATAAACTCCTCCTTATAGTAGTTTATTTTCTTGCCACCAGAATACGTCTAGTCTATTTTGAGGGGCCATCATTTCTGCCGCAAAAACTTAGATAAAGTTTATAATAATTAGAGATTTTAAACGGGGTTTAGTTTAAAAATAATAATAATCTATTTCATATTTGGCAACAGTTGTCAAAACAATTAAAAACATTGTTTAGATAAAAATTGCATAATGTTGATAGCACACTGATATACGTATACGCCAAAGACGACAAATCTCGTTGCACGAATACATGAGTTATAATGTCACGCCATTAGTTTGACAAGTCGAATTCTTACCCACGTTTGATATTTTATACTACGAAAGCTACACAATTATTTCCGTATTTTCTTTCCCCCGTCGCAATAGAGATGTTTGAGAAGTGACTTGTTGACGTTCCCTCGGACTACACATTCCGATCTTGACCACAGAGCAAAATGTGGTTGTTTTGAACGAAACACTTGTGGCTTCTCGACATGATCCGTGTGACAGCTTCCCAACCAACGTGCGAAACAACAATCGACTAATCGTTTTACGTAGCTCGCAAGAGTCGACCCAGAGATCACTTGACAAGCCTCGGACAAGAATTCCTTCTTTTACTCACCATTTGTTCTTCTTTTTGATGTAATCTTTTTCCGAGAGATTTATCAGATAGATGACGGGTTTAGTTGTGAGGAACAAGTGTTTGTTGAGGACTTCGATCTGCAACAGTGGCACAATATAAATGTCGGTTCTTGGGTGGACAACTGATGAAGAGATAAAGATCAAGAGCTTTCACGATCAAAACACTTGGCGAAATACTTACGTCAAAAGCGGACCAGTCACCGAATCTAAGTTGTTGTTTCTCGTCTACTAAAACTTGTTTGATCTTCACCATAGAATCCTGAAACAAGGAGATACACAGGGTTGAAAATTACCGTCATGTATAACACCTCTATAATATAGCTATGCATTCTTACAACAGGGGACACAGGAACAACCAGACGAACAGACGAATTTATTGGAAAGGGTAATGAGTGACTAAATAGAGATATATACGAGCAGGGGCGGCTCGCCCATAAGGGCACACGGGCATGTGCCCCCCTCCCCTCCCGCCCTACCCTGACGCCCGCCTAATTTGTGCTCTACCCATTTTAAAGCCGCCACTGTACACGAGTAGGCCTATAATATATTGTCATGATGGGTCAAATAGCACAGTATAGGCTATCTTCTTATTCATCATAACAAAACCCGCAATTCATGTTTACTGTTTATAACAAAGTAAGATAATTCGAACCTTTGCAGAGCCGCTCTAAGCAATTGCCGTAATAAATGCTCTGATACAGCACCAATGCACCAAGCACTCTTTTGTAACATAACCATTGTCAACACGATACACACTTACATATACCGCAAGGAATTTGAATCTGAAACCGTTTAAACAATTCTACAAAAGTAGCGTGCATGCTTTAATATTTTCTTGTTTCGGGTTCAAACCAATTTACTTAATTTCATTGTTTTAGGGAGAGAGATGTCACCCAGATTACATGTGTGCCTTATTTTATTATTTGATATTAATTCCGGAAACTTTTTTCTACAACTTCGGCCTAATGAACTTGAACTTCCTAAATTCAAGCCCGGACCCAAAACCCAACTTTTACATATAGTGAACCTGCCCTGCGATTCTGTAAGGGTAACAACACTCTAGTTATCGAGATATCAATCGCTATCCCGTGGTTCATCCAATCGCTGCCTTCAAAACCAGTGATAGCGATTGATATCCCGATAACAAGAGTCTTGTTATCCTTATACAGAATCGCAGGGCTGAAGTTTCAGCTCCTGGTTTCCTGGCTATACATAAACAGTTGTCGCTATATCGAAGCCTCATGAGAATCGCAGCCGTCACATCCGATTGATCGATACATCAACGGCATCGTAATCACCCACCTTCAATCTCCATCATCTATCAATTTGAGCAATCAAACAAAAACAAAATACCCGGAGACATGCAACGCGTTTTCCTTAACGCGTCTATGCATGCCAACATTAAATTATCCGACATGATTGGCTGGTTTTATTGTTGTTTTTTTTAAATGAAAATGTAGCCCCTATCTCGTCTTTCAATATAAGTAGTCCGAACTCCGAATATTAAAAATTCCCGAAAATATTTTTTTCCTATTTTTAGTAATAGTGCTCTCCATAAATAACTAATATTCGCCTAAATACTTCATTAAAAACGTTTCAAATACTGTAATCGTTGAGGTTTCTACTTTGGGAACTAGTGACTAACAACTGTAAAGGTGCATTCACAATCTTTACTAGTACTATGGTTTAATGATTAAGACTAAGACAAACCTTAGTCACAGCCAATCAGAGCGCAGTATTCTCCCACCCAGCCAATGAAAGAAGCCTGTGGCTTAGTCAATTAATCATTAAACCATAGTACTAGTAAGGATTGTGAATGCACCTTTACAGAAACATCTAGAGTAGCTATGATAATGTTTTTAGTTCTTATGAAACTATAGTTGCTGGTTATGAAGCACTCTATATTCAAGAATTATCGAGTTATTACTGTCGTTAATTTTCGAGCGGTTTCAAACTGGACTTCACCCCCTTGAAACCAAAGGTATACTGGCCACGCCGTAAGAAAAGAAGCGAGGTGTCCCCTAAAATTCTGAGAAGAGACGGTCGCTCCACACGGTCTATGTCAACGGTTTTCACCGCGGGATTTCCCGATACCTGCATTGTTATAGCCCACTGCATTGCCCGTGAATGGAATGCGACCCCACCACGTCTGACAACAGGCGAGAGATATTATCACTATACAATACCTGAGGCAAGAGAGAACGAGATGCAACTAGATTTAGGTTGGTAGTTGTCACACGGGTCACTATATACCCCATTACATAATCGTGACGACAACACCTTGCAAGTTGACTTGACGGGACTTTACTGCTCGGCTTCGTGGGCGTGGTAAATGGAGGACTGCAATGATATTATACATAATGGCTCATCTGTGTTTCACAGAGGTATTGTCGCGATAAGCGTCGTAGTACAACCACCTATCAGACACCTCCTCAGCGTCACAAACCAGCCAGATGGAGGCAGAAGACTCGTGCCACCACACGACCACTTGTAACCGATGACTGAGGAATGATGTTGGACGTCAATCTTAATGAGAATCAAGGAGTGACCCACAGCGGGGGGGCGGGGGGGGGGGAGGGGGGCGACTCTCAGCGTGGCACTGGGCGGTGGGGGGCGTTCAAACCGCCAGTCATACAGCAATGACTCGTCATACACACCGACTAGCTGCATCGCGCACCGCAATTTGTCATTTTACTTTACTGCGCGGCACAATGACTGCGGGATAATCTCGCACCACGCTGGGTGTGAATATACAGACAGTTCGGGTTTTTGTACCAATCATTCATAGTCGAGACAATTGAATTCGCTCACCCTGGTAGAACGTTGCGATTGTAATTACACACACCACTGATGCACAAGATATCATCACAACGATTGCGGAAGTTTTGCGCCTGCTCTGTTGTGTTAAAAGCTACAACCGGTTTGAACGGAAAATCGGAAAAGTGCCATTTTCCTCGATTAGCCTCGTTGAAAAAATATGAGACGTTAAGCCCAAATAATCAAATCAAATCGAACCGAGAACAGAACCAAAGATAAATAAAAGAAGGAATGTGTCGAACTGAAACGAAAACACATTTTCTATTTGGGTTTTTAAAATGTTGGTTTGGTTCAAACCTCGAAAAAGAAACACTCAAACATTAGTAATATTATTGAAAACACAAACATTTTACGAAAGAGAAAACATTATTAAAATCTCATCAAACGAAGCTCAAACCTTAACATTTTGAGTTTATGGACGCGAAAGGGTACGTAATGATTGTCCACACAAGAAATAGCCTTCAGGTTTGCAATAAATGCCAGAGTATGGTCCTGTCCTCAACACTTCCTTCGGTTACCCAATAAGCCTAGCCCCATGTGGGTAATTTAAAAGAAATGTAAAATTATATAAAAAAACAAACAATTTGTTAGCCTATTTTTAAAGGCAACATAAAAATATCCCTTTCCTCATCACGTCATGCTCACGGTCACGTTTTCATTTTATTCTTCTCTGTCTGCTTCTCATTCTAATTCATGCAGGCCCTCTCTGCGACCTAGACGCCTACCAACGCCTCAACCCCCCACGCCCCCTAAACCCTCCAAACTCGCCCTCCCTCCCCCACATGTGTACTTTGTTTCCCCTAATAACCCTCCTGCGATGTGATGGATCTGATTCGACGGACGACATAAGAACTAGCAGTCGAGTACGTCGTAAAAAAACAAACAAAACAAACAAAAACAAATAATGATAGCAACAGTAATGTATTAAAGACTGTTTATTTTTTTTACTTCGTTATTTTCTGCCTTTTCGTATGCCACTTATTTACTACGAAAACTTTATTATAAAGTATTCAGTATTGTTTTATCCGGAACGGTCCATAACAAACACAATTTACATCATATTTGTTACAATGTTAACAATGTTAGCCCCGCTGTCGCTAAATGTCGACAGGGTGTCACTGTGGTTGTCGACGACTATGGCTTCCTTGCACCCTGCGCATGCAGTCAGCCATGCACGCAATGCACCGAGACTGCACGGAGGTCCGAGACTACACCGAGACTGCACCGAGACTACACCGAGACTACACCAAGTCTACACCGAGACTACACCGAGACTGCACCGAGACTACACCGAGACTGCACCGAGACTACACCGAGACTGCACCGAGACTGCACCGAGACTACACCGAGACTTACGTATTCCGGCTTGAGCTTCTTATCGGTGCCGCGTACGGCCAACTTCTCCAGCTTGTCCATGCTGCACCGAGACTACACCGAGACTACACTGAGACTGCACCGAGACTGTACCGAGACTACACCAAGACTATACCGAGACTACACCGAGACTACACCGAGACTACACCGAGACTACACCGAGACTACACCGAGACTGTACCGAGACTATACCGAGACTACACCGAGACTACACCGAGACTACACCGAGACTACACCGAGACTGTACCGAGACTACACCAAGACTATACCGAGACTACACCGGGACTACACCGAGACTACACCGGGACTCACGTATTCCGGCTTGAGCTTCTTGTCGGTGCCGCGCACGGCCAACTTCTCCAGCTTGTCCAGGTTGATGTGGAGATATTCCTCGTCCTTGAGGCGCAGCTCCTCGGAGATGATCTCAAGGTCACGCACGGGGTTCACCTCGCCCTCGATGTGCGTTACGTCGTCGTCCTCGAAGGCTCCTGGGGGACAGAGAAGGGGGTGGCCGTTACACTCGGTATGGGTGAGAAGGGGGTGGAGTCCCCGTCGTAGTCGAACGCTCCTGGGCCCGGATTCACAAGGAGTCCTAAGTCTTTTTCTGGTCTTAACTCTAAGCCTAGCCTAACTTTGGACCTCCTGTAATACCAGACCTGTCACATGAAGAAGTTACTAATTCCTGGTAGAAACAAGTACACAATCAACATTCCAATAATATTTTAAGTATTTTCACACGTATGTTCCTGGATTCACAAGAGGTTCAAAGTTAGGCCGGTTTTCGAGATAAGACCAAAAAAAGAGTAAAGTCCTCTAGTGAATCTGGGCCCTGGAGTTGGAGAGATGTATCATTAGTCGCATGCTTACGAAATAGCATAGTCCAACATTACCAACTTATGTAGTTCCTACTTCCTACCATTCACTTGACACAGATCCATTGGGGATAATTCAAGACCTTGGATTGGATTGGATACCTAGAAATTCCTTACATAGCGGACGTGACTAATAAAGCATTTGAAAGGAAGACTGCCCGTTAGAAATGGGTGAAAGAACGTCAGGATTCTGTTGATTGGACATCCTAGGGATGCTACTTGTCCGACTCCACCAACATTGTTTTCAATGCTGCTCAGTCGTATAACGAACTCTACCACTGGGAGAACTACGTAAAGGTTCACCTGAAGAAGTACGTATACATTGTATCGTATGTCAGGCAACAGCAGACGAATGCGCGCGCGCACGTAACATCTGGTGTACAGGTAATTAGAGTTAAAACAATTGTCTTATGACTTCCTTTAGTTTCAATAAAACCTTAGGACCCGCCAATCTGATGGCGCATGTGGCGGACTCCACTTCCGCCGTCTTTGGTTTTTGCTATGGCAATAGAAACGGACGTGGGTTCGAATCCTGGTGAGGTCATGTATGTCACGGGACCAGTTCAATCTTCTCGCACATCTCGATATACATAACCATGATAGGTTACAAGACAAAAATATACACAATAACGTCCAAACAACAGGGCCCAGATTCACAAAGGTGCCTAAATGCTAAGACATCCTAGTTTAGACAAATCTTCGTGATATCAATCACGCATATATGTCGTTCTGCAATGTCATAAAGATAAAGTATAGTAAAAGATCAACAATTTAACTAATAATATTTTATTTGTGAATGTTAAGTAACAACTGGAGATAATTTATAGGATTTGCCTAACTTAGGACAACTTAGCGTTAGACAACTTTGTGAATCCAGGCCCTGGTGTTTTTCACAGTCTTTGTAACACGGCTGTGAACAACCAGATTTTGGTAAATCACCTACAAAAATAAAATTGTTTTTCTACTTAAATTTATACGTTTCGGTTCCTGCTAGTTTTGTCCTTTACATTTATTATTTATATAACATAGGTACCCTACGTCTACATTCTAAAAACGAATGTTTCGATAGGTTTTATTTAAAATAGTATTGATCTGTTTATGACTTAAGTCAGCTCGAGGTAAAACCAATGTTATTAAAAGTTGAAGCCCGTTGTAATTATACAAAAGCTTACAAAATACAATCCGCTAACATGAGAGTTTTGTATGTTCAAACAAAACAAATAAACATCGAAATACAATTATTAATTCCGATATTATTCCCCCAATGGGGGTAGGAATGGATACTCGTTAGAAACAGACTTGCACAAGTAGGTCATAAAATAAACGCACCAATTACAATGCTCGGAGACAAAATACATGTTACGTACGCTCGTCACTTGTGATCCAATTATTTTAGGGGAACAACTTTTTTCCCCGTAAACGCTTCTGACACTGAGTTGAGTTGTGCCACTAAGTAAATTCTCATTGCATGCGTCCTGATGAATGGAGATCATGCAGTGTTTAGTACATCTTCCCACGAGCCCACCGTATATACATTGCATGTTGCGAATACAGGACCGGATGAATGAACTAAGCTGCCACGCAGAATTGACGTGAACTCAATTCGGTTGCGAACTTTTATTGCTATGTACAAATGTATCTCTCGCATAATATAAAAAGAAATGGATAAGACATGCGATTATGCGGTTTATTTACATTTCTAAACCACCAAATATCAGACTAGTAAGGATATAACTTTATAACTGATTTATGTTATAAATATCTCCACTGAGGAGACCGATTAATCAATTTTATAACAATGAAAATGAATTTAACTGAAATTTACCAAATAAATAAAAAAAATAATACACGAGAGGACGCAAATCGGAAAAAGCATATAATCACATATTTTGGTACGGCCGGCTTTTAACACGTGAGGCAAATGGTTTATTTTCTTTTCTAAACCAACACTTGGGAATAAATAAAAATACATTAATATGTATTTGTATTTGTCTATACCCCGTCAGTTACAATTACTGATTTTCAATGGGGGGAAATAAATGATAACTCTATCTAAATGATAGCTAAAGTCAACGTTAGGCTACAAACGCGTAAGACTGTAATTAGGAATTGAACACAAGATTATATGAATAAATAGATTATAAATATCTCCACTGAGGAGACCGATTAATCAATTTCATAACAATGAAAATGAATATAACTGAAATTTACCAACTAAATAAAAAAAATAATACACGAGAGGACGCAAATCGGTAAAAGCATATAATCACATATTTTGGTACGGCTTTTAACACCTGAGGCAAATGGTTCATTTTCTTTTCAAAACCAACACTTGGGAATAAATAAAAATACATTAATATGTATTTGTATGTGTATTTGTCTATACCCCGTCAGTTACAATTACTGATTTTCAATGGGGGGAAATAAATGATAACTCTATCTAAATGATAGCTAAAGTCAACGTTAGGCTACAAACGCGTAAGACTGTAATTAGGAATTGAACACAAGATTATATGAATAAATACCCCATGGAGAAGAGAAAGATTCAAATTTGAAGAAAAGTAAAAGAGACAATGCAAACGCATAAAAAACGCGGCTGACTTATCGGTCACCGCGTGCAGGCGTTCATTCGGCCAGGCCAGCTGTCTGTACTGCCTATAGTATGTGGATCAGACACGGTGGGTCTTTGCAGCAGCTACTCCAGACTTGTAATAAGCTAATTAAGATGGAATCTGTGATTTTTTTAAAAAAACACTATTTGTCAACGACACGGTAATAATTAAGGTGGCGTTTAAACCCCAGTGAATCGGAGGACGTTTGAAGTTCGCTTCCAACACTTATTATTTCGTGCCTAAAGTGGTTTTTTAGTTGCAAAAAAAAAACGCTTCCGACAAACACTGGAAATAGACTTTTCTCAAGGCAAACCGCAAACGCAAATATACAAACATGAAACCTATTATCTTTATGGCGACAAATATAGGCGTGCGAATTTCGTAGCTCAAATGATCAACAACGGCAATATAACTGTACACCGGTTACAAAGTGTCTTAGCAAATCCTTCACATTGTAACTATTTTCAAAACTAAGCTTTTAGATGAAAAGAAAATGTAATTATGACACATTTGTAAACATTATCTTAATGGTGGATGAACACCTCTAACAGAACCAATATTATCAACCAAATAATATAGTCCACAGTGTCCTCTTATATTGATCACCAACAAACAATACTACGCACGACTGTAAACCTAAATTTTCTTAAATTGTATCATTTTATCTTATGTTTATGTTTTAGTGTATTTAGTTTAAAGGACGGGCTACGGATAGATGTTTAACAACTTATAATTTGTGATTAACAAAGTTGACACATACAACACATATGCGTTCACATAACAATTCTTTTTACATTTGCAGCAATCGCAGAAACTTTGTTATTCACAATGTATAAGCCTAAGTTTTTAAAAACACGTATAGTGAGTATTCACGTGACGTCACATCGGCCATATTGGAGGCCACCTATAGTACTATTCCAAGTTTCATTTAGCTGTCAATAGAAAACGAATAATATTTTTTACGGGGAAATATGACAATTTTGAACACGTATATCCCCCGATAAAGTGTACGAAAATGATTATGGTATGCTTTTGTAAACGATTAAAAACGAAATCGAGACAAAAGAGTTTGTTTATGTTGATAAGAGTTTGTTTATGTTGATTTTAAGTGATAATAGCAAACCAAAGTTAGAGAACAGTTGAATTTGCATCAAACGTCAGCTGAAACATAGTAACAATGAACTACCAATCACATGCCATTGTGGCCTCCAATGTGGCCACCATGCGCAATACGTGAATACACTCGATATCCCGGCCCTTACATTCAACAGCTTTCATTGTAGAATATTGACCACACTAAACGATAGAATGGCCCGCGCTATGGCCACGACAGGACTCACACGACATGCAAATGGCCGCCGGCCGCGTCAGATGCTCGGCCATCATACACGTGATCGATGCGTCCATCGCATGCGAGCCATGGGACGACACCTGTCCGAGCAGTGACAATCTTATCTTTATCTAATTACCAGGTATAATTACTCTCTTTTTCAATTCTACGTACAGCGCATCTCACCTCACATGGGCCCGAGCAAAAACTATCTATATCGGCTGCATGTTGTTACCGAACATCACTTTTATTTCAAGATATATTGGGCATAGGATAATACCAATTAGTGATTATCTGTGGGTATTTATTTCCTAACTGGTGGATCCTTAAACATATTAACAAAAACAACTTCGTTCACTTGTCCGAATTACTTTTAAATACTTCTAATAATTATTGCTTTCTATCTAAGATCTATAATAGTCTTTTCGGAAGTTTTTCTGGAGTAATGACAAATTAGAGTACTGTTCTGTATGTAGAAACAAAAGGAGAGTGTATTTTCTTTGTGCCCAGCGTGCTGGAGGTGAATCAGAAGGCTCTAGCTTCTTCAATATGGCTTGGAAGTCAATAGGGAAGTCTCACATTATATTCTTCAAAACAAAATAACTGATAATCGTCGTTCAAGTTGTAAAAAAATGATTGAGGGTTAAATTTTTAAAAATACATTGGAAATGGACGGTAATAATTATTTAATTTACAATGACAATGTAATATGTGTAAATGTGCACATTACATAATTCAGTTTAAATTCGAAATTATTATACAAATATTTAATTCGAATTCGTTATTATTCACACATAAGTATAGACTACATGTAATACATACACAATAAGCATCCAAATAAAGCATGCCTATAGTTGCGACTAGATCCAAAGGTAATTCAGAGGCCCCAACTATACAAACGAGAACACATTAACAATAATTTTCAAAATTTGTCAGAAAATCTTCAACGTCGACTCAATTGTTCTTTTTCTCCGACTCCAAAAAACGGCGGTCGAGATTCAAAACGTTGTGGGTAATAAAAAAAAAAAAAACTTAAACAATATCTACACCGTACACACTACACACACGATGAATTCGTCTGTCGGCTGTTTGGAAGGCACCGTGATGACCCGTCAGGATGTACTCTGTAAATTGCGAGCTCGGGGCACCGCAACGTATAACGTAATTAGTTTATAAATTAGTGTTTAAAACAGCAAATAATTGGACTTGAGTCCAAAACAAATGTTGTCATAATGATAAATAAATTATACCGGTCGGATTGTAAGTAGGTATAGCTCTGTATGCCTACTCTCGCTGGTCTAGTCTAAGGGTTCTGAAAGTGGGGGGGGGGGGGAAGCTGTGTTTAGGGCCGCGAGCGAACATCGAGACAATCTCATAAAAAAAAAACTCGAAATGAAATAAATGTTATCATACTACCAATTTGTAAAATGGCGGTTGGAGAGTGTTAATGCGGTGTTTATGGTTGAAGATTTCGAATTTGCTCCGAATAAATATAAAAACACCGTGACAAAAGCCAAAATAAAACCAAAATGTGGCAGATCACGACAATCTTGAATAGTGCGATTCTTCTGCGAATCACTATGCATGTGCAGAACTCGTACTGATCTCAAGTTATAATAAATACATGAACATAGTTTTGTTTTTCTATCAAAACGGCGAATTGACAAATTATTTTTGTCAACTTGTAACGATTCCAAATATTACTTAAATATTCGCAAACAAATTGTCAACAAAATCCGTCAATCCGTTTGCCACAACAAATAAAGGACAAAGTGTATATGTAAGTTATATCCAATTGCGATAAATGTTTAATTGCTCACTTCCCTCGCGCCCAATGATTTGCGTATATAGCCTACTCTTGCAATGACCAAACAATAATTGTGTTTGCAGTTACACCGCCGCCAAAGAGCCGACTGTAAAACCGACGAATTCTTCAAGGAGGATATCTACAATCAATTATTTAATTGCAGGTTGTTTCTCACGTATAGCAAATTATATGCAGGGTAATTATAAGCATTTAATTGCAGATACATATTTTTCCAGTGTTGTTAAAAACTTGTAGTTATTGTTTTTGGGCCGTATGAGTTGCACGTTATTTTATTTTATTGATTGTGTACTGGATTCTCCGTTCTAGGTCAATGTATTTATTTATAGGAAGGTTTCAATCGTAGCAAAAAGTAAAAAGTGTGCCTTTTAGGGCTGAGTCGTGTAAACGTTTAAACGTGTAAACGACCGCAAGAAAATATACGTGTACAAACATTCATACACGTTTAACCGTGTCAAAACCCAATTCACCGATTTTCCCGATGTCACAGCTCTTCGACGAGCCGACGAGTCAAAATGACTGTGGACAGTTGGACACAACGGTGGAGAATATAATCAACAATGAATCAACCGTGTTATGTCGTTAACCATGTTTTTCCGCAACACTATAACTCACTTTTTTGTTGACATTTTGTGAACTGGAGGGGTGTTACGTTTAAACGTTTAAACGCGAAAAATTCGGAAAAATAAACGTTTACAAAATTAACCGTTTTCTCCCAGCCCTAGTGCCTTTAGAATAAGGATAAGTCGAAACATCGTACAATCTTGTCAAGTTTTCAGTCGCGACAACTTATTGGTTCAAAGATTGTAATCGAATAATTGAATAATAATAATAATAATTGAATATAATTGAATATATATCGGTGCAATACAGCAATCTATTGCATCGCATGCGGTATCACCGATGTATAAAGGTAAAAGTGCTTTAAAGTTGGCAAAAAGTAAACCAACCCATATCCTCGCCAATAAAGAGAATGTGATTAACTTTCTTGTGTGAATGGTTTATGGTTCTAATAAATATTTCCGACTACAAAATATGTGTTTATTTAATTTTTATATAATGTGATGTTGCAACACTGCACTTTTCATGTAATTGAATAAGAACATTTGAAAAACTGAAATATTTATTGAAACGAAGAAACATTCACACGAAAGAGCAACCAATTCTCTATACGGGATTCAACATTTTGGGTTAAATTTGTGACAAATTTAAATCATTTTAAAACAATTTTAGCAGACACACTTCGGGGGCTCCCCAATTGGTATAGGTAGACATACAGTCTGCCAAAACACTGCCTTGGGGCGGCGATTGGCGTGACCAAGATGTTGTACCAACCACTGCATATTGTAGCCCCGTTGTCCTGTTCATTGAGCAAACGGTCGCGACCAATCAGCAGTCGGTTTGTACTTGCCGTGGTCGCACCAAGAGAAAAACCAATAATTACTTGTTCACATACAAGATTTCAATAATCCGATAACGGAGAAGTTAGCGCCAGAGAAAAACACACAAATTGATTTCTTCCACATAAATAATTGAGTGTTTCAACGTGTAGCCTATATCTATCAGTAGTTTTAATTTTAAACGTGTTGTTTGTGGGGGGGTGAGGGGGGGGGGAAGAGAGCAATTAATTTCTGCCCCTCACGACAACGAGCTATACCGTTTGTCCACTCTGAAGCAACCAACAACACTGGACATCCATTAAGCTGTATATATACCTTGATTATGTTCCCCCTTTTTTTTTATCGGAGTAGCTAATTTGATTAGCGAAGAGGTTCCTAATTCCGCCACCGAAACGCCAAGATCAACATGTTTGTGTGCCTAGTTGCAATCAATGACTGTAATGACCGTCTGTCTGTCTGTCTGTCTGTCTGTCTGTCTGTCTGTAGGACGTGTATATATACGACGACCGGTAGTAGGCTACCTTTGAGTGATAATGTTGGGGCCCGCACAGGGAGCGAGGGGGGCAAAAAACAACGCTGCACACACCGACTTAGTTCACGTAACTTGTTACTTTATTAATTACGTTAGCTTTATTAAATTCTGATGAGTTATGACTTATTATACGCGACGGCTCTAATGATATTAGAATCAACTCTAGGTAGTTCTAAGAATAATAATAATAACCTTTATTCGGTCTCTGCAGCCAAAGCTGTTGCCATAAGACGCAGAATAACATACAATGACATATTAAAACGAAAATCGAAACATGTTACACTTAAAACAATTTATAAATAAACTAAACAAAATTACGAATGCAAATGGTGCCTTAAATATAAAAATAGACACCGTAATGTCATCAGTGAGACTTGATGGTAATTGGAACGATTTCCGAAATTTCTCGAAAAAGCCGGGAATTGTACCCCTATCATAAGACCCATTACTCTGATATCTTTCAGAACATCGTAGGCACGAAACGTCACGTTGTATATATCTTATTGCACCATAGACACTAACTAAACACTTCCTTGCCAGTTGTGACAATACAGAGTATATTTTATACAGTATAGCTTAGTAGATAATCTTCAGGACATTAGCAAGTAGCCGATGAATGTACCCCAAACCTGTTATGACTGACTAACTTGGGCATGTTTTGCGAAAATTTCACGAAATAAAGCAAATTGATTTATGAAACTGACCACAGCATAGTCACGTATAATGAATGATACATGAGACACCGTGGAGAACACACATTAGTTTGTCTTAACATCATGGATATTTTAATTATTAATCTTATTTTGTACCTGTAGTTGCATGGTTTACATTGTACATATTTTGTGTTCAGATAACTTTCCGTTTTCAAAAGATATGTGATCATACGTTCAGTTACACAGCCCACACACAGGGAGGGGGGCGGGGGGGGGGGGGCACTTCATTCTATGCGACCTTCTTGTTCATTGTAAATTATGTTTGGAGAACATTTTTACACGCTGTGTTATGTGTTGTGATAAAATGATTAAATCGAATTAATTGGGTACCTATTTGGTTTGGCTATGTTGATATTTCTATCTGCCACAATCGTCAAAGGTGTAAGATTGTTGCAATTCGCTCCTTCCAAATTAAATCTCTCAACCCATGTATAATAATCACATTTAAATAATATCTGAACATTTGTAGATGAAGATATTATTTACTTTTAAGCTGACGCATTTTTCTCTCCTGACGTTGGTCACAGTGGGAGTAAGCTACAACACTGCTATCTCGATCGTGGCACTGTACACACTCACGTGATGCTAACTTTATTCTACATAATGAGACGTCATCAATCGCAAAATTGATTATATTTACATGTAAGCCTATATAGTCACGACGATGTGCTCACACGTTATACATAAAAACATAAAAGGATTGATATTCATTTTAGTGATTTACTGTATATATATATATATATATATATATATATATATATATATATATATATATATATGTAGTAGTAGGTTTTCGGGTTGCTGTCCACGTTACTTGCTCTTTAGAGACTGGTTGCTGGCCCAGAAATGGGCCATTGTCAATGTCTCGACGTTTCGACGTCTCGACGATTCGGTTCTCAGCTTCGGAAACCAACGAATCTTCCTGAAGATGGCAAATGCGATTTTGTCGAAACGTCGAGACATTGACAATGGCCCATTTCTGGGCCAGCAACCAGTCTCTAAAGAGCAAGTAACGTGGACAGCAACCCGAAAACCTACTACTACATCTTCTTCAGTCCGCGAAAACCTACAGAATAACATATATATATATATATATATATATATATATACGCTTCATAATGATAACTATAAAACACACAAGCGATCAATTATTGTGGATTGAAAAAAGTGTGGCAGTGCTAAAAGATCAAAGGGTGGGCCGGACAGCACACGATGCTATTAAGCTACCTTTCTTGATACTATTTGTTGATATACCGATAGAGGTAGCTCAGCGGTAAGACGCGAGACTCTATAATTCGGGAGGTCGCCGGTTTGATTCCGGCCACCAGCAATCCTGACTGAAGGTTTTTTCCGAGATAGTCGTAAAGACGAATGCTGGGATTGAGTCCTACTAATAGCCCTTGCACATTCCTTCCCAGCTATCCAAACACCCCAATAACCTAGTTAGTCACCTAAAGAGGGGCACACCAGGTAAAACTGGTGTGCACGCACCCTATAACGGGTATCCCACGAAAAAATATAATTATAATTATTATTTGTTGATATAGCTATCGGCCGAGTTTTCTAGTTTTCTGGGGCGTTTATAGTACAACACTATAACAATATATAATCAACATTCGATACAATTGTCAATCTGAAATTAAAAATTGCTTTTTAGCGAAAATATAGGTTGTTCACAATCACTATACAATATGTTGTTCAAGTATATTCAGCTTTTAAACAAACCTTAGTCAACTGAATAATGAACAATAAAGTTTTCCATTTAAATAAATTTGACGACAGAACCAATTTGTAACGCCTGTGTAGGTACTGTGGTATTACAGTTGCAAGTACTCCGCAATTTGAGTTGAAATCTGTACACGAAATGCCTTACGGAACACGCACGCGGTATTGCAGGCTTCAATGGACAACCACAGAAGGTGTTTTACACTAACCAGCCAACCTGTAACTGGCAACAAATTACTAATATCGATACCACTATTCATTAAGTATATAAGACGTGAAACATTGGTACATTCTAAACTATTTAAACGCGGAAGAAGAACTATTGGCTATCTTTTGTTTCTACACATTTGAAATGAAAACTAAAATTTTACGGTTCACTCATAACAATCATTGTTATGGTATATTACAATTACAATACTTGTATACGAATTATGTTCTTGGAGTGATGTGTAAAATGTCAAGTATTATTTTGAGCGTGTAAAACAAAAGTGCAGTCACTAGTTAAAAATTAACACAGCATATTATTTCAAAGTTGTTAAGTTTCAAAATTGTCAAATTACAAGAAATATAACATGACATAAGTAGACTAGTATCGTTAACAATTTATACTTATTTACAATAATCCCTTACGCAACAAAAAAAAATATGTTTTAACACACACTATTATTGTATATTATCTAGGTTATACTGGTAAATACATGCACTGACATGTACCCGATCTGTACGGATTTTGATAATAACTTACAATGCTACTAGAAAGCATAAAAAAATCTTCTCTTATTGTATTTCCCTAGTTCAACATTGTATATATAAGACCTCTCCTGTGAATATGTGCATGGAGTAATAGAATGTGAGAAACCTTTGCACTGAATATTAACCGTAGTCACAGAAGTACTTATATAGCGATATAATTACCACTTTTTCTATGCCGAGTAATTAGTTTCGTAGTACTTTACTAGATGGCATGCTGTTAATTGCTTTGCATATACCCTCGGACCCGGTTTACTTCCAATTGGCTGATACTCCAGCACACCAGATCTTAGATTGCACAGCTGAGTCGAGCATTGCGTTCATTCGCAGCGTCCGTCCGTTCACAAGCAGTAAAATTCTCGGTCGGTCTTTTTTATTATTATTATTATTATTATTATTAAGTATTTATTTGCAACAGAAAATTATTCCACTAGTGCAAATGTAATATGTCAACTTATCAATTAACAATCTAGAAACTAACTAAATTACACATAAATTTAAAACTAAGAACAAAAATCACTTCACTTGATATTCAAAAACATACACTACTATTTTATGTGTGTGTGTGAATTGTTTGCGTGGGTGTGAATGTGTGTTTGTGTGTGTGGGTGTGTGAGTATGTGTGTGTTTAGGAGTCAACAATAGTGTCGTATAAAACAGATTTAAATGTTGCAAGAGTATTAAAGTTAAGATCTAGGTTTATGTTTAAGATAGATAGACTGTTATAAGTGTATTGCAGCCTATTCATACATGAATATTTACACACGTCTATTCTGCTTTTTGTTGGATAGAATGTACACTGGTTCCTAGTAACACGTGGCGCAACGTGGAAATTGAGCTTTTCAAGAAGTGGAGAATCAACATAACTATTTAAAATTTTGTACAGGAAAACCATATCTGTTGCCTTGCGCCTGCTAAAGAGTGATTGGATCCTGCTGCTATTGCAAAGACTGAAATAATCATTCCTATGATACTCAATATTTGATTTTATGCAGATCAGTTTCACAAATCTTTTTTGTACTTTTTCAAGGGCTTCTATTTTAGTTTTATGATGCGGGTTCCACACCACACTGGCGTATTCAATTTGGGGCCGCACTAGAGCGACATACAAAAGTCTATTCGTTGACGTTGAGAATTGGTGTAAACAATTGCGTCGAATGAGGCCAAGAAGTTTAAAAGCCCGAGGCCTAATTGAGTCAATGTGCTTGTTGTATGACAGGTCACTGGTCATCGTAACACCCAAGTCACTCATCGACTGCACCCTGTCAAGCATTGTACCATCAATCACGTATTGAAAGAAAACGGTGTGTTTTCTTTTATTTGTGTAGGTTATCACTTTGCACTTCGAAACGTTTAGATTAAGTTTCCATAAAGAACACCATTTAACTAAATTGTCAACATCACTTTGAAGAAGTGAGCAGTCTTGTGGTTTATTAACGGGGAGATAGATTTTCAAGTCATCTGCGTACATTAGGCACTTGGATGATATTAAATGTTTGGGAATATCGTTTACAAACAGTGTGAATAGCAACGGGCCTAAGATGGATCCTTGCGGTACTCCAGATGAGACGCTTTCAGTGTTCGACTTAAATCCATCTATCACAACTGTTTGGGTGCGTTCACTAAGGTAGCTCGATAGAAGATTGAAGAGTTGGCCGCAGATGCCATAGCCCTTTAATTTATGGAGGAGAAGCCTGTGATCGACGCTATCAAAGGCCTTGGAGAAGTCCGTGTATACCGTGTCCACTTGCTGTTTATTATTAATGTTGCTTGTTAGATCGGTTGTAAATTCAGCTAGGTTGGTCACTGTTGAGCGGCGTTGTACGAATCCGTGTTGTTCAGGAGCAATTTGTTTTTTCACGTGTTGGTATATGGTTTTGTGTACAAGTTTTTCAAACACTTTGGAGAGCACAGATAAAAGTGAGATGGGTCGGTAATTAGTAACCTTGTAGCGACTGCCTTTCTTTAGTACCGGACTGACGTAAGCGTTTTTCCAACGACTAGGAAATGTACCTGTTTGCAACGAATGGTTGAATATTGTTGTGAGGGGGAGAGCCAACGCTTTGCGACAATGTCTTATCACTTTTATAGGGATAGAGTCGGGGCCGGGTGATTTATTGTTGACAAGGTCATTAAGAGTACGTTCAACGTCTTCCTTTGAAATTGTGAAATGCGAAAGAGATTCGTCACAGTAGACCGGGACATCGGGTAGGGGCAAAGTTACATCGGATTTTACCTGAAATGTAGACCGGAAGTAATTTGAGAACAGGTGGCAACACGTATCGATACTAGATGCTTTAGTCCCATTGTGTTCTACATCAATCGGTATTCGTTTAGTTTTTGTTTTACGCCTGATGTACCCCCAGAGTAAGTTAGGATTTTTGGACACTTCAGAATCGACTTTGGTTAAATATTGTTTATGTTTAAGTTCCAGAAGCTTTTTAAAAGTTGTTCTTTTATGTTGGAATTCAACATGATGACATTGCTGTTGGGTCCGTTTCCATCGCCTGAAGGCACGGTTTTTATCCTTCAATGCATCGATGACGTCATGGTCGAACCAGGCAGGGTATTTCATTGCGTTTATTTTGACAGTAGGAACAGAGTCTTTGATTGCATTATCCAATAAAGCATAAAATGTATCACACATTACATTCACATCATTAGTCTCGTCCATACAGTTCCACTGAGATTTCCACAACAGGTTATTTAGTTTAGTTAAATCAACTTTGTTCCAATTTAATTTGGTGTGCTGTTTGGCCTTGTGAGTATAATAACGCTTGTTCGGTGGTGCAATGGTGCATTTAAAGGCCGAGTGGTCCGACTGAACAGCCGGTTCCACTTGACTGACTGTCACAGGGAAGTCTGCGTTGTTTGTAAATAGAAGGTCCAGGTAGTTTGTCTGTCTAGTAGGAAAATGTACCTGCTGATGTAAGTCAAGTTCACCTAGGATGTCGATGAAGTCGGTTGCTACTTCAGTGTTGGTAACTCCACTCATCACTGGCGACAGTATTTCGGGGCAGTCAGCGCAGGCTTGCCAGTTGATGTCGGGGAAATTAAAGTCTCCACAGAGAACAATGTTGTCTTGAGGGCGAGCGAGACGCTGAATACGGGACACAGACAGGTGAAGTTCCTCTACAGCTGTGGCCGGTGGTTTAGGCGGGAGATAGACACATCCAACATATAGGTTGCAGTTTGAAGAAAGGAAGACTTCAACCCAGACAATCTCATTGTTTACGTTATTAACCTCTTCTATGCGTCGGCACCTAAGTTTACTGTTGACAGCCGTGAGGACCCCTCCCCAGGCACGCCCACCCCCTTGCTGGATCTTCGCTAGGTGTCCGCCGTGAAGTTGTCTGTCTTGCCGGTGTACGGTGTATTGGCTACAGTCGAGTATTTCGTTTGCTAGGATGTTTTCGTGGAGCCATGTCTCGGTCACGCACACGATATCTGCCTCACTGTTGTCAGCAAAGTACATGTTGAAGTCTGCTAACCTTTCCGCACCTGCGATACTCCTAGCATTCATACAGAAGAGTGTTACACTGTCATCAGCCGCTGACACGGACGGCACGCCACTGGAGCACGGCTGGGGGTAGGGCCTAGTTCCTCCTCGGGCCAGGGTTGAGTTGCACGTCGCCTGCAAGAGCGATGAGAAGCAGACCAACACTCCCCCAAGAAACCGGAAGCCTTGCATACCGCGTGCGGCCGCGAACCTGTCGCCTGCCCGACCTTGCTTGGAGACGAGTCCTTCGGGGTAGCAAAACCTTACAACATTTTTATCTGGAACGAACAGTTTTTGACTTACGTTATTCAGGTCCACATTTTGATTCGCTCCCTAGACTAAAGGTAGATGCTGTTCCTCGGTCAGACGGTATTGTTTATTGCATTAACGGGAAAGATAGTTTTCAAATTAAAAACACTCGATCCTTTACCGTATATTTCCATTATCTTATCTGAAGAATGTAGAGAGCGCTGTGTGCATGCGTGAGGTCGTAAGCAGTAAGCACTATAGACTTAATGCTAAATATTAATAATAATATATATTGTATCCAGTAGGGTTGTTATTTTTCATAACATATATTTTTTCTATCTATAAATTATACATGCTTAGCAACTTTATTAATCTTTCATTGCAATTCATGTGCAATTTTTCAGACTATGTCGAATTCTCATTGAGACATGAAACTCTTTACCACCTAAAGTTTCGTTCAAACTCAATTTAAAGCACATTAAAATTACGTGACATACGATATTAATATATAGAGTTGTCCACAACCACTTAAGAAATTCCGTAGACATAAGTGGGGTTATTTTACTTGTCACTCTATTTTCAATACACTGATAAATATAACCTGTAATGATTGAGAATTCTTGCAGTACCAGTCCAGGAGTTATTTTATCACGTGTAGTATAGTAGTAAAGTATACACAGATGCGATGTATCGGGATATGAGCGGGAACCTGAAGCGCGCCATTATTGGCTAAATTAAGGAATAATTAACGCACGTATACGGAAAAATGGGTTCAGTCAACTATTTCGTGTACATGCTAAGTGTATGTGAACTGCCCTATTGTTTCCCAGTATGTTAATTTCTTACGTATTCTTAAGTGTGGTTGTTGTAAAAGACGCCTAGGCCAAAAGCTTCATGTGAAGCACTCAATAAATTCAAAGTTGTTCTGAATCGGCCTTGTTGATTCTGGCATCTGTCCGCAGGTGTTCGCGCACTGTCCAATCACTGATTCACATGTTTCATATATTCTGACATAATATAGATCTTTGTTTGGTTATCGCTCACTCGTCGATGGTGTTCGGAGCCTACAGGGTTGGTTTAGTCGCTTTAAATTAAAGTCCCCCACTGAAAATCAGTCATGTTACTGAGTGGGTAGACTCTAAAATACGAATTTATTTTTTATTTTAAACTATTCTCTCACTTCGGTCGTCAGTACAAACGCTGATGAGCCACATCATTAATCGATGATATCTTTCCTTCCTTATGCAAACTTTTACAACAGTTGCTACCACACAACATTCTCCATACAGCTGGCTGGCTAAATACTAAAACCACTGTCATAATAATTATAACAAACGGGATATGGGATACTAATTAATAATTATTAATATAGGCTACAGCATATTTTAATTTTTACTCACTTATGTTTTCAAATAGAATATTAAGTTGAAAACGAAATCTTGCATCTAAAATCGAATATTAATTGAAATAAGATAATGCTTAATCCTAGTTTATGTTCGTTCTAATTATGTATATAGCACAGTTTAAGAACAAGTACGTAATAAATAATTAGTAAATTAACTATTTAGCCATATATTATAAATTTAATACACATTAGCGATGCTATATATAGATATACTACAACCTTGGCCTTGGAGTATATATAAGATCTGCAGTAAAACATGCAGAAAATCGAAGCAATCAACTAACTATACCTTCTCCTGCTTTTTGGCTTAGACTGAGACCCCGAGTAACAACAATGTTCAGAGTGCAGAAAATCTAATACAAGTGAAGAACAAGATTGCAATAATAATCAACTATTTACGGTTGCTAAAACGTTGAAGTAACTATCGACATTAAAGCGCGCGAGGTGCCATAAAACAAGCTCCGCACATTGTGGCGATCACTTTAGTAAGCAATCAACACAGCCAGCCCATTTCTCGAGTCATAAAAAAAAATCATCTCGAAATTAATAAATAGAGAGCTACTATGAAATATTTTAATTTCACGAGCGTTCGCCTCATGTTTTGACAAGGAAATGTGCGCGCGACGTGTGAAACAGGGATGTCCAGCGAGCAGATCTCGGGCCGGCGGGCGATCGCCTCGTGTTTTGACAAGGAAATGTGCGCGTGACGTGTGAAACAGGGATGTCCAGCAAATAGATCTCGGGTCAGCGGTGTCTAAAAGGTCCGTAGAGTCGGAGAAATCGTTTACTCGGGACAAGAATAGAGGTATATCGATTGATATCATGTAGACATGGCGGATGATTATCTTAATTAAAAACGCGAAACAAAAGTGTAAGTTAAATAAATATAACCGCTTATTAAACTTTTAGCGTATTTTATTATAATTAAATGAAAATTTTACATGCATATAATTGGTTATCAAATACTTGTGACTATCCTTAGAACAATGTAACCTTATGCTTGTAATATTAGTTAAGTGTGTTCGAAGCAAAAGCATAAGTACTCGACATCAACTAAATTTAGTAGTATATGCCATAAGTAGACAATAATTAACGATTATCTGGGCAGCTTGGAAGAGATGACGGGAGAACAGGTAGAACTAAAGAAATAAGAAGAATAAGAGCCGTCAGACGAATACGCAACTTCTGATGTCACAATTAAACTGCGAAGGTTTGAGATTATCCGAAAATATCCATGATTACACCAGATCACAAGGATTTTTTTTTCTTACACGGACCTCCCATATACTTAGATTACAGTTGTTCATTTTTGTATGTATACTTGATATTTTGCTCCACTTCGGTATTGTTTTGTATTGGCTTTACGGTGTTTGGATGCCTGTATTTATTTTGTATACATCTATATGAATAAAACGGTGAAGAAATTTAAATGGAATTGAAAGTATTTGGTCGACCGACAGAAAGAGTATGTGTTTAGGTTTAGCATATAAACGGCGAGTGAATGCGATAGAAAGATAATGAATACATTCAGGGGCCCTGTAGATGACGCAACTTGAAACTATTGCAGGGGCGCTCAACTCTATAGCCCAATGCAAGTTACGCCACTGCACTACAGCCCATTAGTACCACAATCCGCACATGAGGTTGGTTCATCTTTGTTGAAGGACATTGACCAACATCTTCAAAAGATGAATCTAAGCTATTAAGTAATGTGTTATCCATTTTGCAATCTGGAACGTCGTTCTATTTTATTTGCCGGTTTGATACGAAACAAATATGAAACTCGCTGGATGACATTAAATGGACCATCTAGATCATAAATTGGTGGTATTTTTTAATTTTAGTTATTATTATTATTAATAACATAAGTAAATGTTAATCTTTAAAGTAGAATTTTATAATTTAAAAGTCGCCGAAAATAGTTGATTCAAATCAAGAAAAAATTGTGTGTGTGTATTCAATTTCATTTTTTTTTTTTTTTTTTTTTTAGTGATTGCAGATTTGCGATATAGTTCAGTTCAGATCGACCATCCATTCTGAGATACATAACAAAACTGTTACGGCGTGCGCAAATGGGCCTCAACGACAATGTTACCCTCTCAATTAAACTCAAAATGAGTGTGATTCTGATTGGTAAATTAGAAGAAGATGATAGCATGGATAGGGTACCCTATACAGGGAAATATCAAAGAGGAAAATTACAAAAATATCTTCTGTGGGGCACAGTGAGGAAAGCCGGGCGGTAGACTGTAGATATCTTGGACTGTACCGATTGGAATGATTGTGACAGTGACGAAGCCAGAAGCCATGGAGTGTTGGAGGCGAGCAGTGATTAATATACATCGCCTAATGGTGAACAAGTCGTGTTGGCACAGTGTTAATGTATATTAAACACAAATTAAATTTAATAACAATGATGCATATAAGGAAGATGACGAGTGTTTCTTTTATTGTTCGTTGAAAGTAATCTCTTCAATTACCACTCTTACCAACACAAAGAGAGCGCCATCCTTACACTGATTGATGAAGATCACTGCGGGGACTCCACAGACCGACATCATAACATGAGCTACAAATTTCACACTTTTTCAGTTCCATATTACTTCTTGCCTTTGGAATAAGTAAACGGTGACTTTGGAGCCGTCCTAGCAACGAAGCACTCATGTAAATTCAAAGTTGTTCCGAATCGGCCTTGTTGATTCTGGCATTTGTCCGCAGGTGTTCGCACTGTCCAATCACTGATTCATATATGTTTCGTTTTTGAAATATCGATCTTTGATTGGTTATCGCTCACTCGTCGATGGTGTTTGGAGCCTACAGGGTTGGTTTAGTCGCTTTAATTAAAAGTCCCCCACTGCAAATCAGTTTCGTTACTGAGTGGGTAGACTCTAAATATGAATTTATTTTTATTTTTATTTATGTACAGTTTGATATTGTTTTCTTTGCTCTCTTTCTCCATCATAGATACAATTTACTTACATAGCCCGAGGTGATATGCATGTTATGGTCGATCAAAACTCTTCAAATTTACTCACATGATAGGACCAGTCCACAAACTGTGTGTATAAGAATAGAGATTATATTGTACGATAGGCCTACTGATTCGTATCAGTCAACTCAAAAAGCAGCTCGTACAGCCAAATTGCAGGGGTCAGCTCAGCGTGTGTATACAAATGTCACGCTCCACAAGTTATCGATGTTGAGTAATGTTCATGCACTTTCCAATATACGCCTTTCGCATTTTCGAACACTGCATTGTGGAGTTCAAAATCGTGGAACATAATTTGTAGGAGACGATGTACTTACTATAATAAACTAAAAATAAGATAAATATGCATGCAGATTAAATAACGAAGCCAGTGATTTTTTCAAATTTAAAATCTAGAGAAAAATCATCCATCAAATTCACACAGCCTAAGAACTCGAAACACAGCAAAATAATGTATGTAAAATAATATAAATGTACACAAAGTAAATGTGTAAATCCAAAACTCGAATACAGTGAGCAAATTATTACTCTTTGCAAATCAATGGGGAGTAAAATTCATGCTCCTAATATAGTTGCAAATAAACAAGGTACCGAGGATGGCTGCGCACATAAACAATCACAACACTTTGTCGATTTGTAACTTGCAATGTGCAAAAACATATGATTGGTCCGCAAAAACATATGATTGGTTTAGCCAATGACGCCCTCCCCACACAAACTTAAATAATTGCCAAACAAAGTCAAACCGTAAAATGTCAAGTCTATTCCTAAATATGGGCTCTGCAAGATGGTCAAACTAACTAACTATAGCCTAGTTCTTGTTCTTATCTAGGTACATAGTCCCAATTGTGTCCAGCTTCTAAAAGCAAATATTTGATTCTGTTTTATTTTCATGTTGAAAGTTTAGGGCTGTTTTCTCCCCAGGTATATCTATTTAAATTATGTACATGATGTAAAAGAACTATTAAAAAAGTATTTGTAAAAAAAAAAAAAAAAAAAAAAAAAACGAGAACAATTCGCCCGCGCCATAGTAAACAACGAACCTTTACCGACTGGTCACCCTTGAGAAGTTCGGCTCGCTCTCGCCTCTACCTGTAATGTGTTTGGACAGCCAGCTAAGTCGGCTGGGGTGGGGTGGCAGTAATAAATGAACCAAGCTCGGGGTGACAGTAAAACAATTAGCCGACATGGGTGTGGTTGAGCCGAGATGGCCGGCTTCTGTATTTCACAGCACACCTCCGTTCCGTCCGTCGACTGACTGACTGGGCCGACATCGTTATCAGGCGATTCGCCCGCCCCTTTGCTCGAGACTTTTTGACACATTCGCACCGCTCGCTCAGGTATACTGACGGATACAAGAAGCTTTTAGCAATCTCCCTTCCATCGTGTCGTGGGTAACTATCGGGGATCAAAACGTTGCCGCTGATACACGTCTTAATTTATACATCACTACGAGTCCAATCAAGTCGGTACAGATGAAACCATACAGCAGTGTAGCATGACCAGAAACTCACAATAATATTCGTAACAGGTAGGTGGGCAAGAGCCCCAGCCGCGCCAGAGGCCTTTTCGTCGAATGAGATTATTTCATATTTGACGTTTTGAACGCATCTAATACGTTTCAGAATCGGACAATCGCTTACAACGGCATTGCTTTATGTATATCCCAACATCATGTTTTATTTCTCACCATTTGTTGTCACTGGAAGCAACGTCATCAATATCATGTTGTAAACAAGCTACTTTCCTCCCCCTTCCACCCTTCCTACCTCCTCTCTCCCAATAGTTTTTTTTTGTGGGGGGGCACGAGGGAAGGAGTTGAACCTCACTCCCCAACCCCATTCTGCCTTGGGTGTACGCCACTGCCTTACCAACAAACACTAATTTCGCATGGGTTTAAAAAATCGCACTAGTTTTTTTCATTCATTTTTAACAGCAGCAGACCGCTAGAAAAGCATGATCATTCTTGATCATCTCATTTTCTATTTGCCATTTGTGTCATATAAGCCTCTTAAAGTGAATAATGAACACAAATGCGTAACGTTATAAGTAACTATACACATTAACATATTTATACATATTAACTAAGATAGAACTAATTAAAAGTAATTTATTGTTGGATACCGATCACTGCGTATAAATTATGCCCCTGACAAGATAATTACCAATATTATAAGACATTTGAATCGTTGAGCAAAAATTGGACGCCCGTTGTTACCAAGGTAACAGTATCATGCATATTATTTCCTCTATAGAAAACAAATCCATAGCAACAATGGGTGCCCCTAAAGTGTATTCCACGCAGAGATTGCAGTACTTAGTTGCATTTCTCCGCCATTATCTACCCCCATCCACCGCTTGTGGCGAGTGCAACAGACTATAAAGACATTTTGACAGGTATATTTCACATACTAACTTTTGCACTCACCACAAGGGGTGGGTGGGGGTAGACAGTGGCAGAGAAATGCAACTACCTACTGCTATCTCTACGTGGAATACACTTTAGGTGTAGGGGCCGACTGTGAGTTGAGTTCTAACCTGAGTATATATCAGAATTCACCTACGACTGCCTGCGTTAAACCAATGATGGAAATGATCGGGCGACCTCCCAAGTCAAACTCCTTCATGTCATGTCAGGTGTGTGTGAAATGGGAGGATCAACCCACGTGCTGTAGCGATGTACGAGGACGATATACGATGCTTCTTTCAACGAGGAACTATAGTGTCGATGTGATGTGTTCAGGATCGTTGTCTACGAAGCGTTTAACATATCGCAAGTCAGCGCGTTATTCGACGGGGGGTCGACGGGCTCGGTTACCCCCCACACGGTTCCCTTCAATAACAACACCGCAGTGATATAAACGCACCCCAGCGTGCAAGGTACACCACCTTTGCCCTGCTTAACAGGTCACCATCACCTTTAGAAACAATTAATTGATATTGGCAGTTGGCACCACACGAGTCAGTCAGCCTCACAATGGACTCTCAAAGGGTGAGTTGGATGATTCGCCCGGAATGAGATCGCATGATGGTAGGTAGAAGGGGGGGGGGGGGGGGGGGGGGCACAAGTTCAAATCAATTATTTAAAACGGAAACATAGTAGAACAGGTAAAACGTTAGGCTATATAAGACCTAGTAATTGGACTGTACACTGTTCCTTGTCACAGATAAAAACAATTTTGAATAAAAAAATGTTTTTATCTGTGACAAGGAACAGTGTACAGTCCAATTACTAGGTCTTATATAAGTTCAAATCAATCAAATCAATACATCATTCTGTTTTTATCGAGCTCAAGATTATATATGGAATGGAGACAAATTTGCTTTGATTCATGGTTTGGTAATGGAAAGATTGCGATTTGTTGTGTCGCATGATGCATTCGTGTACATAAGGTTTCGGAAATTGGTGACAGGACAGTTGATCCCTGACCTCATAAATAAATATACATGTCTACAAATGTCAATGTTCGGTTATTTATTTATAAGCATGTATGGGTGCACATTTAGGACAGCAATTTGTTCACATCCCTTAGTAGGCTACCGATAGAGGTTGCTCAGCGGTAGCACGAGAGACTAATTCGGGAGGGTGACGGTTCGATTCTGGCCCTCGGCAATCCTGACTGAAGGTATCTTCCCGAGGTTTTCCTCAGACATTAAGTCCTGCCAACAAACCTCGGACATTCTCAACTATCCAAACACCCTAACATTATAGTCACCTGAAGAGGGACACATCAGGTAACGCTGGTGTGCAATCCCTTCTCAGACTTGTTTGCCATCCAGTTCCCTACTGCGTGATAGTAACAAACAGATGTATGAAATCATAAATCGACATAACCAAGACCGTTATTAGTAACTAATTATCCCAAGGCCACGAGTCTGCATAGAGCTATATTATTTATTTATAATTATGGACGACGTAACGGTGATCAGTCTTCACGTCTCACGTCGTAGTCTTGTACAATATTTAATCTAGGTAGCGTAAACAACAATGATGATGAAACGAACAAACAATTATGTGCCGATGAATTTATATTATTTTTTATTTGAGGTAGAAACGAAAAATACTGTTTTACGTCGCAACGTTTTGATGCCGCCCAAGGTACAGAAATAAATACACAATATATTATTACCATATTATATTAGCATTAGTGTTGCCAAAATATAGGATTAATTCAAGAAAAAAAAATTCACAGTAGTTATTTCCAGTTCCTTGGCAATAGCATCTCCTGTTATGACTATCTATCTATGCAAGTTGAATTTGTAATAGTTTAAACTACTTCTTTGCTTCCATTCATTCATCCATCCATCCATCCATCCATCCATATTCCTCCGCATTGTGCTAACTGCACCTTGCATTTAGTTTAGATTGTCCAACAAGATCTCAAAATCTGCTCCAAGTTTGACATGTACGACAACAAACACTTCACTCGCGTCAAAACGCGCCCTAGTCTAAATTACAGGCGTTTCCCTTATTCACACCGCGACCAGTATTGTACTCTAGCTTTGTTTTGATAGACAACTATAGGTGTATAATAATTACACCAGTGTTGTATACGTGGACCATAACCACAAGAAAAACAATATCTGATAGCATGGCTAGGATATGATTGACATACCAACGCGTGCCTTCATTGGGAGTGGTCCAGATTCGCCATTGTTACCACGTGAGGGGACTACTTATACTAAAAAGACTGGGTTATCAAATAAGAATGAAAGGCACAATAATTAACCGGGGCGATACTGACTCCGGTCGAAGGTTTTCAACACAGAAAAGGTCAACAATATATATAGTGATGACGACACGACACAGTTTGAACAAGTTGCGACTAATTCTAGGAATGGCGCGGAGGGGGGGGGGGGGGGGCGACACGAAACACTGTAATGATTTTGTTTGGCAAGATCGGGTTAGGGGATCGAGGGAGTTCATACGTCAATGGCCCACTACACATTTTAACCACATGCAAAACTCTTCATATATAGATATATGCCCTGATAGGAAAGGAAACTGCAAATTTCAATTGATTTTCCTGTCCCATGACAGGTGCAGGATGGCCAGTATTATATATAGGCTACTGGAAATTGAAAACTTTGAAAAGGGAAACTGAAAATTGGTAAACGACATCTGTGGACATACTAAAGGTTGCTATTCTGATTTAGCATTGCAGGAATACACGGGTTACGAAGTAGAACCAACAATAAATAGTGACTGATAGTCTACAATTTGAGGAATAGAGAAGCTTATACGCATATGAAAACTTATACATAACAGTGTTAGAACGCCTCGTTTTCTGGACAAGACGGTATTGAAAGTGACACTAGGCTCACTTTTGATGGATGTAATGTTGAAGATTTTTATCTAGACTGGTATGTGCGTATACATTTCTGTATAAAGTTCTAGAACAAGTCGAAAAAGCGATGGACATATATTATTCCATGTGTAAATCTGTAAATAACATGATATTTTCATAGTTTTGCCGACTTGCCCTACACAAATTACAAAAACGCAGGTTTGCTCACTTATAATCACGATTACACAAATTAAAACAAACCAAAACCAAAACCAATGAATGAATGAATGATGGATGCACTCACGGCAGAGATGGAAGAGCGAATCGCACGCCTTGATGTGCGAGAGGAAAGCGTTGCCGAGGCCCTCGCCATTGGAGGCCCCCTTGACCAGGCCGGCTATGTCCACCACGTTGAGGAAGGCCGGCACTTTGCTGCAACACACGAGAGACAACACCTTGGATTACATTACGCACAGTAGCCATACTTTTTTATTATTTGGATGGATGTACTCGGCAACTAGGTCATAATATGACGTCGGGGAGTATTTGGAGAAAAGGGAAAAGTAGGAGGACAAATAGTAGAGTAGGTGGCTCGTTGGTCCAGTAGTTAGCATCCCTGCTTCCAATATTTCACAACCCGGGTTCGAATCCCAGTTCAGGCAGAAGTTTTTTTAAGGAACTTCCATTAAGGATTCTGTTCCATTACTTCTTGTCTTAGGAATAAGGTAACGGTGACTTTGGGGCCGTCCTAGCAACGAAGCACTCAATAAATTCAAAGTTGTTGTGAATCGGTCTTGTTGATTCTGACATTTGTCCGCAGGTGTTCGCACTGTCCAATCACTGATTCATGATAGATCTTTGATTATTGGTTATCGCTCACTCGTCGATGGTGTTCGGAGCCTACAGGGTTGGTTTTGTCACTTTAAATTAAAGTCCCCCACTGAAAATCAGTTTCGTTACTGAGCGTGGGTAGACTCTAAATGTGAATTTATTTATTTATTTAATAAGAGAACAACTAATTGATGGAGTTAAGGGGAGGAAAGGGAAAGGGGAGGATCTCATTTCGTTGCCTCTTACGGGTGGCAGAGTCAAACCGGGCAAAATTCTACCCCGGGCCCTAACGAGGATTTACTGTTACTTCACGGTGCATTCAACTATTTCGTTATGGCACTTACGCTCCTCTAGTTGCCTCGTACGACAGTCAGAGCTGTCCTCGACCTATTCTACCCATGGTAGTAGGGTAGGGTTTTGGATAGTTTTGAAGGAATGTTCGAGCGCTACCAGTAGGAAAATCCAAGAATCCAAATTTGATAAAGATACCTTAAATTCGGTTAAAAATAAAACTATTTTCACGGATCTATACCTTCAAATCCTGACAAACAAATCTGGTATATAATCATGCGGGTCCACTCTTCTATAATCCATTGTTCTCGTTACGCGTAACTGTTGCATTGGGATGGTATTTACATAACAAATTGATCACTTCCTCGCAACCACTTCCACAATGACAATTACCAAATCCATCAGTAATGCAGTGGATAGCCAAATTAGTAGGCCTAATGACAATTTTACAACAAGTCATACCATTGGGCTGTGGGTAGAAGTAAAGGTTATTTCGTAAGTAGTTTCGTGTTTAACATTATGTTATTGACTTTTGATGTTACGGAACTTCAATCAACGTGCATGATCTTACATCACAAACACACTGAAACCACACTACGACGCTAGTAATACAAATCGAACTTCCTGTTTAATGTAATGAATCAGAATTTGTCACTCAGGTTGTAAATTACTGGTCAAGGCAGAAACACGTTAAGATAATCTAGAGAGAAAAAACAGTTTGCCAAATACGATGAAATTTTGATTAGCACAACTTGTATACCGTACCGGAGAATTACTATCTTTATCTTTACAAACCAGGCGTAAACCTGCTATATTGTGGGGGTGGGGAGAAGAGAGAGCGGGCTCCACTTACCCTCAACCAAGTATTGGGCGGCACACCACCACTTCTGTTTAGATGGGGTTCTTTCGATTAAGAAAATTTAAGAGTATTGCTCATAATGTATTTAGTTCACAAAAAACAGATCTATGTTAATTTATACTTTTTTTATGTTATGTTACGTAGCGTTCTAGAAATATGACTAAAACACGACAACTTCGCGTGGTAATAGCGTTGAGTGAGTAATATAGGGTAGAGTCGCAACGCAATCGGCACTTTGTCTACCGCCTTGGGCGTCCAAAATACTTTAATCGGGTAGTAGAAGTTTGCCAAGCGACGCGATGACGGAGTTTTCGGCTGTCTTCGTATATCTTCGGTGAAGTAACCGACCAATCAGGCTCCGTCGTCGAGTCGCTTGGCGAACTTCTACTACCCGACTTAAGTATGTTGGGCAGTAAAAGGCGGTAGACAAACTGCCGATGGCGTGGGGCCTCTACCCAATAATACTCACTTAACGGCTATAGTACTGAACACTCCTCTCTCGTCGTTAAGATTCGAAAGGGTGAGATATTGTTTATAAGATAAACACTGCAATTATTTGTCACGAGTATGCTACGGGTGTTCCCAAGCAGCAAAGATTTTTTAGCCATACATGAAACAAGCATGGATTACCAATGGCACGCCATACCAACATCTCCAAGCAAGTTCCATGTCCGATTCATGTACGTTTCATATAATGTCTGTAACACCTTAGACGAAACATACATGGACCATGTGTGGTCACCCATGTCATGGTGAGCCTAGGATGAAACGGACATGAATCATGCACGGCTGCCCATGTCATGGTAAGCCTAAGATGAAACGGACATGAATCGTGTACGGCTGCCCATGTCATGGTAAGCCTAAGATGAAACGGACATGAATCGTGTACGGCTGTTCATGTCATGGTTAACCTAACATGAAACGGACATGAATCGTGTACGGCTGCCCATGTCATAGTGAGCCTAGGATGAAACGGACATGAATCATGTACGGCTGCCCATGTCATGGTGAGCCTAAGATGGAACGGACATGAATCGTGTGCGGCTGCCCATGTCATGGTGAACCTAACATGAAACGGACATGAATCGTGTACGGCTGCCCATGTCATGGTGAACCTAACATGAAACGGACATGAATCGTGTACGGCTGCCCATGTCATGGTGAACCTAACATGAAACGGACATGAATCGTGTACGGCTACCCGTGTCGTCGTGAGCCTAACATGAAACGGACATGAATCGTGTACGGCTGTCCATGTCATGGTGAACCTAACATAAAACGGACATGAATCGTGTACGGCTGCCCATGTCATAGCAAGCCTAGGATGAAACGGACATGAATCATGTACGGCTGCCCATGTCATGGTGAGCCTAAGATGGAACGGACATGAATCGTGTGCGGCTGCCCATGTCATGGTGAACCTAACATGAAACAAACATGAATCGTGTACGGCTGCCCATGTCATGGTGAACCTAACATGAAACGGACATGAATTGTGTACGGCTGCCCACGTCATGGTGAACCTAACATGAAACGGACATGAAACGTGTACGGCTACCCATGTCATGGTGAGCCTAAGATGAAACGGACATGAATCGTGTACGGCTGCCCATGTCATGGTGAGCCTCAAATGAAACGGACATGAATCATGTACAGCTGCCCCTGTCATGGTAAGCCTAGAATGAAACGGACATAAATCGTGTACGGCTGCCCATGTCATGGTAAGCCTAAGATGAAACGGACATGAATCGTGTACAGCTACCTATGTCATGGTGAGCCTAAGATGAAACGGACATGAAACGTGTACGGCTACCCATGTCATGGTGAGCCTAAGATGAAACGGACATGAATCGTGTATGGCTGCCCATGTAATGGTGAGTCTAAAATGAAACGTACATGAATCGTGTACGGCTGCCCCTGTCATGGTAAGCCTAAGATGAAACGGACATGAATCGTGTACGGCTGCCCCTGTCATGGTAAGCCTAAGATGAAACGGACATGAATCGTGTACGGCTGCCCATGTCATGGTGAGCCTAAGATGAAACGGACATGAATCGTGTACGGCTGCCCCTGTCATGGTAAGCCTTAGATGAAACGGACATGAATCGTGTACGGCTGCCCCTGTCATGGTAAGCCTAAGATGAAACGGGCATGAATCGTGTACAGCTGCCCATGTCATGGTGAACCTAAGATGAAACGGACATAAATCATGCACGGCTGCCCATGTCATGGTAAGCCTAAGATGAAACGGACATGAATCGTGTCTGGCTGCTCATGTCATGGTGAACCTAAGACGAAACGGACATGAATCATGTACGGCTGCCCATGTCGTGGTGAGCCTAAGATGTAACGGACAGGAATCGTGTAGGGCTGCCCATGTCATGCTAAGCCTTAGATGAAACGGACATGAATCGTGTAAGGCTGCCCATGTCATGGTAAGTCTAAGATGACACGGACATGAATCATGTACGAATGCCCATGTCGTGGTGAACCTAAGATGAAACGGACATAAATCGTGTACGGCTGCCCATGTCATGGTGAACCTTAGATGAAACGGACATGAATCGTGTACGGCTGCCCATGTCATGGTGAACCTAAGATGAAACGGACATAAATCGTGTTTGGCTACCTTTGTCATGGTGAGCCTAAGATGAAACGGACATGAATCGTTACTGGCTACCCATGTCATGGTGAGCCTAAGATGAAACGGACATGAATCGTGTACGGCTGCCCATGTCATGGTGAGCCTCAAATGAAACGGACATGAATCATGTACGGCTGCCCCCGTCATGGTAAGCCTAAGATGAAACGGACATGAATCGTGTCTGGCTACCCATGTCATGGTGAACCTAAGATGAAACGGACATAAATCGTGTTTGGCTACCTTTGTCATGGTGAGCCTAAGATGAAACGGACATGAATCGTTACTGGCTACCCATGTCATGGTGAGCCTAAGATGAAACGGACATGAATCGTGTACGGCTGCCCATGTCATGGTGAGCCTCAAATGAAACGGACATGAATCGTGTACGGCTGCCCATGTCATGGTAAGCCTAAGATGAAACGGACATGAATCGTGTACAGCTACCTATGTCATGGTGAGCCTAAGATGAAACGGACATGAAACGTGTACGGCTACCCATGTCATGGTGAGCCTCAGATGAAACGGACATGAATCGTGTATGGCTGCCCATGTCATGGTGAGTCTAAAATGAAACGTACATGAATCGTGTACGGCTGCCCCTGTCATGGTAAGCCTAAGATGAAACGGACATGAATCGTGTACGGCTGCCCCTGTCATGGTAAGCCTAAGATGAAACGGACATGAATCGTGTACGGCTGCCCATGTCATGGTGAGCCTAAGATGAAACGGACATGAATCGTGTACGGCTGCCCCTGTCATGGTAAACCTTAGATGAAACGGACATGACTCGTGTACGGCTGCCCATGTCATGGTGAACCTAAGATGAAACGGACATAAATCGTGCCTGGCTACCCATGGCATGGTGAGCCTTAGATGAAACGGACATGAATCGTGTCTGGCTACCCATGTCATTGCTAGGCTAGGATGAAACGGACATGAATCATGTCTGGCTACCTATGTCACGGTGAGCCTAAGATGAAACGGACATGAATCGTGTACGGCTGCCCATGTCATTGTTAGCCTAAGATGAAACAGACATGAATCGTGTACGGCTACCTATGTCATGGTGAGCCTAAGATGAAACGGACATGAATCGTGTCTAGCAGTCCATGTCATGGTGAGCCTAGGGTGAAACGGACATGAATCATGTCTGGCTACCTATGTCACGGTGAGCCTAGGATGAAACGGATATGAATCATGTCTGGCTACCTATGTCATGGTGAGCCTAGGATGAAACGGACATGAATCGTGTACGACTGCTTATGTCATGGTGAACCTACAATGAAACGTACATGAATCGTGTCTGGCAGTCCATGTCATGGTGAGCCTAGGATGAAACGTATATGAATCGTGTACGGCTAACCATGTCATGGTGAACCTAAGATGAAACGTACATGAATCGTGTCTAGCAGTCCATGTCATGGTGAGCCTAAGATGAAACGTACATGAATCGTGTCTGGCAGTCCATGTCACGGTGAGCCTAGGATGAAACGTATATGAATCGTGTACGGCTGCCCATGTCATGGTGAACCTAAGATGAAACGTACATGAATCGTGTCTGGCAGTCCATGTCATGGTGAGCCTAAGATGAAACGTACATGAATCGTGTATGGCTGCTCATGTCATGGTGAGCCTGAGATGAAACGTACATGAATTATATACGGCTGCCCATGTCATGGTGATACCAGGAGGAAACGTACATGAATCGTGTTCGGCTGTCCATGTCATTGTGAGTAAAGATGAAACGGACATGAATCGTGTACGGGTGCCCATGTCATAGTTAAGCAAGGATGTAACGTACTTTAATCGTATCTTGCTACCCATGTCATGATGAGCCTTGTATTATTATATTATTATTTTACGTTCATGTATCATGCATGGCTACCCATTTACAGTGATACTAGGATGCGTGTTTTGGTCACACTGCAGGATAACTCACACTATAGCAGTAAGCAAATGAAAAAATCGTATTTTTGTGTTTGCTTAGAGAGCAGGGGTGGGGGAGGGATAATAAGGTTTTAACGTTTTATTTTCGATTTTAAATTTGGCTTAATTAAAGGATTATAACGCTTTTTCCATCCCTATGACTGACTTTTAACTTGCATTCATTTTCGCGATGAATATATGAGTAGGGAAAACTGTGTATCTTGTGTAAATTACATGTACTATGTAGTACAGTTATGCAGGGTGTGAATTGATGGGGGTAGGGGGGGAGTTCCCCCTCTCTGGAAATTCCATCCATGGCTCTGTTTTACTGGAAGGTATCCCCGCCAGGGATGGCTAAATCCCCACCTCTGGATACCCATCTCATCTCATATCACATCAAGTGACTTTATCTCGTAACGTTTTTAAATAATGCGTGAATTTACAGATATATTCTTAGCCAGGAAGTGCTTCTTCATTAATAAACCAAACCAATGAACTATCAGATCGCTTCTTAGGTCATCTTGAGGGCAATAATACATCTACAAAAATGTTGCCCCCGGCGGCTGGGACTTGGCCCCAGACCCCTCACTGCCCGCGCAGACACTATTCTTGGGCATCCCCCCCCCCCCCCCTCCCCTCTGTCAGGCCATCAATTAGCACCCTTCAGTTATGTGATAATTATAAATATCTTTAAAATGAAAATCATCATTATTTATATTTTGTTAGATTCTTATTTGTGTTAACCATTTTGCCACTAAATTTAAGTGTGTACAAATGTTTTATATGAACCAAAATAACAACCTATCTCTTTTCAAACACGATTATTGAACGATTCACTTTTTTCTTCACAGTAATGATGATACATGCATACGTTATGAATTATATTTCATTCTGTACTTGTTATTATTAGTTTATTGTGTTTATTTTTTCGTGTAATCAACATAATGAGAAGAACCGAATTATTGATTGCAAAATCAACTTAGATAATTCATATAACATTTATACATAGCTACTACTCGTATTTACTGAAATAGCAAAGTACAGTGTAGATATAGAGCTAAGTAAGTAGTCGTGCCGAGCCTTTTGCAAACCTACCCTCTTATGCACCTCAACGTAAGAAAACGCCTGCATCCACACAACTAGCGACGCACCGATGTCTTGCGTGTTGCCTACTTACAAGGGATGAAGTTACACCGTTGCATTTTTCTGGTGTAAATTTGCTTACCACAACGGAATGCACGTGACAGCACGTCGCTTACAAGCAGTCGTTATTTGGTTTTGAGATGTATGAATAATAGGTGTAGTGCCTAAGTCAAACCTGTATACCACAGTACCTACAGTACTACCGCTCCACAAAACTACAAATATAGGCAAAATAATCATCCCATCTGTTACAGCTGCACACTTTTTCTTTCTTCATATTATTGCACTTCTATTGTCTGCCTGTCTGTCTGTCTGTCCGTCTGTCATCTGTCTATCATCTAGTTTGTTGATCAGCTTACATTCCATATTCAGTAATGAAGTGTGCTTGAAACGCCTATTGCAGCAATTGTCTACATTTACTTATCAACCTTACGGCTGTTTATCCAAGCATGAAAAGAGAATCATTAAACATGTGAAAAACTAAAAACTAATCTAATATGTTTTGGGACAGCTCAACTAATACCCTCAACATTGCGCTTTACATTCACGAAGCGAGCAAGGTAAATGTTGAAGGTTCAGATTTGTAATATTGCAGACCGGACGCCGCCCCAAAATTATGTTTTGCACTACTGCACTCCTCTTGAGGTAGAAAACGCAATATGCTGTGAGTTTTGTTATTGTTGGTGAGCAATTGTATTGCAGATATATGTATTGTATGTGTGTTGTTATTGTGTAATGTTGTTATTTGTTTTGTTTGGTGGTCACGCCTATTGGCATAAAATGCTGTAGTATCCATGTCTGTAAATTAAAAAAAAAAAAAAAAACGAGTTAAAACAAGTAAATGTGTACCTCAAGTCACCGTGTCATTTTTGTCTCTATGGTGCAAACGCCGAATAATTACATTTTTTAAGTTCATAAATTTTGCTATTGTAATCACATGCATATGATTGAACATAGTCGTATATCATCACTATTTACTAAGGTACGACCACATGTAGTATATTTAGTCAAAGTTCTTGAAACGCTGGTTCACAATACATGCTTTGCAATGTAATAAGATGGAAAAAAAACAACACAAATCGTGAAATTATTACGAAATCAATCTATTTCGAAGGAAGCTTATATCACGTTTTTTACAGTAGTAGAAATGAAACAAACATCGGACCAGATAGCGCATAAAATACACCATTTCATAGTATAAGCTGTAGATATTGTCTCATGCTATGGTTATGTATTTTGATTACTACGCCCACAATGAACAATAATAGTAAATCACGCAACTGTCTCACGAAAAACAGGAAGGTTTATTTGGATCCATGCAACGTCACAATAATTTATATTTGGTGAAAAATGTACTTTAAAAGAGTCCTGATACGAATTTAATGTTACGAACAGTCACTTATGGATTTTTGTACTTTTGTTTCGTAAACAAAGAAAATTTTATTATGTGGAGTTAACGTTTTTACTGGATTTTGCGACTTTGTCGACCCCTAACTTCTTATAAGTAGACAAATATTGTATTCAAGTTATAGAACATTTAATTGAGCGCTTTAATGAAGTAACTAATTTGCAATATTAACGTTAGTTTTCAAGTTTTTCGTTTTCGTCTCCGACAATGCGTATTTCCACTACTACTAGATTTCAAACATACAGATTTTTCTTTTGAGCGCGGCAAGTGGAAGACTCGTTTTTTTGTTCTCGTAAGGATAGTCCCGTCCCATTCGTTGCGGAGTGACCCAAGGCACCTTCATTGTATTGACAGCCCATCCCGGAGCAATAAACAAGGTTGTATAAACTTGAATAGGCCTAATAGCACCATCTGCTAAAAAGATATGTCCAAGTTTTTCAAGTCAGTACTTGAAGGAATGCATTGATGGGACTGGTGACCAGTGTCGGTTCGATATATATTACAAGGGTTTGAACAGCCAAGAGAACTGCGATGTGGGATTGAAAAAGAAGAAATGTCTCATTTAATTTTTTGTAGGGACCAATGTTTGAATTTACTAACTAAACCTGTGTTCGGAGCTGTTCTCTTTTTCTGCCAACCCCTATATTTAGTATGTTCTGTATGAATATAAATATATAACAAAATGAACACATTATATAAATAATAAAATAAACTATAACGCAAAATTTAAGACAATTGTCCCATTCCTCTGGACAAGCCGAAAGTGGGCTAAAAGAATTCACACAATTTTTAGCTGATACAGCAAAATGTAACCCATAGCAAAGATTACTGAGCCCATAGTAACACAACGGTATTCATGACTGCTTAAATTATGTACAAGCTGTACAGTTCTTGACACCATACACAACATTTTTGTCAAATCACTTTTCGGTGTAAGTGCTTTTAAGGAAAATTATATATGTATTAGTAACCAGTTAGCAGTTACCACTAGCATTCCTTTTTATTATCTTACATATCTCACATTCATTTAAATACGCCACCGTCCAATTCTCCCCTTTCCTTTAGTATTATATTGTCAGGGCACAGACAACTAATTTGTGGTCAGGGTTTATTCAAACAACCCCAGGCTCGAAACCCAATGGGGTGTCATAAAGCCCATGCACGGCTACCTTCTTCTGTGCTATGTGCTTGTATGTGAATTTTACCGCTCGAAGATACCATGCTCAGACAGCCGTGCGGTAAAACGCACGGGGTCTCTGTTCACAGGTGGAGGCGGAGGGGATGCAGTTCGAGTCCAGCCGGGAGCGCAAAAATTTAATTTGTGTATATGTAACTAATCTTAATCAACTTGTACGTATACTTGTACTATGGTCTGAAAAAGTGTTGTTTCAGGATTTGCAAGTTAATAATCGTGTAATCAATTAAATGAATGAATATGTTTAGTTCTATGACTACCTCCTAGGTTGCGCCACTAACAGACTTCTGCGTGTTTCGACTTTCAAACGCAGCTATCCACATTTTTATTGCATCTGTGTACTTCCCATACATGGAACGTCCGTGGATTGGCCTATGTAAAACAGACATGGATTGTGTATGTGTTCCCGTACATGAAACGTATGAATATCCTAACCTAACCATACATACATCGTACATGATCCACGCATGGTAGTCATGAAAATGTCATGAAAATACATGGCAAACCACGCGGGAACCGGACACAATCCATACATGGCCCATGAGTTCATCCGTGCAAACTCATGCGTGATCCATGTATGGTTTCAACAACGTAAACCAGGTATGGTTTAGTTACGTCAATCCTTAAAGAAACCATGTATGGAATAATCCAGGAAAAACATACTGGGATCTGGTATGGCACACCAGTAAAATACAGACATGGATTCTGTATGGCATTTGTCTCATTTCCATACATGATCCATGCATGTGAGTCCATGATTAAAATACATGGTAAACCATGCGGGAACCGGACACAATCCATACATGGCCCATGAGTTCGTCCGGGCAAAAACATGCGTGATCCATGTATGGTTTGAACCACGTAAACCAGGTATGTTTTAGTTACGTCAATCCTTAAAGAAACCATGTATGGAATAATCCAGGAAAACCATACTGAGATCTGGTATGGCACACCAGTAAAATACAGACATGGATTCTGTATGGCATTTGTCTCATTTCCATACATGATCCATGCATGTGAGTCCATGATTAAAATACAAGGTAAACCATGCGGGAACCGGACACAATCCATACATGGCCCATGAGTTCGTCCGTGCAAAAACATGCGTGTCCATGTACGTTTGAACAACGTAAACCAGGTATGTTTTAGTTACGTCAATCCTTAAAGAAACCATGTATGGAATAATCCAGGAAAACCATACTTGGATCTGGTATGGCACACCAGTAAAATACAGACATGGATTATGTATGGCATTTGTCTCATTTTCATACACGATCCATGTAGGTGTATCCATACATGGCCCGTGCCTGTACGTATGGCAAACCATACATGAATCGTACATGATCCATACATACTCTCTGATTCTTTGCTGCTTGGGTTACACCGACGTGTTCGTGTACACGTGAAAACTTACTCTTACTTTCCTCGTGTGTAGTGTACTACTACACCGACGCCCACACACACACACATGATAACCAATCTTACGCAACAATTAGAGTAATTACATGGCAAGTAAACGAACGGGATGGCGGACCTAAGCAGGAACTGCGTGGGTTGACTCGATTTCCTACGTTATAGGCTTCTATAACTACCTCCTTCGCAAACCCTCCTATAATTTAATTCTTCATAACATGTGGGGGTTAGTGCTAGCCTCCCTATAAATGTATGGTTCTATTTGATAGGTACAAAACTCCAGGGCCTGGATTCACAAAGATTCCTAATTTTAAGTTGCCCTAAGTTAGGTAAGTTTAGGTACTGCATATACACGTCCACAAGAACTTAGGTAATATGTATGTTTACAGGAAAGAATACCGTCCCTGTTTAAGCCTGAAGGAAGACGAGCGAACGGACAGACAGCCACATAAAGCCTGGAAATGTCTCAGAAAGCCATCTATATAAACGTAAAGACCGCGGGCCGCGGCGTCAGCGTTATTGCTGCATGTGTGGTGATGGCGGCCATGAAGCCACGGGCCTCGAACCCGGCGGCTGGATGGCCACGCCCGCCCGGCAAAACGCTGACCTCAACGGGAATATACGCGCGAGTTTACGACGAGACAATTGGAACCTCCTCTTCGGCGTCCTCAGCGATCGCCCCGAGGACAATCAAAGCAGAGGACGGCGACGCGACAGACGGGTGTGATTGCCTCAACACACTCATGCGACCCATCGAGTGACGTCGCTTCCTTCAAACTGATTGAGCTGCATAATGCATGGACACAGTATTCACGAGGGGATGGCGAGAGAATTACCACGAGACACACCTAGCTATATAGTAGAATTGCAAACCCCGCTCCACACGGTCTTCTATAAAATGGAGGGTGTTTAAAATTTTTTTTTTTCTTGATAGGTGGGTTTAACCGTTTTATAGTAGAACACTACGAGGCTATTCTGCTGAGTGAGATAATTAGAACAGATTCGATGAGTATACAATTGAAATGACTTTCAAAGTGAGATCAATATTCACTTAGTTTGGAGTCTATTTTAAATCAAAACCATTATAATATATAACCAGCCTAACAATTGAAGGAATAATATTTGAACTATAATTCATACTGCTCAACTACTAGGTCATATGACATGATATGTTATTAGGAATTAGGATGTAAAGTTATGTGATATGTTAAAACTTGTTATACAGAACAATATTGCTGTTGTATGTGTTTGTAGCTTGTACGAATAACAACAATTTACCGATTCCTCCAATCAATTGTATATCTAGAAGATAGTGTGCTATTGAATTGCGATCATAAATTTTCGTACACGAATACAATTCAACACTATTTCGTGGGGGGGGGGGGTTAACCCCTCATTATCCACCCAGTATACGGCATTGTAATTTGTACATGAATAAGTATTAGCAGATCCACGACAAAATGCACAATGAGGACATGAGGATTCGTCGGCAGTGCAATGCCGTGTCCCTACCAATACTATTCTATATAGAACTAAGCAGAACTATGTTCCTATCTATGCAGGGTCGGATTAAACATTTGGCGCCCATAGGCAGAAAAGTAGATACGCCCCCCCCCCCTAAATTCAACATGCTAAAAAACAACTGCATCCATTTAAGGTAAAAAAAAAGTAGGCAACTAATACATTGCAACTAACCAAATTGTATAATTTCACCGGCCCCAGTCTCGCCCGTTGAAAAGTTAGGAATTACACGCCTCGGCCTTCAGCGCATTTCGGTGCCGATGGGGGGGGAGGGGGCTTTGGCGCCCCTTAAAATGTGGGCGCCCTAGGCGCCAGCCTAGTTAGCCTATGCCTTAATACAGCCCTGTATCTATGCACTATTGTATCATCACAACCTAGCCATGATTATATCGTGCAGTTCCATTTCATTCAGTTCACGTGAGAGAGAACTCATTGTTTGCCAGTTAATTAATACAACCTTCAACAGTGCAACACAACAACACCATGGCCCATGAAACCACCACACAAGTATATAGGCCTACTATATACATTCGGGCAAATATAATATATATCATTGCAAGGTTGCCACGTTTACCACCCACTGAAATGACAACAGCGTAACACAACACCATGACCCATGAAACCACACAAGTACAATATACATTCACTCAAATATATATCATGTGATGCAAGGTTGCCACGTTTACCACGCACTGCAATGACAACAGCGTAACACAACACCATGGGCCATGGCCCATGAAACCACACAAGTACAATATACATTCGGTCAAATATATATCATGTGATGCAAGGTTGCCACGTTTACCACCCACTGAAATGACAACAGCGTAACACAACACCATGGCCCATGAAACCACACAAGTACAATATACATTCGGTCAAATATATATCATGTGATGCAAGGTTGCCACGTTTACCACCCACTGAAATGACAAGAGTGTTTCCCCTTGTCTTGCTAACTGATGTATGGGGGGCGGGGCGAGGCGGGTGGGGTTGGGGGAGGGGGGTTTTTCATGAAATAATGTCACCTAATTAAAATTGTCGAGACACAAATTAAATAAATGTTAAGTTACACTCATATAAAGCAGCAACACCTCAAATAACATTTTCGTAGGAATTTCTGCTGTAGGGTGCATGCAAACTATAACTTTCCCTGGAGTGCCCCCACGATCCCAATGATATCTCTCTAAGCAACGAAAGATAACGTTGGATCATGATGTGCCGTTCTCCTTGTGAGTTGTGACTATAACTATTAATATTAGTATTTGGATGTTTCTGAAGGGATGTCCGAGGGCTGTTGGTACGACTCATTCCCCCTCCTGAGTTGTGACTGAAGAAAACCTCGGAGAAAACCGTCTGTCAGGATTGCCGGTGGCCGGAATCAAACCCGCACACCTCCCTGTGAAGTGTATCGGGGGAGGGGTAGTAGGGGGGGGGGGGAAGGCTGAGTACGTATGGGAGGGAAGCCGTTATCTGTAGGTAGTTGAAATTCGAATCCAAAAAAATGTATGATCCATTGGTGTTGATTGGGGTTTTCTTACGACTGCTGCAAAAAACTCGCGATTCTTGTTTATGGAAAACGGTCGACATGAGTCGTGTGATACGATACGACTTAATTATAAGTAGGCTTCACTGAAAATGGTGTTATTTATTTCCAAAATTTCGTTTTCACAAATACAAATTATGCTGCAGTGTGGTTTTATTTCTTATCATCACTGAAAAAAGAATTTTACATGAATTGCAAATTATAATTCTTTAAGTAATCAGTTTAACTTGTCAAAATACAATCATCTAGCGGGTATAAATTCTCGCTGAATTTAGATCCACAGACGAAAAAAAAAATACGTTTATGTATCGAGGAAGCATTAAATATTTCGCAAGTAAATCACTTTATCGCTGTATTTTGCTATTCGATTTGGAATTCTAACAAGACGTAACACGAAGAAATCGAAATAACGCGCTTCAAATTGATTGTTAAACATTTCGGTTTGTCCTGATTTGCGAAAAACAACCTTCCCTAAAAATAAAGTATGCACAACTACACGATCAGTCTGTTTGAAGATATATGAAGACGGTGGTACAATGTACACGTCAACAAACATTGCAAAATGTCTCTGGCAGCCACAACAACACTCATCTCAACCGCCAACTTCTCTTCAATAATTGAAATACCACCCTGGAGCAGTTATTGTCATTTGTCACCAACATGTTATTTACAGCAGACATCCATTGTTACTGGCAGATAAAACTGCATTAACTTGAGTTGTATTGTTTGATCGCACAAGAAGAATTTGAATTTACCCACAAACACAGCCAACGAAACACCGCGATTATCCCACCCAAGACGGCGCTGCGGAATATAGTCATCTGCTTCTGTATAATCTGCACTGCACACATTACGGACCAGACTTTTGCCTATTTTCCTCGTCATTATACGCGGATCTGTGCATGTCGTAAAAACGCTAATGGTATTTACATTTTTAAGAAGTAAAATGCATGCATAACGTGACGGGGGGGGGGGTGAGACGGTGCGGTTGAGAGAAAAAAAAACACACCGTAAATGAAGAAGGGAGTAGACAATTTCTCGACGTAACGACCACCGCATTTCCATAGCCATTTTCCGGGGATGCGGGTTTCAAAAGCGAACAGGGTGAAAGGATATAAGATGGAAAAAGTGTGGTCGCACACACTCCGCGCCCCGGCGCACGGGTGGCGTCGGTAAAACGTCAAGTTTATTTGCAGTCGGGGCCATTTTATCTGCAAGTCAGATGAGGCTTGCTCGGGTTCATTAGGTATAGCTATAGCTAGACGCTAGCGTGGCGTATATATACGCGCCATGGCGGACGAGGCCTCGCAGGCGACGAGATCTCGAGCCCTGCGAGACGCGAGGCCACTGGTTCGAACATTCGCTATAGCATTATATCTTCAGAAAGTGGACAAGGATTTACCCATGTATCTAAAACTTTACACAATTATGTATAAGATTTATATAATAGTAATCCCTCCCTATCTGTATCCAAGTGTTTCAGGGAGTTAATTTGTTATAGAACTGCTTTATAAGTTACTAAGAAAATGACTTATACCGCGTGTTGAAAAACAAGTGATCAATTTTCATTACTGTTTCTGTCAAAAGATCACAAAACCGCAACGCAAATTAAAAAACAAACAAACAATGGAATTGTTTTTGAAAATCAGAAATGCTAGTTTACATATTCATATTATTAGTAATACCCCCACAGGTTGCCTTTTTTCACATGAGCACTGTACACAGTACACATCACAACACATTTGAACACAGTATGTCCCACTCACTGCTGAAATGCGCCATGGCTATATTATTATAATGTAGCACAAATTCGAGCTAGAATGAGACAAACACCCGGCAGCATATAGCTTAGGTGACAACATCTGCGCGTCAAGTAGTAATTTAGATTTGTAGGGATAATAATTAACAATATTTTATACAACAACAAATGCAAACGCTGTATGCCCAAACGAAAAGTATTGTTATATAAAGAGCATAAATATGTTACGTATACATAAAGTATAAGAACGTAGTAATAATAAATAATTAATGGCGCATATATACTTGCGAGACAACAAACAATACGACAACCTCTAAAATAAATAGTCTGCGCCAAATACAGTAATTATTTTAATAATCGCGACAGCTGAAAAAGAAGTCAAACAAGCAATCCCGTTTGCAACTGCCATGTGATTTGTTTCGGGGGAAGTTAGGGGGAGGGTATACGAAGGAAGGACGATCCTACCTCAAATATCGTTATATAGGGTGGCTGCATGACTAGGGAATCCTCTCAAAGTGGCAGCAAAGTACCACAACTGCAGAGTTCACGTGTGTTAGCAGTGATCTCGTGACCTCGGACAGGGGTTGATGGGGGGGGGGGGGGACACCCAACAACAACAACGTCAATAATGTATATTTATGTGGTTATGAATAGGATATGGACGGAAGCATTCCTATCCTGTCCACTTTGTCATATACTCTCTCTCCTCAAGCATGTAAATGACACAACCACCCGCTACGTCACATGAAAGATTAGTATATAGGGATGATGTGTGAAAAAAAGTATGATTGATTTGGCCGCTAATGTGGTTTGGACACATGGAAATATGGGGGCGGTGACGAGAAGTATACATGTCGGAGGAGGCGCCGAGGTTTGGACAAGGGATACAAAAAAAATAGTCTTAATCTAAACTATTAGCAAATTTTAAGTTTTTTGTAATTTTTTTTTTTTTATCGACCTTCAGTCACAAATGTAGAGCAGAAAGAAATTCAGTGTAACATCCAATGGAAACCATGCCATGAGTCGATACACAACTTTGTACCAAGGGTAGAGCTTCGTTCACGGAAAAGTGGTTTGTGCTTGATGAAAACTTTCTGAATGTATCCATTATGCACGTAGAGTAATTATTTGTTTGTGCGAACAGTTTGAACCAAAATGTAGGGATCTCAATTAATTTTTTTTTTTTATTATTATTATTTTTGAAGTAACATATACTCTTATCCATGGTAAGTTGAAACTGCAAACAGCTAATCTCTCAAACCATCAACGTGGTTGTCTTAAAGTGAGCTTTACCGTCGAAGAAGTTTGTAAGTAATACATGTAAACCTATACATGGAAATATACATCTAAACCTAACTTTGGAGCCGTCATTCAACGGGGCAGAAAATAAATTATACATTTACTCAACTACCTGCCTTTAAACTTACGGTGCCACAACACAACTTTGTCACTTAAATACAAGGTCAAAGAATGGATTAGTTCCCAAGGTCGAGACAAAATTGAAAGTTATTTCATATGATCACCGTAGGTGATTCGTAGTTGTTTTCTTTTTCTTATGTACTTCATTTACTTTTTACTTTTTACTTTTTCTTTTTCAAACTCTGTAACCGTCATTAACCAGTAACTTAGATAAATTAATTATTAATTGTTAAGATTATTCGTTGTAAAACATTTAGCGTACTTTTATTTTAAATCTTATCTTCATTAAATTTATATTATTTGTATACCATGTACCGTTATTCATATGTAGTGTGCATTTAATTTAGCTTTAGTATAACTATTAATATATAGAACGGTATGTTACCTATTAGTTTTCTTATATAAACCTGAACCGCCACGAACACTTGTTTATTGGTTCGGGTATTTTCCACTGTATGAAAAAAATATTTATGTAACACTCATGTAAAAAAAAAGGAAAAAAAAATACTAAAAAAATATACATATTGCACCGAAAATTAGCTCCTGTTTATCATGAGTAGGTCGACGCGGTAAATAAACTTTTATTTTCGCAACCGTCACTGGAGGGGAGAGCAAGTAGATAAAGTTATCGACTTCATTATCGACCGATTACAACAAATACCTTCTCGATCGACTCCGCTTTATACCACGTTCAACGTTAATCCTAGCTATACGCCAAATAATCCATCCAACGGGTAATTATCGGCAGTCAGAACTCATTACAGAAGCCGAGCTATACTGCGACCAGACGCCAAACCGTATGATCAAGTTATCGACTTCATTATCGACCGATTACAACAAATACCTTCTCGATCGACTCCGCTTTATACCACGCTCAACGTTAATCCTAGCTATACGCCAAATAATCCATCCAACGGGTAATTATCGGCTGTCAGAACTCATTAAAGAAGCCGGACGCCAAACCGTCGCATTACACGGTTGCCATTTCCACCAATTAGCCCTACTCCCGCGCGCGTCAAAGAGACCTGTGAGTTAATAAGCCATTAGGTCCGCGTGCACGATGTACTAGTATATACGCGGCCCGTGCGGAGATGTAGGTCCCCAATCAGAGGGGGTGATTGTATAACAACCCCCCCCCCCCCCCCAGCGTCCGTGTGGCGCCGCGACGCGTGGATACCATCCACTCTACTCTGACGTCACAACACAGGCGTCACGACGTCCACCCACCCTCGTTCGTTAATATATACACACACCAATTATTAAAGGGTTATGTAACATTTATATCTAAGGGTAATTTAATAACGGGGTGTTAGTGTCATTAACGGAATTAGGTTTTTTTTCGTAGGAATACCCGTGGTAGGGTGTACACATGATGTGCCCCTTTTCAGGTGACTAACTAGGTTATAAAGGTGTTTGGATAGTTGGGAAGGAATGTCTGAGGACTCAATCCCAGCATTCGCCTTTGCGATTGAGGAAAACCTCGGAAAAAAACTTCAGTCAGGACTGGCGGTGGCCGGAATCGAACCGGCGACCTCCCGAATTAGAGTCTCGCGTCTTACCGCTGAGCCACCTCTGTCGGTGTTAGGTTTGTAACATGCATGTCGGTCGGTGTTTGTTGTATGTTGTGTCAGTCAGCCGACTATAGTGTGTTGGTTTAGTCAGGTACGCGGAAGTAGGCCCTACTACTACTGGTACTCTATAATGTCATCTATAATGTCAATAGCGTGAGTGATAGGAAACCACGTGGTAAAGTCGTCGTATACAGCAACTTCGGTAATGCTTCCGTCTCGGGTGGGAGGGTGAGCGGCAGCCAACCAACGGCCGTGGCCAATTCAAATGCCTGCTCGGGTTGGTCGAGACCACGTAAACACGTCATTGATTGATGACGAAAGCATAACCGAAGTTCTTGTAAGCCGACTTTATACACACTGACCTCTCAACCAACTCTATATAGCTATATTCAACGACGTGTACAGTGTAAACCCCACAACATAGTAAATCAATGGTAATAAAGATAACTTGTATGGTGGACCCAAGATTACTTTACACCTGCTTTCGTCACATCCAATGCAGTCGTAGCCAACCGTCGAACCGTCCGAGACACACCAGCGCCAATACCGATCGCTGATTGGTTACGAACCAGTCGCCTGTGACGAAAACATGTGTAAGGTAGTCTTGGGACAACTATACATCGGAATCTGTCCGGGCTACGCTCGAGTTTCTTATGATGATAGCCATTGAGCATATAAGACGTGACTCCCATTACAACCGAGCTCCGGGACCACACGGAGTAAATATCGTAAGATAGGCCTCCCTTGATTCAACAAGCTGATGTAGATAGTTTTGGGTGGATGATTAAAGCATGTATCTTTTTATATACGTATAAGAGTTGACAAGTGGTTGTAGCCTATACTATTCTCTATCTAGATTATAAAATATAAAGTTACTGTGTAAACGCACGCTGATGGGCTACCTTAGCCCATATGTGTTACCACCGACCAGGGATGCTACCTGTAATTATAATTGGTGCTACTGGTTGATAATTTAAGCACCCAGCGAATACTACGCCGAACTAGAGTGATTAGAGTATTACGAATAATGAATGAATGGAAGTAACATCTTAATTTGAGTAAAGAATAATGAATTATTAATTTGCATGTTTTAAACGTTCAGTTATTATTAATTAACATACATGAACAATTGAAGCAAAATTTACCTTTTACAACTGGCCACATTAATACAATGCTAATTGATCTCAAGAGTAAGAACACTCCAAAGCAAGGTGTGTAAATTTTACCACGCCAAGACATGTGAAAAGTCGGTCCGTATCAACTATATAGTTTTGCATACAAAATGTGGAGAATATTGAGACGTGATTTGTAGTAAGTTCCCTGTTTTATACTTCTAAGTTATCCTGTTATCTAATATGGGCAAATACATTTGATGAAATTCAAGTTTGTCTTTCATAAAAAAGTTGACAAAATTTTCATTTTAGCTTGACCGGTCTAAAAGCTAAGCGAGTCTGTACAAAATATTAGTAAACGTCATATTTTAGTGAAATTTGGAGTATAACAACAGGAAGTTGATAGAAACCGTGACGCGGTATCACATACCTTTACCTGCAACATGTTATACCGATATAGTCAGGTCGTGTTAGTTTCAACCATCATGGTTTCAACGCACGATTATAGGCGTGATCTTGGCTTTTGCACATTGACCAAGAAAGCATCTATTAAAATAATAATTACACATTTGCCAAAAGTTTCATCAGGCATTTTGGAAATCCCAAAATCGTTTTCCTTATAGAAAGCCTTTTCTTGAAATAAGGTACGTGGAACAATGTTGTGTCCTAATTCCATAGAAAAGTCTGTTCCAAGAAGAGTAGGAGACAGAAATGATGCATTTAACTTCTAACTAAAGTATGGTGTTAAGATAAGTTCGTATTCTTTTGTTGCTTTAACACCAGGGCCCTTTGTTTATGCGATGAAATAAGGAAAACACGACATCTTCAACAGTTTTTGGTATAGGTTACAATATAACAACCTTTACATTTCCATCCTACACGCTAGCAACAGTTTTGCGCAACGTTACTGTGAAACATACTCTGAAACATACTCTTGAGGGGGTATATACGTCGTCCAAAATTGATAGTTTCTTAATTTTCAAACATCGCACAAGCTCGCTTCTCTTCTTTGCCTCATAAGTAAGGATAGAATTCTTGCTTGTTAATGAGACCAGTGACTCCCTCGAACAGGATCCAGGCGTGATGGTGTTATTGTTGTTGTGCAAGTAAAATGACTCAATTGCAACTACTCATTGTAGATGTTAAACACAAATAAGACGCGAGATGTGTGAGGGAAGGTGCATTATCCTACTGTGACTTGCAAGCCTAGGCTAAAAAAGGGTAAACAAGGTCGCTGGCGCGACCTTGTTCCCTCGCCAGTCATTTCCGGGGCATATGTTACAAACTAATCAAATACTGACAGTGTCACTTGTTATAATTTATAAAACGACGTGAAGTAAATAAATATTTTAAAAAATTAATAGTTGAAAGAAACACATTTCGCCCTCCGAGATACCAGGGTGATGTAATATTAGCTCTAAAAGAACATCCACGAGATTAAAAATAATCTGCTGATACGATGATTCGATTACATTAATTAAAATCGTGATACACAACTCTTACAACACTATATCGACAACATTAGGATTATGATTTTATCTGTAAATGGACTTATGCCATTTACTGTAGGGCGCGATCAATTTAAAAAAAAATATATTTAATGAATTTGGAACGTATATAACAATAGAAGCTCATTTTCCCCAAACGTAAATAGGACCCATCATTTCTTAAAAATGAATCATATTTTAAAATATTAAAACGGTCTTCTGCTATGATTTTAAATTGCCATTTAACCAATAATAAAAACTAAAAAGTGTGATAAGATAATCATTATAAATGTTTACGCATATTGACAAAATGTAAGGATAAAATTGAATTGTACACCATTTCATTTACCGAACTACTTATAACTCCAGTCCTCCAGACAGGCTTTGTAAGTCCCTGTCTCAACTACATACTGCACTTATGGACTACTCACACTAGGAAAACGCTCTGTTTGACGCGTTGATAAACGAGCGCGTCCATATGTCCACGAACTTTCTGGCGAAAAGTTCTCAAAGCCATCGTCATAGTTCAATGAAAGTGACAAAAATGTGGAAAGATTTGAGTTTTTACTGTTATAGTTAGTTATTACACTTCCTGCCATTGTTCAATAAAAGATCGATTGTCCATATAAATTATAGCTTGGATGTTTCGTTGTCATAGTTACTTCACTACAATTCAGCAATACAAAATTGTAATTTGTACCTACAATTCTCATCGGATCGCGTTATAATTTGTATATTCGTGACCGGCTAGAAATTTACTAAAAAATGGTTATCTCACATTTTGCCGCCATTGTGTTTGGGAATAACTTTGTAATAATTAAATTGTAACTTTGTTACTTTTCAACAGATTTGTCCACAAAACTAATGACGTTAAATCCACATCGAGGCTTGTAGATGGTCCAAATTTCAAATTGATCGGACTTTTCGTTCGACCGCTATCGCGATCAAAAAAAAAAAAAACAATTTTTTTTAAACCCCGTTTAGTCACCCCTGAATAATAATTGTACGTATTATTTAGTTTTTTCTATCACACACGACTGGATTTACAATATGAATGTGTATTTTTTGTGACAATGCATAAACATTACTTCAGATTGGCCATAAAGTGTAAAACCAAAAACACACTCTAAAATTGTATGAATTTTCTGTAACACGTAGCGTCGCACAAGTACGATCACACGGCCTACACATGTGTTCATACAACGTGCACAAACAAAGACAAATAAATATAACACACACAAGGGTGAAGTGAACACCTTAAACGCAATATCCAATAATCACTTCATTAATGTTGATAGCACACTCATAGATCGTCGATTATACAAATCACATGGACAAGTCAACACGCACCCATGCACTCGCTGTGAAGACTACTGCATGTGGACGGATTTTGTTCTCATACTGATTTTAAGAAACAACCCCCCTCACGCCACATAAATATCGGAAACCATAACGGCCACGGCCAGGCACAAATTCTGTGACACTTTCCAGATGAAGTTTGATCCTTACAGTCAGCCCCACCGATTATAGCATGACCAAACCATTACGCGGACCACAAGGCATCTGTTTTCACAGCACAAGAAATTCCACACAAATGGGGGAAATTAGGACATGGCAATAATCCGTAAACGATATACCAGGAAACATAGAAATCGGTAGGCCTAACGAGTGCATCAAAAAATCATACAATACATATCATATTGCACAATGATCATAAACTTCATGAAACAATAAATATAACAGATTTCGTAGATATTGTTCTAAGTGCGATAAAACAATTTGAATTCAGTAAAACGTAATGCTTTGATACTTTGACTTTTGGGCAAGACACGTACTACATACCAAAATTATGAAAATAATAATTATTATTGGTGAACCAATAATATTAAAAATAAAATAATTAGAATCCTGAGACACAACTCCCATAAAACAATCCCGACATCATTAGGATTATGATTTTTTACCTGTAAATTGGACTTGCAAAAAGGAGAATGAATGCTATTTCTACTATATGAATATATTAATTTCTTTATGCATGTCATGTAAGGGCTGAAATTTATAATCTGATAATGTTTCTACATACTGTTGTGGCATTAGAACATAGTGACGAACAGTGTCCAGATAGGCAAAATGAATTCTATCACGGCGACACAGTCAAAACTGCGAGCTATACGATAATTTAGGTGCATGTTCCGTTTTTTGTATAAACACATGGTAAGATTCCCCCTCCCTCTTCGCCTCCTGTGTCTGACCCCGATATGAAACAGACCCTCATAATTCACTTGCCACTAAACATGATGCCATTAACCAATAAGCTGGCAGCGTGCTTTTACAGTGAAGCCACAGTTTACTGACGTTTCGTCACACAACATATCAATTAACTTCAATTAATTAAATACATACAGGGGGAAGTCGGAAGGGTTTATTTTATATCCAACTGTCCGGTTTGAGGATCACATGGAACAAGCGGAGAAAGTGGACCGTATGAAGAAGCATACCTATAACTCGACTATTTCCTACTATACGACCTATTACAATCTTACAGATATCAGAGTAATAGGTCTTATGATAGTTGATAGGTGAACAAGAACCTTGTTTTTCGAGACGTTTCGAAAATTATTCAAGCTGAGTGCAAGCTTCACCGAAGATATTTTTTATGCATTTTACGTTCATCTATTTCTATTTTTAGGCATCACTTTCTTATTAGCTTTTTAAAACATACATTAAGTGTTAATTGCTTCAATTTCAATTTTTGTTTTTAATAAATGTTTTGTTATTGTTCTGTGTCGAATGGCAAGAGCTTTGGCTGTAGAGACCGATATTGTTAATTAAGGTTCTACTATCATCAAGTCGTTTGATGTTCTGGTTACGAGAGGTACGTGCATGGTTTCTTGCGAATATTAATCAGTGATACATACGAATAAATATATTCAAAGTAATACAACCAATTTGATAATCGCTGTCGTGTCATACGAAAGTATACTACAAAGTTGCAACTGCTCTAACTCCGGCCGTACATACAAATCTCCTGCTAATTGCGCTATCGGGTACATACCGCAAATATTAGAAAGAAAAAATGATACACTGTACACACTTAATAAAATATTAGTATGTAATATAGGCCTACACTTTACAGTGTAGGCCTACACCAAATAAATACAGCTCTGTGTAATATTAATATCATGTTTTAGTTTTCCGTATTACAACTTTCACGGTTTTATTTCAATAACAGCCATATGCATTTTGCAAGGGTAGTATCATCGTTGAGTGACTAACATATAATCCGGCTTTGAAGCATGGCGACATACGATCTGGGCCAGACTGCTTTTTGTATCACCGGACAAATCCTCGGTTTTTGCATTGCCATAATAGTAATTGGGCATCTAACAATGGAAGACTCATTTGCGTAAGTGTACTACAACAGTCATTCCACATTTTGTCCACGCACACGTAAACACGAGCATTCCACTTGTCGTTCTTTATAGCGCGAGGCTGAGCTGAGGATCGTTCAAACTAGAATTATTCATCTATCCTTCAACCAATAGCATTGCTAATTTACATACTATTACATTCCTTTAGTGACAAATGCCATGCAAAAAATCAGTAATATGGGTTGCAATCTTCAACCAGAAATAAATTCATTTATCTTGCCGAGCCCAAAATGCGGGCCAAAACTTGACCTGTTTAGTCACCCCTGGATAATATTTTATGTATTATTTTGTTTTTTTCTATCACATACGACTGGATTTACAACATGAATGCGTATTTTTCGTAACAATGCATACACATTACTTCAGATTGGCCATAAAGTGTAAAACCAAAAACACAATTTAAAATTGAATGAATTTTCTGTAACACGTAGCGTCTCAAATACAAATGTCAGAAATGTAAATGTTACGCCATTCTAAAGTCAAAGGATTACTACAGGTCAAGTTTGAGTTTCATAATGATAACGCAAAATTGATAGCAGACATTTTTTAAAAAACCGTAGCGATGTGCAAAGTAACAAATTTTGTTGTCTTACAAAACTTGCACTTAGTGGTACTTACGCCCGGCTCAAAATATTGAGATTTACAAAACACATACGTCATTCTACTGAGATCATTATTGACAAGTTTCATTTATATTCGTTAATATCTTCTACTTCAAATAAATACATCTTTCTTGTCGCGCGTGAAATGCGAACGGATACATACATACATACATACATACATACATAAATCTGGTGCAAACTTATAAGGCCGCTGTCGCGCCCTAAAAACGACGCGAGGTTAAATCAAACGCGGTGAAAACAATCTCTGCAAAGCAACACACCACGAAACGATCAATTCTTCTATCTATAGGTGGAACCGCACCCACCCACGGGGCGTTATTTAGTCATAATGAAACCGTAATGGCTTGTCTGTTGGATCATCAATTATCGGGCATTTAATCAACCCTCGATTAACACTACCTACAGCCGAAGAAACATTTTGTTAGCAAATCTTATAGGTATCCATTATCGGAGCAAAGATACTACATAGTAGACTCAATCATGGCGGGACATGCAGAGATACAGAGTTGGCCAGAATGTTTACCAGTCAAATATACTTAAAGATTGACTCAAAGAAGTAGAGTGAAGATTAAATGCTCCACCCCCTAGTTATGTGACCACCGCCCAGCATAACAGATATGACTGGTAATGAAATGAACAAATATGATACGATAGTCGGGTTGCCACGGGGGTGAGGGATGGTCACATAGGGATGGAGGGGAGCAGCAGGGGAGCGTCAAACTAAGAATATCTCAAGTCTATACTCCTGCTGGGCTCGGAGTCTAGAATTGGTCCAGGGTAGCTCTGCCTGTCGTAAGAGGCGACTAAAAGGTCGACGTCGTATGACGTAGCTGCCGAATACGTCGAAAAACAAATATAAAGTAAAATAAATCAAACAAGTATATGTTTGTTCGGTTACATTTAAATTATACACAAGATATAGTTTCCACAAACTATGTATATACATTGTCAAAACACGCAAGTTTCGACCTGTTAGTAGTCAACCATTCAAGTGACATGACCGATCAATTGGTCAGCCATGGATGTTATCAGTCAAACTCCAAACATATACAATCAAGCCAACACATATAACATTACTAGAACAACAACAGAACTCGAGCTGCCATATTGGTTTCCTAGTGTTACGTGATTGTATAGGCCTAAAATTGTATACAAGATCATTTTATCTTATTTATATACAAAAATGAAACTACATTACACATTTTTTTAATTGGCTAGACCAAAATGATAAGGTAATTGTTGTCATTTGCAGAGTTGCGTAAGTTACTTTTAAAAAGGAACTTTTAAAAAGTTAAGTTACTTGCCTTTAAAAGTAACTTTTAAACGTTAAAAGTTCCTTGTTGGAAAAAGTAACTAAAAGTTACTTTGAAAATTAAAAGTTACTTTAAAAGTTACTTTAAAAGTTACTTTTAGGAAATTTTGATGGGAAATTTTGATAATATTGCTTTCAAGTTTCATTCAACCCGCTAATCCTTGCTGGCGGGCGCCGGGCGGAGTATGTCGGAAATCATTAGAACAGCAGCCTGAGTTTTGTAAAGACTAACAGAACAGTGAATAGGAAGTCAAAATTGGACATGTCAACAAAAGAGCCGAAGGTATGGATGGACCTCCTAAGCGCGTTAAAGTTTTCACGGCCATCGAACATTCAGCATGCTACGTTTATTACAATAATACATCCACTAATCCATTTCCCAAATACTACTACAAACTATAACGTCTGCCGGCCACCTTCGATAATAGTGTGAGGTCCTAGCAAAGCAGTGTTGCGCACACAAAGAAATAACATCCACTTATGTTTATTGGTTGTCACTCAGTTCCCATTCAACCTATTTAGCCGGCTGCTGCTGGAATGGTTTCCAAAGGATACAGTTATGTATGAATTCTAGGAATGGGGGGGGGGGGGGGGGGTGTCGAAGATTTTTGACCTGAAACAGCCGCAATACGAGTGTTTTGCTGTTGGTACATTTAAAAAACCATAGGCTGTTTCAAAAGTAACTTTTCATTTTTTTTTTAAAGTTCCTTATCAATAGTAACTTTCAACGTTAAAAGTTACTGTCGAGGAAAAAGTAACTAGTTAGCCTAAAAGTTACCGAAAAAGTAACGCGTTACAAGTAACGCGTTACTTTCAAAAAGTTACTACTCAACTCTGGTCATTTGTTGGTGTTTAACGACGTACTCGACAACTACGTCATATGCATGATGTTAACAATTATTATGTATAATTTATATTCTACGCTCAATCGATACCGAAACATCTCGACCAAATTATGTGACTGTTTGATGCGACGTTCACAAAAGCCGATGTATTCTTCCATACAATTATTATAGCGAAGATGGTAACATATGATGAAAAGGGGGAAAGGGGGAACGAGAAACACGATCTTAGGTTGTGTAAATATTACACTATATATCAGGGCCCAGATTCACAAAAGTGCCTAAGTGCTAAGACGTCCTAGTTTAGGCAAATCTTAGTGATATAAATCACCAATATGTCGTTCTGCAATGTTATAAAGATAAAATATAGTAAAATATGAACAATTTAACTAATAATATTTGATTTGTGAATGTGTATTAATATTTAGACAGGATTTATCTTGATTTATCTAGCTAGGATTTGCCTAACTTAGGACAACTTAGAGTTACGCATCTTTGTGAATCCAGGCCCAGAAGCCCAACTATTTTCGACAAAAATAACCGAGGGGGCGTTATCATTATTTATTCATAATTACTTCACGCGAAGGATGGTTTAACTTTAAAAATAGTACAATGACTCCATATCAAGCCAGAAAAACGAAGCCTACTTTCAGGATATCTTCCATCTGGTGGAATAAAGAGTGTATAAGTACCTAGTTAAATAGTTGAAGGGTTATGCGGGTTGAAAGTATTTCATACACTGACATTTATATAGACTGCCGTATGATATTTTCATTCTTCAATGCAGTCCACACAGTTATGTATAGTAGGGACAAGACAACTATGAAACTATATAGTGAAAGTACTATATAACAGGTTTGGGCTAAACGAATAAACGTTCAACAAAAAAGTTTTTACAGCAAACACAAATACCATATACCAATGTGTAAAAACTAAATTAGACTGCCATTTTGAAAATAATCAAAAAGATTGCAACATTCTAGAACAATAGATGCAATTGATACGAATATTACTTGCATCTAACGACACAAAAACGCAAAGACTTCTGCAGGGTATAAGGATTGCAGGGTCGTGGATGAAAACGTTTTAAGACTATTGCTGTTATAACTTGTGAAAATCAATGCATGTTCCCTTCCACAGGCGTACTTTTGACAAATATACGTTGACAACAATACAGAACGAAACCACATATTATCTTGAACGACATGTTCTAAATGAACTCACCTCACTGGCTTGAAGTAGTCGACTAGGTAGTCGAACCTGTCGTCCGGGACCGGGACCCGACGTGGCTGGAACAAAACACACTCGGTCAACACACCCGCCACTATGTCTCCCACAGGAAGACGGAAACATCGAGGTTAGCAGGGTCTTCCAACTTCAACATCGTACACTACAGCATGATCCCACCTAAATATACACTCGGTCAACACACCCGCCACTATCCCACATGAAGACGAAAGCATCAAGGTTTGCACTTTGCAGTGTCTTCCAACTTCGAGGATGTCGTTCTCTATAAATACACATTACACACTGCAGCATGATCCCACCTATATATATATATATACACACAACTATATTGTATAGGCCTACATTGATCAATACATATTAATGTTCTTGTTGTCTTATCGTTTTCATGCAGTGAAAACTATACAAAAGCTTCGAGATGTGCCACAATAAGAAATCCATTGCACTGCGACCAAACACAGCAGATTCGGGTATACTTTGTTCGTAAGTCTATAAGAGGATTGTGAAGTTGATAACAGTTCTGGTTGTGACTATAGACCTAAATAAAAGTAATAACGTTTCGTAGGAATTCCCGCTGTAGGGTGAACACCAGCTTTACCTGGATGTGCACCTCTTCAGGAGATAACTAAGTAAATGCATGTGTTACGGGGTAGTTGCCAACATTCGCCTTGTGACTGAGTACGTCGAATCCTCGGAAAAAACCTTCAGTCAGGATTGCCGGCAACCTCCTGAATTAGAGTATTCGCGGCTGAGCCGTCTTTATCAGTGTAGGCCTAAATGTGTACGCGAGAATCTAAATGTGATACTTTTGCAAATTTACTATACGAATGGCCATCTACAGAAACATTGAGATTAACACCGAATCGAACACAAAAGTTGTGTTTATATGGTGGGTCTTATTGGTTTCTGAGTCCGATTGAGCTAAGTGATAGATAGCGCACGAGCATCGAGACATAATATATAGATGATCTAAATAAGACCACGTGGAAAGCACCTCTTATAGTCGTCTTTCGTCTGCTGCTCTAAAATCGTCAATAGTCGCGAGTATACGACACCCAAAAGTTCACATTTTAACAAGACGTACGTTGAAAGTGAAAGAATCGACAACAAACTAAAACTGTGAAGTAAAATTATGAATTCTTATTTTATTTTACCATACATTTGAACGTGACAGTTTTCAGCCTACAAATTTTACTATTTCACATATACACCCATTATGAAAGTTTTGAATTAATCACAAATTAAAATCAGCCATATTAAATGCACATTCACACTTGTGGCACATTATGACTTATGAGCAGTTTATGTAGATGCAGTATAAGTCCAATACATTAAATAGCGTGGCGCAATCTTTTGCAAGTCTTTATTTTTGATCCCGAGCATATCCTTCATTGATTACCTGCAACAAAGCGATGAACTACGGCATTGTGGTAGTTGAATCACAAGGGTTCTCCAAACTATCTTGAAGAAGTTGGTTCTGGGGTCACATTAGTGGACCACAGTTGTCACATAAAACATCATCTAACACCACTATATACCGTCGGACACGACGTGTCAACAGAAGCACAGCTAGCACGTCGCGACGTACTCACTCGGTATGGACCACGTCGCGACGTACTCACGCGGTATAGAACACGACGTACACGCACACACGACGCGCCGGTAGCTTCGAGGCAGCGTCGCGACGTCTCAAGACGATAGTTGCTGACCGAAGTGGAGGACCCGGACACACGCATGGCCACATCGGCACACGAGGAACATGCTACTTTTAGCGAAAACTGACAACGAGGTCCCTTAATTCCAAGGGGACACCGATAAATCCATTATACTTGGGAGAAGACGAACCGTTGTGAACCGAACCGGGGTCCTGTACCCAAGTACCGGCCATGTTGGTCCACGAAGCACACGTTATACTATTACACGCGTACTAAAAACGGGACACGAAAAGCGATATGACCACGAGGTCCAGTCCAAGCGGATTCTGATAACGCCATACCGTTGACTCTGTACAAGACGACCATTGTTGACCGAACCAGATGACCCGAGGTTATAGGGTCACAAAGTGCACAACACGTCCCGGAGATACCGACAGCGCTGGTAGGTCAACGGCGTCGCGACGCCCCAAGACGGAATCACTCGATAACATCGAACCTGAGGACGCGGGGTACGACCCCCACGACGCCTCCACGGGGGGATACCGACAACCCCGGTAGGTCAACGACGTCCCAAGACGGACTCCCACGACAATATCGAACCCCGGCCACGTGCCGACCACGTGACCCACGACGCCTCCACGTGGGGACACCGACAGCGCCGCGGTCGGCTCGACGTCGTCGCGGTGACTGTGTGACTGTCCCAAACTCCCGACTCTTTTTAGTTAGTGAAACAACGACGAGCAGAGACAAAAGAAGTACGTCTACCTACCCATTGTTTTTATTCGTTTTTTATCAAGTGCAGGTGCACATTAACGAACGGAGACTTATAGCTCGGTGGGTGGAAGTGAACTTAATGATAACATAGATTATTCTAACTCTAATCCTCACATAGGATACGACGCACGCTCGCCACTTGTCAAACATAGACCCCCGACTCGCGCATATTAAATTACCGACATTATGAGGTTGGTCGATTATCAACGGGTGACCCCACGTTTCGGTGGGGTTTAATTAGAAGTGTGCGAGGCGACCTGAGTACGGTGAGGGCGCCGATCATCTCTGGCGGGTCCACCCGACTTGGATGGAGGCTGAACGGTGGCCGACGAGGCGTTGTGCAACTAAGATACGCGATGTCCCTACCGCTGCACCAGAGAGCACGACCACCGTACTTAGAGCATAGACCACTGGCATTACAGATTATCGCCAATATTAAATCGTCACAGTCACAACAGTCAAATTAAAAATATATAACCATAAAATTGCCTTAATTGCCGACGTTTTACAATTTTGCGCCTTCATTCGTAAGTTAACGAAAAATTAAAAATATTTAAGCACAAAATTGCCTTAAATTGACGACGTTTTACAATTTTGCGCCTTCCATTCGTAAATTAACGAAAAATAGAATGTAAATCTAATTAGTCGCAAAAATATGTAGGGCCTCATCCATATTATCCTAAAACTAGAATTCATCATCATACAACAAATCATTTGCTAACGCGCTGCAGCAGAGATATCGCAGTTTTAAAGCAATTGACGATTGACTGGAAATAATCAAGGATAAAATCACAAATTCACATTCGAGTTAGCTAAAATGTATCGTGATACAAAATGTTTAACTACCTCGATAACAAGATAAACAATTCAGTAATCTGTTTTTAAGAGATACTTCCAAGTATTTGTCATTCTAAAAAGGACCAATTTAAAACAGTTAAGTCTGCGAAGTTGTAAACCTTGCACCCGAATGTCCTTTATTATTATAATTTTCTGTTTAATTTTTAAAACTTTTTATTTAGTTTTTATAGCATGTTAAAAAAAGTCTACACGATATGTAGGTACGCGTGCAATCATTTCCACATTACATTTCCAAGTGCAAATCGAAATGTATATATACGATGACAGAAAACTGTAATGTACAAATTACGTCGGAAGGTATATGTTTATAAAGATACAATACAAGGAACGCCAAAAACTTCCTCTTCGCCCTATACTACACATACACTACATTGTATTTGTTTTACAAACATCAGGGTCCTATTTTAATACGTCAGTATCAAGAATGGGCGGCCCATAGCAGCCATGATGTTTCCCGTGCTGAATATGTTACCATGGCAATGATACGATATGAGCGACCAAACCCGACCAATTACATTCATTTGCTGTGGTGGACGGTAATGAAAATCACTCTACATTATAATTAACATTCACGAAAAAAAAAAACTCACTGATGGACTAGCTCGAGGACAGAAGAACAACTGACTGTGGGACTCGTAAATTATACAGTCAGTATCTTTCTTCCCCAGTTCTACGTTTACTCTAATTACGACTGACTAGATCTGTCTTGTTTCTCTACCGTTCCGTCCCAGGAAGGGCACAAAGCAACACTCAATTTACAAACCGGGGGGCGTACAGACAGACAGACAGACATCCACACTAAAATATTAGTGGCACCCACTTTTCAAGTTAGTGAAGATAGTTATACAGATACGAATTCAGCAAACGTTTTTTAATCGGCCGATTTACTATATCTCGGATTGGTTATGTATATACCATAGTTTCAAGAAACATTACATTCGCAATGCATGGTGGCTTCTACCGGGCGCCATTTTTGATCTCCGGTTAACAGGAAGTCACCGGATTAAAGTTTGGTGTGAAACTGGCCCTCGGTAACCAAATACAAATAAGACTGTACAGGCGTGAGTTTTAAATTATTATTTTGGAGCATGTGTTTCAGCCAACAATATAACAAGCATATACAGTCATGATAAGAAAATGACGATTTTGTATGAGCATTGATCTATAATATTTGAAAACTAATTTTGAGTAGAGTACCTACCTTTGTTGGGTAGGGAGTATGTTAGACATTTTCTGAGAGCGCATTGTTTTGATTTAAATGAAAGGACAAACGATACGTCATAACGTGTAGATACAGATATTACGATATGATATGATTGGTCGCATAACCTTTGTTTGTCAGCACTTCAGGACCTTTTGTACGTAGCAGCGCCACAATCGTAAATCTATATTTAGAATAGAGATTTTTGAAAAGTTAGGGTACCGTGTGAGGAACCAGAATATGTACCGGAATAATTTTTTAAATCATTTTAATACAGAAACTCAAAACCAATGGATATGAGAAAATAAAAAATGTAATGTATACTTTGAGAGTAGGCTTACATATTTTAGCAATACATTCAAAACGAGTATCTTTAATAATATAAATCAAAACGGCATTATCGTCGTAAAGACACCCCCACATTTAGTTCTTCCTACAGTGGAAGAGCATAATTCTTCGTGGAAGGGCTGTCGGGATGTTGTGCCAAATCGCAGTATACCGAATAATAATGTGCACGATACATTTTATTAAAGAGTTATAAACTAGCGACTAATGTACGGAATCTATTCCAAGACGTTCTGTATTTTCGGGCTAGGATGAAAATGAAAAACATGCAGACGAAATTTCTATTCAAATAGAATACGACTATTTGTCAGACATGAATTAAAGTAATTAATTTAATAAACCTTGATATGAAAAAACAACGAATTCAGGACATCACAATATAAGACTACTCCCATCTGAGTTTATGTCAACAACATATTTGTTAACTATATTTACGAGATTTCCAATCATCCAGGACTGAATCGTTCCGCGTAGACTCCCGTCAACCCCTTATTATGACTCACGTCCTTGCTTTCGGCTACTTAAAAAGTTATTTGTTTGATTGGGTATTTCTTAAAAGCGATTCCACATGCCATCAATTTCTTACGGTTCAATTGGGAGCTGACACGTAAGAATCCGTTCCGTTAGATTTTCATCGTTTTAATGTATATTGAGCATTTCCTTGATGGCCCGTTCGGGCATCGACAATTGGCATTAACGGTCCAATCTACATGGCTCCAAGACAATTATCAATCACGATTAGGGTTGAAAATGGGGCAAGATTTCGTTAGGATGGGCGAAATAAATGGGCGAGCGACGGCAATTTTCTGATAGTTGTCAAGATTTAAAAACGACCGAGTACAAGCCGAAAACTTTATGAGCACAACAAAATGATAATGGGGTGGATGGCGCTTGTCACATGGCTGGAACCCTAAAAGCCACGTCCGCGGTTACTCATGAGTTTGCGGGGTGCAGGTCCTAAGCGGCCACCTAAGAATGTTGGTTCGCATGCCGCATAAGGTAACTATAAGTTTCTTGTAATATAGTCCTTCATCTTTATCTATAACCCGTCAATGTCTCGAATAGCAATGATTGCAATGATAAGAGAGGAAGCGACATAAAGCAACAAGGATCATCATCATTGACCACTAAAACGTGGCAAGAGCAGTTTTGTATAACTATGGGTTGATATTTTTCGTACAAGTATACTTTGGAATGAGTGGGAATTGATATTTGTGTACAATTCTCTCGGACATTGAGAGCCCGTATACGTACGGCTAAACATGTTTCTCATGATTGTCTAAAACGGGCCGCAACAAATCAATTCCGTATATTAAAACAAGCACAGTAACACAATAGTTCTTCAACAATTGAGTGGTAACAAATACACAACAAATATACAAGTACAAATGCAGAATACAAACTCCTCGGGGATGGCCACAAGAGTGGTCAGATGTAAAAAAAAAAAATAGTAATAAATAAAGAAAATGCACAACACTGGTCATAATCCTTCCTTGAACATGGTCAGTAAAATAGTAGGCCTACAGCCATAACAATCCTTTCTGTACATCTATTTATTGTTAAATATAATGCAGCTCTAGAGCTTACAACACATAATTTTCAATAGTATATGATGGATCATGGTTGTGGACATTTGAAAGTGGTAATATTGGCCGAAACTTACCTTTTGAGATTGCGTTTAGAGATTACTCACATTACACGACATAGCTGTAAGTCTACATTACTTACCTGTTTAACCGTCTGGTAAACGAAACCATCAATAATTGAAAAGTAATTCTAGCATATACCACATAGCAAACATATTCACACATATGTTTTCGTTTTGGAAGTAAGTACAACTCAATTAAAACATGTGCGGTGACTTGAGTCTGGGCGCGAGCATATTCTATCTATCATCAATGTAGCAGGAACACGGCTCACAACAACGTCTAGGCTAATGAGCAGCTGCCAATGCCAGGTATCAATTTGGACAAACAGAATATATCTAGTTGTCATTTAGAGTACTGGCATCCTGATAAAGGGAATACTAATAATAATAATAAAACATCAGAAAATGCTCAATTTGCATATAGCAGATATTAGCTATTTGCTACTTATAAAGAGACAACACTTGAATGATAAGTTGATGACCAAGGTTGTGGTAAGCGATAATTATACCACTGAGCTATTCATTTGTTGAAGTGACCTACATGATTTAAAAAAAAATGTACATATAATATATATTGTAAAGAAACAACGAGTAAAAGTGAAATGGCCTCCAACAGTTAAATATGAGGCACGACACCCATTACACACTCAAACTGTGCCGATCATGTGGAGGTAATAAATTTGCTCCAAATGTAATAAATTTTGTATATATATATACATTTTTGAAAAACAAGAAATGAAGACACTTCTTTTGAACTACTACTTTTAACTAAAGTAGAAAAAAAGTTCAAGTTTTTAAAACTCTCTTTTTGGAGAACACATTAAATCGTCATAGCGCGTCCCACACTTCAAGCAAGAGACAATAAGAAATGCATTGATAATATTATGAACTGAAATACAGAAGGCACCAAAGAGCTGAAGGATTTGCTATAGTGAATATTGTAATGATATTATTTATTACTTATTTGTAATCTATCATATAGAGATAATGTATAAAATGGCACTTATTTTCATTGGGGTCGATGGTGCAGAAGGGGAAGTTCTCCGCGGCCGCCTGACTCTTGGTCAACACGTTGAAGAACGTAGACTTGCCGACGTTCGGTATGCCGACGATACCCACTTTGAGGTTGGTACCCACCCGACCAATCAGAGGCTTCTTCTCCGGTTCCTCCACTTTCTTAGGCGCCATTGCGAGCTAGCTGGAACGAGACACTGCATTCATTACATATGGAGATTACAGACCCACAATGCCTGCATATATGCGTTATTATGCGGCTTCGTTTAGAGCGTCGGGCGCCGACAGCCACCCTTGTGATAAAACACACAACAATCTATACTGTTGGAGAATGGGTGTGAAGAATGTTTTCGAGCCAAGCAGAGATCTGAGCGGGGCTATTCTCGAAAAAGTTATATATCACGTCATAGCTTATCACTTTTCAATCACGTGATCGAGAATTATGAAAAAAATGCTACTAAACAATTTTTTAAATGTTTTAACAAGTGATAAGTTATGACAACTGTTCATTTTTTGTCTGTCATAATAATTCTTACCACTTTCTGAAAACCTTGACACGTACCGACGGTATGAGTTTACTTGTTATTAGAGTTCGAAAATTTCATGAAATTTACCTTTTTGAAAGTTTCACTGAAAGTTTCAATGAAAGTTTCAAAAAATATTGAAATTTTGTGAAATATTCGATTTTTAAGAAGATTTTCAGGAATACAAACAACATTTTTAATAAATTAGTCATATCATTTTTCCTCCTACTTGGCCCTGCCCTCCCTTGCTGGACTCCTCTTATGATGACCCCCGCGATGTAGGTGGACCTGATTCGGAAGACGTCATATTATGACGCAAGCTTTCCAGTACGTCGTTAAACACCAACAATAATAATAATAATAATAATAATAATAATAATAATAATAATAATAATAATAAAGAGTGTAGTGATAGAAAAGAACAAAACGAAATGTTTAAAGAAAAAGAAAAAGAATTCTATCAGCAAATTAACAATAAAGAAGAAATAGTAGGCAATGGTATACCATCGAAGACAGAGATTGAGCAGTTTTGGGGTGGGATATGGAGTAACCCATTAATGCACAATCACAATGCAACATGGATTCAAGATGAAATTGAGGCAATGAGTGATATCGAAGAAATGACATTTGATGGCATCAGTGTAAATGATATAAAATCAACGATACGAAATACTCATAATTGGAAAGCACCCGGTAACGATAACATTCAAAATTTTTGGTACAAGAAGTTTTCAAACATGCACACCCAGATTGCTAAATGTCTTAATGAATTTATATTAGGAGACAAGGATTTACCAGATTTCTTTACTGAAGGAATAACATTTCTTAAACCAAAAGATAATGACACCAAAAATCCAAGTAAATATAGACCAATTACATGCTTACCTACTATTTACAAAATCTTGACATCGTGCATAACAAATAAAATATATAGTCACTGCGAAGAACACAATATATTAGCTGAAGAACAAAAGGGATGTCGTAAATTGTCGCAAGGGTGTAAGGAACAATTAATTATCGATTCTGTTGTAATGAACCAAGCTTTCAACAAGAAGAGAAACATTCACGTTAGCTATATTGATTACAAGAAAGCGTATGATTCGTCACCACATTCGTGGCTAATACAGATACTGGAAATTTATAAAGTAAACCCATTGATAGTAAACTTTTTGCGGACAGCGATGACGAGTTGGAAAACAACATTAAAGTTAAACGTAGGCAAAGAGCAGATATGTACTGACCCAGTTAACATCCGACGAGGTATTTTTCAAGGTGACTCGTTTAGTGCGTTATGGTTTTGTCTTTCATTAAATCCATTATCTCATATACTAAACAAATCTACACATGGTTTCAAGATAAAGGACGGTAATACGGTTTGCCACACACTTTCACATCTATTCTACATGGACGATCTCAAGCTATATGCTTTAAATGCGACACACATGACGAATCTTCTTAACTCAACGTTAGAATTCAGTAGAGATATATGTATGGATTTTGGAATTGATAAATGTAAGTCACTTCATGTCATCAAAGGAAAGATTACGAAATTAGAAGAGTTTGAAATTGACGAAGACAACCGGATTGGAGTAATGGACGAAGAAGATATATACAAATATCTAGGATTTGCGCAGGCTAAACGAATTGATCATAAACTGATGAAAAGTAAACTAATTGCTGCATACAAGAAACGAATAGGATCCATTTTAAAAACACAATTGAATGGTAAAAACAAGATCAAAGCAATTAACACTTATGCTATACCGGTACTAACATATTCATTTGGAATTATTAACTGGACACAGACAGAACTTCATGCCCTAGAAATTCTCACCCGCACAACATTCACCAAATACAGAAGTCATCACCCTAAGTCAGCAATAGAACGAGTGACTCTACCTAGAGAAAAAGGGGGAAGAGGCTTGATTGATTTAAACAATTTATATTATAAACAAATTGAAATTCTGAGAAAGTACTTTTATACAAAATGCCCACATTCACAACTTCATAGAGCTATAGTATCGGCAGACAAGTCGCTTTCTCCCCTCAATTTAAATGACGGAAATTTAAACTTGCTTCAAAAACTAAATTCTGACACAGCAAAAGAGATCAGAATATCAGAAAAGACGTTACATAGCAGACATTATAAAGAACTTCTTAAGGATAGCGTCGATAGGGTAGCATCGAACAAATGGTTAACGTCCGGGGACATTTTCAGCGAAACAGAGGGATTTATGATCGCTATTCAAGATAAAGTAATCAAGACTAACAATTACAAAAAATACATACTGAAAGACGTCACAGTGGAAGATAAATGTAGAAAATGTAATTTGAACGGCGAAACAATTGAACATATCGTATCTGGGTGCAAAATGCTTTGTCAAACAGATTATCTTCATAGGCATAACCAAGTTGCAAACATTGTACATCAAAAATTAGCCATGAAGTATAAACTTATAAACACAACCACTGCGTATTACAAATACAAGCCAGAAAAGGTATTAGATAGTAAAGACTACAAATTATATTACGACCGGGCAGTTATTACAGACCAAACCATACATCACAATAGACCGGATATTATATTTATTGACAAGAAGAAACAAGAAACGGTTTTAATTGATGTTGCCGTCCCTTTGTGCCACAATGTAGAGACAACTTGGCGGGAAAAGATAAACAGATATAAGGAATTATCAATTGAAATAAAAAGGTTGTGGAAGCAGAATAATGTAACTGTTATACCGTTAATTATATCAGCAAATGGCATTGTTCCACGTAAACTCCATGACAGTATTAAACTAATTGGTCTCCAACCGAACATATACATCGAGATGCAAAAAGCAATTATTTTGAACACGTGTAGGATAGTGCGAAAATTTTTGAACTAAGAAGAATGAAGACTTCAAGAAGTTCTCCATCCCGATGGTGGTTTTCGTGGTTTCCACCGTACAAAGAGCGAATGCTGGGATGAGTACAAATCGGCCACGACCGTACATAGCATCCACAGTTCGGTTTGGAAAAAATAATGTGGACAATGATATATTAAGTAGTATAGCCAAATGTGGGCATTTGAGAAGCAGAAGAAGAAGAAGAAGAAGAAGAAGAAGATATATTAAGTAGTTCTAAGTAGATTTTAATAAGGTAAACACATGGAAATACTTGACATTTGTGTCCGTACAACATGTTTATGCCGGTTTTGACCGAGTTTGTATGTATTGCAACAATAAAATAATAATAATAATAATAATAATAATAATAATTATCGAGAAGGGTAGGCCTTTGGGTTTTTTCTCGAATGCATAAGATTTCAATAGCTTCAAATCTGTCTGGATGTCATTTGTGTCGAGTCCTTTGCCAGAATAGCATTGGCATGAATCATATACATACATATATATCAGTGTCAGACGCATCGATTATATAGATCGATAACTTTCGAACGAACAGCTTTAGATAAGTGCAAGGGCTGTGTTATCATTCAATCGTTTAGAACTGTCTTTGACCATACCATGACCATACTCTGACCTTCATGGTATGGTCAAAGACAGTTCTAAACGATTCAATGATAACACAGCCCTTGCACTAATCTAAAGCTGTTCATTGTTTGAAAGTTATCAATCCATATAATCGATGGGTCTGACATTGATATATAATATATATGTATATGATTCATGCCAATGCTATTCTGGCAAAGGACTTGACACAAATGACATCCAGACAGATTTGAAGCTATTAAAATCTTCAAATAGCCTTTGATTTGAAAATTTGATCAGTCAATCAAATATATCACACACACACAGCTGCAGTGTGCAGCACAGTGAGCAGAAGGTTGGTCACTACCAACATAACAGACATATAAACCCTATAACTACCTTAGACTTTACAAAATCAATCTAGTAATACAGGAATGTCTTATATATCAATGTTTCACAATTTCTTGAAATATTTCAATGTACCCTTGAAAGTTTCACTTTGAAAGTTTCAAATTGAAACTTTCAATTTGAAACTTTCAACACTTCGATCTCTACTTGTTATGTACAGTTCAAAAGTGATAAGTTATGACATGATACTTGTTCGAAAATACTCGTATGTAGGTGCGTCGGCACTAACCCTATCCCCATCTGGATTTTCTATTTACAAATTAAAATATATTTTGTGCACGTGCTCCTCAACTCAGCCTTTCCTCAGACTCGCCGGCCAACCACCAATCACAGAGCAGCATTGCCGCTTTGTGACTGTTGGTTGGGCGAGTCTGAGGAAAGGCCGAGTTGAGGAGCACGTGAGGAACGATTATGCATTTGACCCTAAGAATTAAGATTTAGGAACACCAGGGGACCAATTCTCTAAGATCGGCGTTAAAGTTAAGACGCTCGTTACCAGTTCCCACGACATCATATAATTAACCCGTGCAACGCGCGTTGCTTTAGCGTCACATTAACGCCGCCGTTAGGCAATCGCCCTCCAGGTTATATCCAAGGTAAGCTATACTACATTTAGGACTACCTATAAAAAAAACTAAAACACTTCAAAATTGGTACACCTGCTGAACACTAGGCCTACTATAGCATTTGTTGTGGGGGTGAGTGTGTTATCAATCCTATAATTGCATCAATAAGATTTGAATATACCGATATCAGCATTGTAAAATATTTCCCTTGATTAAGGTAAAAGTGTGGTAATAATGGTATGTTTTAATGATAGTGCCATTACTTAAAAGTAATTTGGAAGATCGTCAAAGATTGTCGACATCAGCAGAATTGTGGTGATACCACCGATAAACTGATATCTCAAGAAATAAATCGATATCGCTAATACACTTGCCCGAAATAGAAGGATTAATGGAACCGTATGATTAAGAAAGAAGTCGATTACAGTTCAATCAGGGATCGGGGAAGGCACAAACATCCACATAACATTCACACATCAATCGAGAACAACATTACTCCCTAAAATATGATCTTCAATTTAACTGCACCTTTTCAGTTACATTTTATAGGATTTGCGCTACTTGAAATGATGATATTTTAAATCCCCACCGTTCTCAGAAGCATTGCTTTAAGAATATTTCCCCGTGTATACCACGCATTTCCTAGTAATAATATATATTGTACTTCAAAGGTAACCTTTCCAAGTAATACATTTCCACGTTAGGTGCTTATTTACATCACAATTTATCTGTGTTGCCAGGCAAATTTGAAGCATTTCCCTATACCATATACTTTAACTATGTATTACCACTATTTAGTTAGATGATAATATTAGCTATTGACATTTATTTTCTTATGAAATGGGTACGTCAAAATAATAATGTACAGTGATTCTATAAACTAACTAATTGCGAAATGAAATCCAAGGTGACACAAGTTACCTAATTAATGATTCCTTTATGATTCAGTACGCAAATCAATGACAATAAGAATCAAAATAACGATAATTTAAGAAAAACTAAGAAGTTCCTTGGAACAAGACCTTCAACTTATCCACGCCATTACAGTCCCATCCTCAGACATTTAATGATAGGATAGAGTTACGTAGCTGGTTGCAATGCAGGTGAGCCACCAGGCCAAGAAGACGGCAATCTCGTATCGAGATGTAGAGATTATTTACACAAGCTCGTATAAGAGTCGTTTCTTATTTCTGTTATTTGTGATCACCCGTGGTCGGACCCCTTATTTCCTACCACGATACTGATGCAGTTCAACGAGAGATCTTTTAATCTGGTGGCCACGGTGAATCCAGCCTCATTTAATGATACATAATAGAACGGCACAGTCCGATGCGAGCCTTACAGGGCGAGAGGAACGATCCGTATTAATGTAATTATCCTACCCGACGTTGGCGGAGAATCAAAAACTATACAAAACCGTCTAATTTCGAAAACCAGATTCCATGACTGGTAAATGTGGGGAGGCATCGGACCAATCACAACTAACCTCAAAGCTGTTTGAAAAATTTACATGCACGACTTGAGACTTTTTGTTTTAGTACCGGAATTATCCAGCCAAAGAGGGGCGGGGCCAGGCGTATACTGCAAGCTGCAGGGAGTACATCTAAATATTCCACTGGAGGGCAGAAATTACTGAGGATTACTCTTCTTCGTCCGATAAAACTAGACCCTGTTTGAAAAAAAATCTTCGAAAGATGCGAGAAAACATATTATGTTGCCTGAAAGTAATATAATAAAGATGCTAGCCGAACCTTGGATTTTAAGACTCAAAACCACCATTGATACAAATCGAGAAATAGGTTTGAAATTGCAAACAAATTGAATGGTCGCACTTACTCCACAATTTGCAAACTTGCGCCACCCATAAGCTTACTTAAACTATAACTGTCTCCGTTTTAATCACGTTACCAGCCTCAAGATTCGTCTCGACCAAAATGTATACACGACACAGAATAACACGTTTCATCAGGAAAACGCCAATGTCATTTTACGATCTTGCATCTAGTTTTATTCAAACATTTATTGCCTTACACGAGGCAAGACCTGAGGTCTAGAATATAGCCAGCGTGACGGTCCACGAGACTTCTCTCAGATAGAAGCAACACAGCCCAACAGCATCGCCATATAATAAAGCCCAATTCTTATGTATCAAACCCCGACGGGAATTATACGTTACGAACGTTCAATAGCCTATATCATTGACAAACTGTGTAAGATGGTTAACGATTCCACCCAGAGTAGTTATATTTCCATCTCGCTCATAAAAACGAATTACATATACTCTTCTTTTTTGATGAAATTATTCAAACCGCTGACGACGAATCATAATCATCAAAAAAGAAATTTAATTTGAATATAAAACCAGACCCCAGCACGGAGTGGTTGTATTCGAGAATAAAAATTCTAGTAATTATTTTGTGGGATTACTGGCATGGCCGTCGATACAGTATCTTTAACCAATTAAGGTATGCCTGCGAGGTCGGGTTATAGTGAACACATGCTGTGGTAGACGCTTACCGGTAGGCACAATTAAATTATATATCCGATGGCCAAATGTATGTGTTTTCCGAGTGAAATACTATGCGAACGCATGTGGTAAATTAACGGAATATGTAATTTAGCACGAATGTTAATGTAGCATTTAATAATCATAAACAAAAGGAGTGAAAAGGGCTGTTACTACGTACAATTATTGATATAATACCGCGGTGGTTACGCACATATATACCCAATTATAATAATGCTACCAGGTTTAGGAGGTAGGTGGAACTATAAAAACGCCGAAGCTGCCTGCATACATACTTATGTCAAAAGAGTATTTAGATTCGCTTCTGTGTTCACAATAATTATACCCACTAAAATGAAACATGAGATGAACACTTACAAAAATTTGTATTATTAAAAATACAAATTTGGCGTTGGCAAAAAACGGTGTCTATAGGATTTGAACTGCATAATATGTAGTCAGTACTAAAGTACATTATTTGGTACCCGTTGCAAGCCACGCCAGTAATTAATTCAAATGCCCCGATGTATCTTTTTAATTCAAACATTATTTTGAAGATGTCTCTGATCACCGAAGGAGAAAAGTAATTTTAATCGAACAGTTCATGCCACAACGACTTGAGGTGACAATTCAGGAAAATCAATTCATTTTACTTTCCGAAGATGCGAGATTAAAAATAATCAATTGTGAATTCACTCCAGTCACATCAGGTAAAAGAACGGGTTTTTGATGGGAGACACTGACACTATACAATAATATGTCAGCTACAATAGTGTCCGGTTGAAGGTGGTGTTTACTACATTAGTATCGTCGTGATCATTCAAGAAGTGAACACATCACCCCAACCCAAGCCAGTAATCAAACCTAGGACATCCTTTTAGGAAGCTACAGCATCGCATTGTGAGCATGTGGCTTATTATTAGCCCATGACAAAATGAACATCAAAACATATCCAAACTAAAATTGAAAACGAGTAAATTTTGCTAATTTGTATAATGCAATAATTCTACACTTAAATTACACTATTCAATGCATTCACCACACTTGTACATAACATTTATTTTAAATTCCTATTAAAAAAGAATGCCTTAAAATGTCTTACGCGGTGTTTGTAAAGATACGAAATAACATTAAAATAATATTGAGCAAACAATAAATTCGAGTCAGTTCTTTAAAACACACGCGAAAATTAATATTTCATAGAACTAAGTGTATGTCCTACTTCCAGTGTTAATTTGATGACTATTTCACGACCTGCAGAGTGCAGCCACCTGTACAGTCGAATAGAGCGGCACATACAGCGGCAAACTCGGCACCTCCACCAAGGTGGCGTAATATTACTTTACATGGGCATAAATAATAAATTTCAAAAAAAAAAGAGGAAATTATGGTATCCCACTCAGTTAAAAGAACTTATTTGCACTGGGGCTTAAAGGACATTAAATAATTTAATATTTGCCTTGTGCTTATGTCTCCAAAGTCACCGTTTTCAGGTATAGCTATGCAATGTGGTGTCAATTTCACAAGTTAAAAAAACATCCCGAACGGGAATCGAACCCTTAAGGCTGCATATCCAGCGACACTGCGTAACTCTCCCAATTTATGTCGGTAAAAATTAATTTTAAATGGTTTAAAATACCTCAAGCCAAAAAGTAAACCGAAATATGTCATTCCCTAGGCTCCCTATAGCTAGAGAATCGAGTGGTATTTCTTACATGATAGTTTCTTTCTGTGTTCAATAAATATTTCCGTTCTTCAAAAATGTTCTTCTGAATGTGTTGTCGCAAAACATTATTTTATTATTTATAAAAAAATAAAATAAATAAATTCACATTTAGAGTCTACCGACTCAGTAACAAGACGGGATTTCAAGACCACTTTTCTCTAGTGCTCTTACTCCTCGGCACAGAATCGAATCAGCGCTCAACAAGTGCAAGAGGACCGACTCGCACGGAAACACTACCCGGCACCTCCACCAACAGACCAAAGAAGTAGACTACTTCCGCCGACATAAACACCCATGGAAGTAAAGATATCTTCTTTATCAACATCTCTTAGTTCGTGAGTTCCTGGTTGTGTGAACCTAGCACCCAGGGTGCGAATTGACGAGGGGGGATGGGGGGAATTTCCCCCCATTGATAATTTCATCCCTGGCTCTGTTTTACTGAAAGGTATCCCCGCCGGGGATGGCTAATTACATATCATATTAAGTGCTTTTATCTCGTAATGTTTAATAAATAATGCGTCAATTTACACATGAATTCCTAGCCAGAAAGTGTTTGTACGTAATAAACCAAACCAATGGACTCTACGATCGCTTCTAAGGCCATCTCGAGGGCAATAATAACCGCACAAATATCTTGCTAAGTCAGACGAAATGCACTCTACATCGTTCCCACTCCCTTTTCCTCCCCGCCCTCCTATTTGCCCAGTTCCTCCAAACAGTCCCGTATTTAATTTTCATATTTCATCCAATCATCGTCTCGATTAGCCTAGTTGCAAAAATATGAGACGCTAAGCCCAAATATCAATCATTCAATCCGGCGGCTGGGGCTTTGCCCCAGACCCCTCACTACCCACGCAGATACTTGGGCATCCCTCTCTCTGCCAAGCCGTCAATTCGCACCCTGCTAGCACCCGTACCTGGTCTTGCCTGTTTCCAACTTTAAGAACGTGCGCTATTGGCAAGTTTTAGATTATTTACCGGCGCTATAAATTGCAAGTGAGTTTAGCGAAGCTATAATATATGTTAAGCTTATTAACACAATTGGGCTTTCGAGGCCCAGGTTAATAACGACAACAACTACTGACGACAGGGTCCGCACAGCGGTCTAGAAACGTCGACATGTCAAGTAAGTGTCTACAACGTGGCGTAATGACCCGACATGTTTTTAATTTGATTATATGCAACTAAACCCAGGATCCAGTATACTTACAAGTCTCAGTATGCAACACGATAAAAAAAAAAATCACAACCAGTACCTCACGAAACAACCGAAAGAGATGTTGATAAGGAGACATATTTACTACCAATTGATTTATGTATGTATGTATATGTCGGCGGACGTACAGCGCAAAAAGATTGAACAAGTTGAACCCCAAAAAAAGTACGAGAATTTCGCTAAATGAAGCTGTTTTAACAGTGACCGACACAAATAGCTTCAAACGACAATTTTTATAGCTTGAAGTACAATAGAACCGTCAAACCTTTGTATACGATATATTGCAGTCAATGTGAGAATATGCTAGAGAGTTCATTCCAAATTTCACTTTCTTTGAGTATTTTAACAACTTCCGGTACTAAAAAAAATTCCGATTTTCAACTTTTAATGCAGGTAACGCCGTCCACTTCATATAACATCAACCACTACTATACCAAAATAAGGGGAAGTGAGCTCGTTTTTTTTGTCCCAATCGCATTTACTGTTTAGATTTCAGTTGGCAAGTCAAAGTCTCCTATAAAATTGGAAAATAGTCTCAATACCGTTCCAGTCATAAAAACCTCACAACAGAACCCCTACAGATGAGTTATTTAATGTTTTCCTCGCACCATTTAAAAGATATATATACCGAATCCCCGCGTGCGAGGCTTTGATACATACAAAAGACACTGAAGAATAAAGACTGCCTGCAATGTGACATAAAATAGACTGTGCAGTGTCCACGTATACGTTCGTCCATACGACCAAATACTAATTCGAGGAAAAAATAATCTCAGTTCGATTCACCGTCGGGCCAAAATTATCAACAAACACTATTAGGCCCTACTTCACAAGAAAATATTCCTTACTTAATTGCACGTTGGTGGTAATCATAAGTCAACGGTCATCTTTAACATTAGAATAATACCACCTGCCATTCCAACGCACAGCAAATTCCACCAGCTCGCAGTGACCTTGAGTAATATATTTATGTAAAATCGAATCTACAACCACCGACATAAATCAAGGGTAGGATAAAAACCTCACCTAGACTTATATTTGCAATATATAGAGCGAGTGACTTGTCAATTAATAATTTAAAATTAGTTCAAATTGTATTTACTTTACAGTATTCTGAAAGGCGGATTCAATAAGTGAATCCGGATTGCATGGTGGGAGATAAATGGTTTCTATTCATTTTTTGTAATGCCATTTTAGCAATACTAAATTTAAGCAATTCAATTACTGGGGGCATATGGTCATGGTATATACATATTAACTAGAAGTCTTCTAAATTGTGATTTTAGTTTTGTAAAAAGGGTAGTATCCAGCAATTTTATTTGTCAGACTAAAAATAGCCACATAATGCTGAAAATAAATCACTAAATTATTTTAGTTAAGTTTAACTATGCATACATTATCATACATTTAATGGATCAGTATAGCATACAGTACGTGTCAGTCAGTATAAACCCATAAAGAAATGTGTGGTTGTACACTCAGTAACACGATCTGGTTAGTTATGTTAGTTTACAGGTAAATCAACTGACACAAGTAGCTCATTATAGCAAAACCATTGAAAGTTCTCTTAAAAAGTACTAGGCCTACATGTAACAGTTATAAGCTCTCGCACTAGCAAGATACTTGCATATAAAAGGGGACTAGGCGTAAGCATAAAGTGTACGGGAGGCTCGCTGCTAGGGATGGGACGTTTAAATGTTTAAACGTTTCAATGTGGGATTGAGTTTAATTATACGTTTATAAATTTTAATGCGCAGTTAAACATTCTTGACACAGTGTGCGCCTGGCCGCGGTCGACCGAGTGGCTGGAAGAAGTGGAGTGTTGTTTGTCGCGGGGGGTGTTTTCACCGTTGATAAGTCACTTCTTTTGTATGGCAGTCTTGTGCCTTATCTAATTGAATTAATTTTAATTAATTAGTTTTAATTAATTAATTTTATCCTACCTTAAGTTTCTGAACATTTGGGTGATATTTACTGCATTGGTCGTTCTTATCGCCTCCTTTGGGGGGGGGGGCGCAAACGTTTAACCGTGAATTTAAAAAAGTGTTTTAAAGCGTTAAGGTTAATAAACGTGTTTCCCCCATCCCTACTCGCTGCCCCCCAAAAAATCACGGGCCAAACGTTTTTTTAAATTCGAGTGTCTGGAGTGCATTGTGTGTTTAAAATTCAGCTGGCTTAAAGACAGTAGTATATAAAAATGGTCGCTTTTGAAAAATGGATGTTGAAATGTTCAGGTACTTGCAAACTGTACAGTATTTTTACTCGCAGAATGCCAGCTTACGATTGGAATTTTCAAGGGTTGTGCTAGCACGTAGGAATGTCACAGGTTCGCTTTCACGTCCCCTTTTTTACAATATCAATCTTGACTATATAAACATTTCTTAACGTTTCCATTCATTTAATTTTAAGTAAATGCTGGAATTCAATCATATTCATACAAACAGTCTTAAAAAATCCTTCCCCACTATTCTCATTGTGTACCATTGCATGCAATGCATAAGACACCTAGAAAATGGCACTATGCACATTTTTACTGCGTTATGTTGCACAATATTATAAGAATTATTTCTTAGTTCATTACAATGACTTGGCTTGCTCATGTCAATCGGATATTACATCGTGCACAAAATGCGGGTGCGTGGTAGTCACAAGACACTGACTGGACAGACCTATGATGGCCAAGATAGCCCGTACTAAATATTACAACCGCTTCTCGGTTTGGGAGAGGTGTACACTGACAATTACGGGCAAAATATTTTAAATAATATTTTCCATTCAAATATACTTTTTAAAGTGGAGAAATTATCACATGGGCTCGCACGAATATTTCATTCAAAATCATTTTTTGGAACAGCTGAAATATGTAGGCCTAAGCAGTCTAAGCAGAGCAGCATGTTTCACTTGGCAGCTTTGTGTACCAAAAGAACTGTCCCCGTATTATCACAACGAACATCTAAACATGTTTGGCAGCCAGACAAGATTTGAGTAGTCTAATTTATTTTCGCAAGACAGTAGACCTTAATGTGTTGGCCTGTTAATATATATATGAACATTTGAAGCTAGCCTAGCATATAAAAACACATTTCATAGTTTATTTATGCAAACATTCAAATAATTTACATATTTTTTGAAAAAATATGGTTGGAAGATATTATTTGGCACACAAATTAGGTTAAAAAGTTGCTTTTTTTTTGTTGTTGTTTTTTTTAGGCGTGCCATACTGGTACATGCAATGTTCTCTAACTAGAGTATAAGAAGTAGAATAAGAATAACGCTAATATTTAAAGTAGGTACCTAGGGAAAATCATGATATTTTCGATTTTATTTCGATTTTTATGTAAGCAATTGTGAGTATTAGTTTCTCGCCAATTGAAGTTAAGAAAACGAACACGTTTTATTGAATTTTCCATGCATTTACAATAAGAAGCCCCTATCCTACAATGCCGTCAAGTCTCATGGGAATGCCGCAGTTAACAACAATATCAAAAAGGTATAGCAGAAGGCAAGCAAAAGCAAGCAGTGGCAAGGAGCAGTCACAAGAAAAGCTAACTGGAGAAATCGGCAGACTGAGACGGCGCAATTCAGACTGGAAACCGGTCATGATCTGCTAGCTTCACACCCAGGCATAAACTAGGGATAACTGACTCCAGCACATGCACACTATGTACAACAGAACAGCATACCAGGGAGCACTTACGTAGAAAAAAAAAGAAAAGCTAAATGGAGAAATCGGCAGACTGAGACGGCGCAATTCAGACTGGAAACCGGTCATGATCTGCTTGCTTCACACCTGCATAAACTAGGAATAACTGACTCCAGCACATGCAAAGTATGTACAACAGAACAGCATACCAGGGAGCACTTACGTAGATGCTCAGCACTCCAAGATATAAGAGATGCAATGCCAAAAGATATGGCGGAGGCAGAAAAAGAATCCTATCTCTACTAGGGATGACATCGGGTAGTTAAATTCAGAACCGGTTCCAGCTCTCATATAACCCGGGTACCCGGATCCTGAAAACGTATTTTTCAATGTGTAGGCTTGATTTGAAGGTCGTCGCTAGGCCTTGTGAACTGCGCGGGGCGGAAGAAGAGGGACGAATGACGTACATGCCGCCTGCTCGAATAGCCCCTTGGAATACGCCTGCAGTAATCACGTCGAGTAAAAAAAAACATTTCGCAATACACAACTGAAGCACGTATTAAAACATGCTATTTCAAGTAAAATAAATAGTACTAGAACATGTGTTAGCCAGAATGTTCACCAGAAATCAGAATGTTAAACAATGAACAAACAGTAACGAATGCAAGTCTGTTCCCGTCTGTTCTGTTCCCTGTCGATGCACTTGTTATGGATAATGGAGGATGGGTCGGTGCCCGCCGTGCCTGCTGGCTCCATCGAAATCAACCACAGCAATACTTGCGCGTAAATTAGCCTAGAAACGGACTAAAAAATTACCCGGACCCGAAAAACGGCTCCAGGTAATACTTTGGAGCCGGGTACCCGGGCTACCCGGGTACCCGATGTCATCCCTAATCTCTACTGGGAAACGCGAAAACACATGATGATCAAATAGGTCAATTGTTGGCATAAGAAAAAGAAGAGAAGAGAAGATGCATTATGCACAGGGCTCGAATTTATAAATATTCAGAACGGGCGAGGAACTTAAAAAAAAATTATGCTGTTTAAATAAATACCAATAGGTTTATTGGGGAAGGGGTGCTGGGTTTACGGGACATAGCCTAATGTTTGCGAGCGTTGGTGCAGACATAATAAACATTAAATAAAATTGGTGGGAAACAGGAAATGTAACAATACGACAATTGGGTACCTATTTCATTCTCCAATAAAATCTTTAAAACATATAATTAGCCACGGACGTTTAAACTAGGAATGTCAAACGATATGAAATTCCATATCGATAATTGCAACAATAAAAAATTATCGCGATATGTCGCGATAGTATCGCCGCAAAAAAATATTGTCTCGATATTGCATTTTCAATTTTTATCGTGATATTATGAAATAAGCACTAATACTACTTTTTAACTGTGCGTCATATGTGGGGGGGGGGGGGGGGAGGGTAGTGGCGAATAGTTTTCCTGCGGCTGCATTGAAGGAGGGCACTCGACAGCTGGTCGGTGGTCGCTTGAGGTCGTTGAGCAGGCGCCAAATTCAAATATGAAATCAAGTCGCCGCGATTATCGGGATATCGCACATAATTTAATATCGTAAGATTATCGTGATATGACTAGCCATATCGCGATAATATCGATATACGATATTATCGATATTTATCGATATGCGATTATCGTTGACATTCCTATTTTAAACGTTAATCGCATCGCATCAAGTAATCATAGGCCTACTTTATTCATTCTAAATCAAGGTAACACCCTAGTATCATTTAAACAACGTTAAATTGTAATAAAATTACAACAGAAATTAGGGCTACCGCCTACTGGTACGAAATTATAACGACGTTACCGTACCATCAACATTAATAAGTCATTTTGTTACAGTGGATAACGTGTCTCAGGCTAACTACCCCAGACCACTCAATTTTGTTTGGTTCCAGTAATCTCTGGCAACGGCAAGTTCGATCTTTGACAACATTCTTGGTACGGTACAGTTAGCCCGTTACAGTTATTGCATTGTGACTCGCATTGAAAGATGAGATAGAATTTAGCTTTATCGTTAGGCCTACGGTTATAGTTGTCATTACAATTACCACTGCAGCTATCAGAGCAATGAGCATTGGGTTTAATGCTTGCAAAGTCTAGACCTACACGTGTAGGTCCGGTCCGTAACTAACGATCTAGTTGGTCTTGCTACAGGCCCACGACACTTGACGTCCTACTTGCACTAATCAGGCAAAGAAGAAATTGAAAGGGATTACAGCAGTGTAGGCCTAGACACTACGTCTACCCATGGCTATTCGGGGCTAGCCTCTGCCTAGGCCTAGACCCTAGACCAACTAGGCCCTAGCCTAGGTTACACTGGTTCAACCTTCAAACTATTAATAACTCATGTTTATGCCTAGTTGGTATAAAGAATTTGACGTGGGCATTATGGCACTATTATTTAACATTTTTGGTATCGAACTGCCCTGTCTAGGTACTAGATTGAGAGGTTTTTCTATGGATCATTTTATTTTGGACATGTTTAACCTCAAAACGAGCATTTGACAGCTGGAATCTCGTAACATTTTATGAGTGAATCTGTCACTTTATAATACTAAATAAAGTGTATTTTTTTAACTTGATCATACCTGATTTTCTTCGAAATAAGTGGTCGCAATTATTGTAAATATACGGTTTATAATAATTTTAACGTGGAAATTCACGCCGGCGAGCAGCTGGTTACGGGAACCGGAAATTCGAAAGTATCGACCTTCGAGTCAGCCGCCATTTTAGCTCGAACGTCCTGAGCGCGCTAGCATTCAAATACAGCGAAGAGTTCGGAACGACACGTTGCGAGAGCTTCGTCACGTCTTGGGCGTTGGTTCGTCAAATTTGAGACAGAGTCACTTTAAAGTTGATGGTGAGACGATGTGAAATAGTGCAGCTATATTTGTGTTCATGGTTTGAAGCTCCTAGTTATGTGACCACCACTCATCATAACAAAAATTACTGATCATAAATATTATAAAATGAAATTAATAAATATGATATGCTTGTCGGGTTGTCACGCGGGTAAAGGAATTAGGGGTAGTGACATAGCGATCGAGGGGAGCAGCAGGGGAGCGTCAAACTAAGAAAATCTCAAGTCTTATAACGATTATTGTCAATGAATCAATGATAATGTTTTATTTACGATTTACTTAATTGTCCCCTGGGCCGATTTGTTTACAAAAAACTATTGTTATTAGCGCAGATTATCTATTCTATTAGACTATAATATTTAACATACTTTGGAATTTAAAGACATTAATTCTTTCTCTCGGATGTATTTGAACTGATCACAAACAATTTTCCAAAATATAAATATAACGAAGCATACAAAATTGATAATGGATATAAATCATCTACCTAAACCGAAAACTTTAACCATTTTATTTTTATTGTGTTGCTATAAGAATGCAGAATCGCTAAGTAATGATCCATCAGCTGATTGGTTTGACCTCTGCAACCCATCACATCCATGACGGGCACCACCATCGGTATTCCAATTTGTTTGGTTAGTAATTAGCACAAATAACATTGATAATTAATAATAATGGTGTTCTTTGTTTCGGCGGTTTTGTGTCCCTCCCCTTCACCCCTCGACCCTCCCACCAACACTCTAGAAACATATTACACACACTAGAAAGAAATACTTAACGTTCCTTCAGACTAGACTCATAAAACAGTTTTGGAATTTATGAATGAGCGATTACTTAAATTCTGTCTAAGTGTTGCGTCTCGACTATGAGTCATAATGCGTCGCCAGCCCCTAATGTGCGGCAAAGCCCCTAATGAATGCATCGATATAATATGAGATGAGACCCCTCTCTCACCTCCAACCTCGTGGTACCTCCGTCATTAGACCCGGTGATGTTCCCAAATTATCTCCTGGCTCCACCTTGGCGAGACTGTCCCAATGTGATACGTTAACGCGCGCATTCCCACAAAGCATTTTATTCCACTCTTGCGGAAACGCAAAGTTTCATTTAACTTTGGGAATTTAAAATATTTCTAAAGTCTTGGATGTAACCAACCACTTCAGTAAAGAACCCTGTTTAATGTAATTGAGTTGGGTTAGAGATTATTATAAAAATTACAGACGTCTTTTCCGTGTAATTTGTCTGTTATTATATGTTGATCTGTGTCCATGAAGCGCGGGTGGAGGTATAAGCTAAGCTGTTATACGTTAGCGACGAGGGTATCAGTACCGTGGTTTGACTGCATTGGGCGCCGCCCGCGGCTAAAACGACCAGCCAGCGGCGGTTCCAGATATAATACGAACCACTGGCATTAGATTGGGATTGCCGACGAACAAGCACACACACAAAACACACTTAAGTATGATTGTCTGTTTTAAAAGTCGCCTCTTCGGGCAGTGAACGATACTTTTGTTTTACAGTTTCATTTTCTCTTCCCCGAAGGAGGTCATGAAAACCAAACGCGAAACTCATATTTTTTTTTAGTATTTCGGAGAAAACGAGAGTTAGACTGTTGATTACGTTCCAGTTTAAGTGCGTGTTCTAAGAATTGGTCGAATCGTTACTAACAGTTTTATTAAGCGGCGGTGACGACTGTTGTCGGCGGGGAAGTACGTATTTCGGTCTGACGTCCTGGAGTCTTGGACCACCCTTGGTCAGAACTCAGAATAACGTCGGGGGAGCAGTCGAGGTCTCTCTCCGAACTCATGCAAGCCTTTGCTTCTCGTGCTTTAACAGGGAAGGATACCACTTCGTCAAAAACAACACACAATTTTAATTTATAAATCATATCACAAGAATCGGCTTCGAAATCGAAAATCTGAATCAACAGCGCACTGTGGTTTAGTAAGCCTCTACATACTGAATGCTCTAAGTTGTGTCTTATATTGTATTCAGTAGGTTTTTTTTAATTAATTTTATTACTTATCGAATTAATAATCAAAATAACTACGCTAATTGTTGTGTTTCATTCAGTCTGTAGGGCTTACCAAAACACAGTGCGCTGTTGATTTAGATTTTCGATTTCTTGTTGCAATCATGAGATATAATTAAATTATCAAAATTGTCTGCGGTTTTTGACGTAGAGACTACCCTTCGCTCTTAATCATGCACACGCTAGCACAACTAGTATCTTTGTCACTTGGCATGGGATTTTGACACCTTTTTGTACCTAGAATCACGACAGTATTAACATTTTGCGCGCCGAAATCCTCACTTATGTATGTGCACATTTGTTCTCTTATGACTAATATATATATTTATTAGTGTGTTTGGATATAGTTGTGAAGGAGGACTGTCTGGGGGCTGTTAGTACGACGAAATTCCAGGATCAGTCCTTACAACTGAGGAAAACCTCGGAAAACTCTTCAGTCAGTATTGCCGATGTCCAGAATCAAACCAGCGAGCTCCCGAATTAGAGTCTCGCGTCTTACCGCGCTCAACTACCACTATCGGTGAAAGTGTGGGATGAGCGCACACGGCCAACTTGACAAGACTCTGATAAGGGCTGCGAAGAAGAGAAGGAAAAGTGGTCACCAAATGAGAGCCACCTATAAACAAAGGAAAGATAATAACAATCAGAAAAGATGATTCAAGATTTACCCGTGGTTCGGCGGGTACGGTCAATATGACGATGAGTTCACCTCCACTCACTAATAGTTCCGAGATCAGATTAGCTTGATGACCCTATAATAATGATTGCGGCGTGGGTGTTGGGGGGGGGGGGGGGTGTAATGTTCATAAGTCGTGGGAAATGTGCGAATCGGATGGGTCAATTAATTGGCGCACCCGGATTTCATCTCGTGAGGGAACCTTGGATGACGATGAAGGTTTACCATAAGTCGCTGGAGGAAAATCAAAATATGTGGCCAAAAAATGTAGTGAAATAAAATTTGGACTTTGGATTCAGGATTGTGTATTGTTGTTTGTACTAAACCCATAGGTGTCTTAACCCCCCCCCCCCCCCCCCCGCCTCCAAATTACTTCAGAGTTCTTATTTCTTGTGTATTTTTAGCGGAATGGGGCAACTTGGGGGGGAGGGGGAAACAACTTGTTCATTGTGTTAGGGTATTTTAAAAACTTCCTCTTGTGTGGAACGGCTATAGAATCATACAGGAGAATTTTACTCCAATGTATGTGATGTGATCTGAAGACTAATCTCATTTTCCGGGCACTTGGGGTAGATAAAACATAAACAAATCTTCGCCCCCGGCTTCTGGAGCTTTGCCCCATCCCCAATCTTCGTATAGAGTCGGCCATACACATATCAATTAATAATATTTGGAGAAAGTGTTCCTCGCCTCCCCCTCCCCCATCCCCCTGTCGATACATATTCCGACGTGTCTTTGTCTTACATACAAATACAATAAACCTTATGAGTTATGACTAAAACTATTATTTTGATGATAATAAATCGTTATTTGATCAAACAATTTCGGCATTTACTTTGCATTGTACAAAATAATTTAATCTGATCCCCCCCCCCCCCCCCACACTTTTCAACATCCCCGCAAGCCAATGAGTGACTTAAACCATTACAAATTTTAGTATCTTACAAGGAAAGTCTTCGGAATTTTCTTGATGAGGGGTGGGGGGAAATCTTCTCCCCCCCTCACATTTACTTGGCATTAACTTGTTATTGTACAAAAATAATTTAATCTCATTCCCCCCCCCCCCCCCCCGCCCTTGTGTACCACTGTACGGGCCTGTTTGGGAATGTACACATGTCATAACAACGTTTTTTCTTTAGTTTCTTACACATTTCCTAATTTGCATATAGTTCTCTGGTAAAGCCACAGCCCCATGATTACCATAGTGTCGTGTGATAGCTCATCGCCATTGCGTCAGGCGTTTCTTAATGATGCACTTATCTCTTATCTCTCTCTCTCATCTCGATAGGGTGGACGTGTAAGACCTGCATGTAAACCCTTTGCAAATGATACGAGTAATTGTAGTACCAGAATAATAACATACTTCACCGCGTCTAACCTACTTCCTTCTCCGATAATAGGCCTCATCTAAAACTGCAATCATATTATACAAAGATTTTATATTTGCATACCCCCCGGGATATATAGTAGGATTTAAAAATGTGCTCTAATTGCGACGATTATACTTTAATCACTGATAAAAAGCTGTTTTTTTAAGTAATGTGAATAATAATTACATCTTAACATGAAATAATTGCTTGTTTCTATGGTTGTAATTTAATAACAGTAAATACATACCCAGATCGCTCATCACTCGCCCATTGCATTCATATTTATTTAAATTGAAGGCATTACGAATATAATGTTGGCCATTTTAGAACATGATATCGTCTAATTGCATTATAATTTGTAATTCTTGATTTGATTCGATTATTAAATTGAGTGAACAAGTTTTGCTAGCCAGTAAAAATTATCTCCATTTTGACTGATATAACTTCAGTAATACGATCAAAGCGCACTATCGAGGCTCTATAAAATGGAAGGTTGCCAGTTCGATACCCGCTACCGGCAATCTTGTCTGTGTGAAAGTTTTCCCTAAGTTTTACTCAGTCATAAGGTGAACGCTGAGATTGAGTCCGACTAACAGTCCTTGGAGATTCTATCTTAAGTATTCCAAACATTACAATATCAGGGCCATGAAAATATTGTCTCTGGGCATGTTTCCTATACAAGAATGTATCATTATCAGTTTTCGGTATATTTTTCACTTCTGTCAATTTAGACCAATAACCAAATATGAACGTTTCCTTTCATTCCCACTGTCAATATAAATATACAATACCTTCAGCACTCCTATCCTGACAAATGACGGTCACTTCGGGAATAACTTAGTCCAGCCAGAGTCCAGATATTTCTGTCATGACAAACAAACGTAACTTTTATGAACACACGTCTTCTCTTTCGTGGTATAAATTTGATTTTATTGACGTATATTTTTATTTTCAGGCTACAGGTTCACGTATGTGTATACGATACATTTTCTGACATGGTACAGCTATAAACTTATGTTATTTATAGCTGGAATAACCTTTCACCTTATACAGCAATACTCTTTTGAGAGCAAAGAACAGATTCTTGCCTTATAATATGTCTCAAGCGTTTCTCGATTCATCCAGATCCAGAAGTTTCAAGCTTCTCTCGATTCATCCAGATCCAGAAGTTTCAAGCTTCTCTCGATTCATCCAGATCCAGAAGTTTCAAGCTTCTCTCGATTCATCCAGATCCAGAAGTCTCAAGCTTTTCTCGATGCATCCAGATTTCTAGAAGTTTCAAGCTTTTCTCGATTCTTCCAGATTTTCAAAAGTTCAAAGTTATATTTCGTTAAATTCGTTTCCAGAATTATCCAATCATCTATATTTCCAGAAGTCCGCTCGCTCTCATCCGCCAATCTAAACGACTTCCCAGGAGTCCTAATAGCCGCATCCGCTCTCCGCTTAGTCATCTTATCGATAATTAGACCGAGCTTTTACCTTCATGATGATAGGATGCCAAGCGGGTGTCCGCTAAGCCAACCAACCAATCATATTTAACCTTTAACCAACAATTGGGTGGTACTCTCAGTTTTATAATCAGCACCGTCATTACACATTATAGCTATAGGCCCTGTCGTCACTGTGCATGCACGTGCATGTTGTTACCAGGGGTGATGGAGGTGGGATGATGCCAATTAATTGAGAAGTCCGCCCACGCCCCACATGAAGTATTATACTCAATAACTGGCATTACTACAAAATGTGCTTATTTGGGGCAACGTTTTCGTTTAAAAGTAATTATCTTGTATACTGGAAGATATGAATTATTTGGTAGCTGATAGAGTTTGATAACGATCTAGAAAATAACGAATTACAGAGATTAGATTTTTAAAAGTTTGGCAGTAGGTTTTACAATTACAAAATGCCATGTGTGGATAATTTGCTTACAGTATCGGTAGGGGCCTATGTATGTTAGTTCATATACTTACATATTATTACATCTTTATATGCGTCTTATTCAGAATTAGAACTTGAATGGTGTGTTCATCAAATAAGCTATTGAGTAAGAGATTTGTTATTTTTTATTTTGTTTAAATAATGTTGAATGGATGTATTCAACTCTATCAACTCTATTCGGACACACAAAATGTCATATTCACATGTATGATTACTTTGGAGATTTGTACATCGTTTCTATTTCAGTATACTCCCAATACCGTGTAGAACATAAAATCCAAAAATTTCCATTTTATAGACGAATCTGATACGAACGGGAGTGGCTATAATTAATTCCTATATACATATATACCAAATACTGTTTGTGAATGCATATTGTACACCCTATACGCAATCAATTTTCTTAAAAATCTTAAAATTTATGTTGTGTTTTCAAAAATCACAATACCTGAAAGTGGGCCTTAGTGCATGTAAGCGAAAATTACGTTTAAAACGTAATTGGACATCGATTTGCGCCATCGTGCACTTATGTAATTAGATGTATCAAGCAGTTGATGTTATCAGCCTTTATAACTCATATTTACCGGTGCGCTTAACTTATTTCTTAGGTTATTTTAATAATTTGGGCCAGGCTCTAGGGAATGATTATCTTAGGGCTCACAAAAGTGGTACATTATCGAAATCCAAAGCATTAGACGTAATTTGTTAAATAACTATCGTGATTTACGTTGAGTTTAATAGGCTCGCAGCATCCATCTGACCTTTGGTTTATAATTTAAGCATGTATGACCATTTACCTCATAATGTGTTCATGATTGTTGGGTACTTTGGTTCACAATAGCTATAGTAAACCTCATAGATTACAAGGCATATAACTTAACTTATATTATGGGCATAACTGTGTTAAGACAAATTATTATGGTGTGCCTGTACGTGTATGATTGTAAATATGTATAAAAATATAGAATAAGCATCGTTTACCTCAATTTACAACTTAATAAAAACTATCTTCATAGCTATGGTTACAAACAGCTATAACACAAATCAATTTCAATTTTCTCATACTATAGTCGCGTTTCCAAGCAACATTGTGCAACGTAGTTTGCAATTCTTACAGACTGGTTTAAGTATACCTACCATGATAATCTGCTATAACATTCAGTGGTGTAGTGGCGTTCCAGCCATAATAATTCTAGAATGTACGCCTTTACACCTTATGAAATAAAACATTAAATGTTTAAAAATAAAGCAGTTTGAAGTCAAACACTGTGTGGAACTATTCTTGGAACCACTATATTTTTAATAGTTTCTCGCAAGCGGTTCAAAATAGGAGTCGTCAGTTGAAATAGTCAAACGGCGCCTCAAAACATATATGCGTATAACATAGATTTGAGCAAAAATTACAACGCAGGTATGTTCATATAATGGTTAAAGTAGGTGTATTTGAGATTAATTAGAAGGAATCAAATTCAATGAATAGACTCAGGTTCTCTTACAAATCGCTACTATGTGTGACATTACGTAATTTCTAATGACAGCCCGCCAAATTTCCGTAATTATCTCAAAATTTGTGGTTTGTCACGCAGGTTTGTTTATATATGCTTAAAGTAGGTATATTTGAAATTAATTAGAAGGAATCAAATTCAATGAATATACTCAAGTTCTTTTACAAATCGCTACTATGTGTGACATTACGTAATTTCTAATGACAGCCCGCCAAATTTCCGTAATTATCTCAAAATCTGTAGTATGTCACGCAGGTTTGTTTATATACGCTCAAAGAAGGTATATTTGAGATTAATATGAAGGAATCAAATTCAATTAAAGGTTTTCTTACAAATCGATACTGTGTGTGACATTGCGTAATTTTCTAATGACAGCCCGCCAAACTTCCGTAATTATCTCAAAATCTGTGGTATGTGACACAGATTTGTTTATATACGCTTAACGCAGGTCTATTTGAGATTAATTACAAGGAATTAAGTTAAGTGAATATACTTAGGTTCTCTTACAAATTGCTACTATGTAAGACATTACGTAATTTTCTAATGACAGCCCGTAAAACTTCCGTAATTATCTCACAATCTGTGGTATGTCACACAGGTTTGTTTATATACGTTTAAAGAAGGTTTATTTGAAATTAATTAAAAAGAATCAAATTTAATGAATATACTCAGGTTCTCTTACAAATCGCTACTATGTGTGACATTACGTAATTGGGGCCTTGTCGAGAGTCGGAGACACTGTTTAGAGCCCAGACGAAATGCCGAGAAATGGGGATTTTAGCAGTGCTTATGCTAATATGTTGTACAATACGTTGAATGAATTAATATGTTGAATTTCTGAAGGTGTATGTAAATGTACTAGAATGATTCCGGTTCATACAAAACATCTTACAAATAAGTAAAACAAATGGAATGTATTGCCTACTAAATCTTGAAACAAGTTCCTTATCTCCAAAACGAGGACACGGGAAACGGGAAACGGGTATTTCAGCAGTGCTTATGCTAACGTACTGAGAATTTCAGAATTAGTGCGACAAGTGGGGGGGCCAAGTTCACGGACATTAATGTTGAACAATATTATGTTGAATGAATGTCATACATAAGTAACCTATAGGTACTCTAAATTGTGGTGGGAGGGGGAGGAGGAGGGAGACCCAAAAATCTAGCTTGCACATGGGACACTACAACACATAGATTACTCATGTGATAAATAACTCGATGAACTGTGTAATGCATCTCATGTTCAATATCAAGATGGCGTCGGTCTGATACAGTGTTGTAAGCTCGTCCGTCATGCACTACAGCCAACCGTGTAATTACCACACACGTTCTCCTCCAATGGGAACGGCGGACGGCGACGTTTGATGTACGGTCTTATCAGTGTAATCTGACTGACTGCGGGACTGCGTCCGCCCATACGAGGCGCGTCGCGCCATTGCACGCGCGCGCTGTGAGGGAGGACGGAACACGTTTATATGGTAATCAATGCCAGTTAATCGTACCCATCACCAATATCAAGAATGTGCTATACTTGAAAATAAAGTATCATTTGCAAAAAGCTGATACTTCCTTATTTTATTAGTCAAACATATTCATATGATATGATTTGAAATTGGTCTCTATTGGTGATCTATATCTATTACGTTTTATTACTGAATTTAGACTTTCGTGACTATAAATATTGTTAAAATTATAAATACCACGGGTTGTTACGTCACGTTTACTGCACTTACTTGTCATATTAGTCGACGTTTCTGACAACGTATGTGCTCTGTCCTCAGGACACTATGTCAGAAACGTCGACTAATATGACAAGTAAGTGCAGTAAACGTGACGTAGGCCTAACAACCCGTGGTATTTATAATTTTAAGAATATCTATTACGTTGTAGAGATATTGTGTATATTTAGCTTTTTGAACAATAGATGCTATATATATAATAGATGCTATATATAATAGAATGCTAAATATTTGTCTTCAGCAGTATTATATTAGATTAACCTGCAACCATTGACTATAAAAAATACATTCTATGTCAAACATGTATGTGATCTATTTGCAATAAATAAATGAAATATAAAATATGAAATAATGGGAAATGCTATACAACGTGCCAAATCAAAAATACATGGTATTTGTTAATTGCTCTTATAGATTTAAAAAAACGTTTAATATATTTACCATTCGGAGCTATTTCAATATAAATACTGGTCAAGTTAATTGTTGGCTATGTATGGTGATGGAAAACACACATTCCAAGTTATAACCACACAACATTGTCTATAAAATAGATAGTATTCGAATAAAATAGAATATAATAAAATGTTAATTGAATAATTAGATACATTACATACATTGCTTATTTTGGCCACAGTAGGAAAACAATCTTCTAAGACTGATTTTTATACTTAGCAATTGCGAAAGCTCAGTGCTTACGAATAGTATACTCTAATAAAAATATGTTTTCGGATCGATTTCCACAATTTTCTATCTTCAATAAAATGAAGTTTCCCTTGGTTATATTGTATTTTAGGTGATATTTTGTTTGTTTTGCCCATTGACACCTTGTATCCTGGAACAAGAACAAGCACTGTACTTTGGTGTCCAATACTAACTGTGATACTTACTATCCCACCTACATACAGATTAACATTAACATATTATATACTCTGAAATATTGCTTTTAATCCTTAGCAGAACCACCAACCAAATCCTATATTGTTTCCGCTATTAATAACATTGTAAACTATATTTAATCCAATGCCAACCTTCCTTCACCGCCCAGGAAAAAAAATAGTATTTGCCCAACTTAAATCACCACTCGTAAGTCGTAAACAAAAGTGGGCACACTAGAACAGCAGTCATTACCATTGCTACGGTGGGTTACAGTGCAATTAAAAGTCTCGAAATGTGTATGCTTATTTTTATTTGCCATTATGATATTATCACAAATTACAGGTTTGCGTTATATGTATTATTAATTATTAATAATTATTATTATTGTTCTGTTAAATGACATAGTAAGAAATGGCACTGCAGAATATTAACATGCTATATATATTCCTGAGTGCAAGTAGTGCTGATCATGGTGTACACACTTCGGAAAGGAAATGCGGGTGTGGTAGTATACTACTCACTATAGTGAGTAGGAAACTATACCTACAAAACGAAAAATACAAGTATTGTTTTGCCTTCAATTACTAAGATTTTACCGAAAGGGTAACACAAGTATGTCTTTGAAAATATGTGTAATCGTTTTGCAGGTAAGGAACTTGTTTCAAGAGTTAGTAGACAATACATTCCATTTGTTTTATTTATTTAAGATGTTTTGTATCAACCGGAATCATTCTAGTACATTTTTTACATGTACACATTCATAAATTGCGAATAGTAGATCGCACTCAAAACGTATCTTTACTCTTAACAAGCATCTATAAACAAATTAACCTAAACTACCATAGTTCATCTGACTGAATAAAATAACAACAATTGTGGATTTAATACTATACATGAATATTATTGAAAGCCGTATTCGAAAATAAATCAACAAGTCTGGTTATTTTTTCACGTTTTCGTTTCAATATTAAAAAATAGCTCCCCTAAATTCTGACAGCCACACTAGGTAAATGTCAACCTTGCGTTCATCTCCAACTAATATTCTCTTGTTTCTATTGACATATTTAATTGAAAACATTTATGGCTTCGGTGCCCGCATGAAGATACTGGATTGAGTGTGAGGGGGGGGGGGGATCAATTGCCCCTTCCCCCACCGTTTTACGTCACTGGTATCTGTCATGTAAACAACTGTGATGTGCCCGTGAGTGTCCAATGTCCAGATCCTTCTACTACATTCGCGTGTGTGAATACGTGCTGACACGTGTTAGCGTGTAAATCATGCGTATAATATAATTTCCGTTCATTATTTCATTCCTAAATGACTGTCTTTTATTTTGCGAAGAGGCACCGTAGTAATTGAAAAAAAACAAAAAATACAGACAGCGTATTTAAATCAATCCATCAAGTTACAAGAGAATAATAATAACAGTCGATCCTTATGGATCTCGAATGTTTCTCCAATCATAAATTTCTCGCCTAGCATGGCTAATACGAGGCACACTCGGGGAGTGCAATGGGCGTAGTGGGCAGAGAGAGAGGTTGTTTGGCCACGTGGTCGGTAGCGCCCCTCGTCAGAGACCGTCAATTTCTTTGATGTGGAGGAGGTCCTGACAAACCCCCGTAACATCGACCTCGGCGCATTCAATATCGAGGTCCTGCATGTCCTGAATGAGGCAAAGGCTCCCGACGCTTCCTGTTGAATGAAAGGGGCCGAGAACGCGCGCTACTGTTACTCCTCACAATACGTCGTCACCTCTCTGATATAATGACAGACCTCGCTGGTGAATGCGTTGCACCCAATACTCGAGGGCGGAAACGAGATTTACAACTCTGTTACCTTTAGGGTGTGGTATAGAGCGTGTCTTGCTTATCGCTGTTGACCTCATAACATAAATCTGAACATTTGCCTTGTAATCGTATCCACTGATAGAGAACTGATTGTATGTTCTTAAATTCAAAATCCGCGCCCCTCAAAGAAATAACCGGTTGTTCCTTTATAACAGACTTTTGAAATGGGAATAAACGGAAAACCTCCTTCAACTTCAACTGATCGATATCAAAATATAGATAGAATTCCAAAAGAGCAGATTGAGTTGAATTGGAAATTAGAGAGGCACGCAAAAGTAGTGTTTTGTATTATAGATGCTAGAAAAAATTACTGAACACATGATTTTCAAAATGTTACAAATTACTATTTTAACTAAAACACGTGACTTTCTCATACTTATTGAGTTTTCTTTGTATTTTTACCTTTTTGTATAGCAGCAATTACATTGTATTCATATTAATCCACGTGTAAGACATCGTTTTCCCTTACAAGTACAAGATTCAGGCGCAGGCTATAGTTTTGATGGGAAGAGCAAAATACATGCTAAAAAATGGTAAATATGTTCAATGTATAAAAAATCAAAATACTGTTTATCCGTGGCTCTAATAATGACGAGCTGTTCAAATCTCGATCGGAGAATCAAATTGTTTTTTTGTTTTGTTTTTTTCGAATTCCATTCTGTATTCGTCAGTGTGACATCATGTGACGTAGCTGCACGTAACGCTCTGCAATCATTATTGTGTGATTGGGTTGGGTTTGCGCTCTTCAATCTCTGCATCTTTATGTCATTGTAAAAGTGCATTGACACTAAAGTTTGCATCGACTGTTTGTAGTGTAAGTATATAGTTTGTGCAAGACCTAGATCAATGGTTATATGAGAACAATGCTCGTATGACATGACCTCTGTACGTTCCAGTTCGTAAACACAACGATTATATAGGGATCGAAGAATTGTCACCATTGTCTGAAAGAGCCTAGTTTCATTTACACAAGGTTTCTTCAATTGGCGCATAGGTCCGTTTCGATAATTAACACTGACTATACAATCGAAAACGCTTTAGAAAATCAGTTGAATGGTAAATAAATATACAATATGTAATGCTTTTTATATTATGTCATATTTTGTTGGTAGTTCTCGTTTACATGCACACGATGGAAGAAAATAAACTCGAAAAACAATAATTATTTGAGAATTAATTTCCGAGTATGAGCCAAATTCGTGTTTATTTATTATAAAGTCAGCTGTTTCTACAGAATGATAATTCAAATCGAATGTGTTGTTTAGGATAAATAATCATATCCATGATTTAGTATTACTTATTGCCATTGGCTTACATCAGCAACATGTTATCTATACACTTTGTTCTACAACAAATAAACTTTACACAACTTCTTTCTTGTAAAAAGTTTGTTCTAGAATAATTCACACAAAAGTGATATTTCTTTTTTCAGATTGAGGTGATATTTCTTATATAATTATATGCAATTGAAAGTACCTACTTAAAATTAACATTAATAAATATGTGTTCTCGGATCGAGGTCTATATTATTTTCAAGAAAATTATCACAGTGCAACACACGCAGCTGTGACAAACTGTTTTTATGTGTCTATTGTGTTTTGTACCCTCAATGAAAACCTAATAGGCCTATGTAAGCGTGGACTTGAAAGAGATCGAGGCGTTGACATCTCATCCACCTCCACCCATTCAATTCATTCATTCATTCATTCATTCATCCAGGGGAAGAGAACGCGCACACCGGAAACATTGAGTTCAATTGAAAGACGGAATAAAACACGTAAAAGTCGGGGGGTGCGACGCAACCAGCCCCCTCGGGAACTCACGACGCCCATGTGGTTTGGAGTTGGAAGGCGGGAGAGACAAACAAAGAGACAATGTTGTTTGTTTGTTTCGATTATCCTCGTGCGGCTTCGATGAATGAGAACATCTAAAATACTTGACTGGTTTTCTTTGATTCTTTGGCAAAAATAAAAATATGACATTTTACACCGCGTGAACTGCAAATACGGCGACCACAGTGGTAACGCGTGGTATAGTGGTCATTTCTTCGGGCAATTTCATACGCTGTTCTTTGGCGCAATGTGAGTTTCATTTCAAAAAGTTCTGAAATTAAGTTTCACAGTACTATGTTGACCTTCAGGGTTACTATAAGGGCGGAATTCACAGTCGAGTTAAGTATGTGATTTGTTTATGGTTGCATATGGAGTTTGTATTTCTTATTGGAAATAGCATGTAATAAAACAATTCCATATAGCAACAAATCCTGTAGTTCACTCGACACTTGACTCTTCATACGGCCCCAAGTGTTTTATGCTCACAGCAAGAATAGCAAACACTTCGAGTATCAAAACAGTCACTACTACACAGTGTTTTGTATGAGACAAGCGCCAATCAAAGAAATACATAACAATTAACCTGTCCGAATCAATCGCCATCCTATGTCTAAAATTTTGCGTGGTTGTAGTTGAAATACAAGCAAAGTTTCTCCTATACGTGTATATTTTGAGTAGATCTGTTGGAAAATCAGTTTTAAAAAATCATGAATATACTGGGTTTTGTCATTTTAAAAAATCCGTATAACGTATAACCGTAATTCGTTTGTTTTCCTTTGACAACAATAACAACGAAGTTTAATTATATTCTGAAAGGTTTTTTCTCGTCACTTTTGACTCTGTGATTGCTCTCTTTGTTTATGATAAGTGCAACGTATGAATTCCACTGATAATGTCATGCATGTTGCATCTTGTATCTATGATTATGCAAATCAGTGTCGATGTTGACGCGTGCATCTGCATGCAACGTGCATTGTGTGTAAATTGCGTGTTTATAGAATTGTTGTTTTGATGTGAGGACTGACTGTTGAAAATGTCAATCGACGGTGTTTTATGGGAATCACAATAGACCATTTTGAAAATGGTCTATGGCCCGAATTAATTACGGTCCTCTCTTCAATGACATCAATTCAAAACAAGTCTCAAATATTATCTCAAGGTTTATTGATGAATACAACATCATTATCATCATCATCATCATCATCATCATCATCATCATCATCATCATCATCATCATCATCATCATCATATCATCATCATCATCATCATCATCATCATCATCATCATCATCATCATCATCATCATCATCATCATCATCATCATCATCATCATCATCATCATCATCATCATCATCATCATCATCATCATCATCATCATCATCATCATCTATTAACCTTGACTTCATATTTTTAATTGTAGTGCATTTTTGTCGTTGAAAATTTAGAGAACCCTGATAAAAATCTATCTAGGATCGTCGTCCTATAGATCATTCTGATTCATTGATTATTTGGTGTTGAACGAAGTACTCGACAACTACTTCATATGATGTCGGGGGTTATTGGAGGAAAGGGATAGGCCTACGTAGGAGGATTAAAATTAAAAACTGTTTAGGGGAGTGAAAGAGAATTGGGAGAATCTCATTTCGTCGCCTTTTACGACTAGCAGAGTCACTCTGTGGGTCACATTATCTAATTTCAAGATCATTTTAAAAATAGTATATTGGTTTGTTGATTTGGCTTGGAATACACCTAATGTATGAAATTGCATGTGAGCCGCTATTTACGGGGTTGTTTTATGTTGACCATGCACAACATTATGTTGCATTGTTCGCTGTCAGTGCTATATAGACTATATAGTGCTATATGTTCTATACTCTAGCACCGATGGAGTTGTATAGCTAAAAAATATAGCTGTTTTTTAGGCTGTACTGTAGGCTAATGTTTTGGTGATTTTGATTATGAATGACACGTACCTACTGCATGAATGTGTATGCATGAATGTTTGATATGAAACTAGCTATATATACTATAACTGACTAAAATGATGCCGTATCTGTTCAAGGAGATAAACACGTAAATCTAAACTTTCTGTACATTTCCTTAAAAGTTTCATGTACTGTTTGGCTTGAGTTTATAGAGGCTGTTGGTGTGTATTCTATTCAGTGTGTTAGGCTTGTATGCATTGTTTCTATTTAAAAAAATACGCTGATTCTTTTATAAATCAGTTTTTCAACCGGATGATGAAATACAATTCGTAGTTTTTATGAGATATCAGGATCACGGATCAGAAATGAAGTCTGCAGGTGAGGCAGTCTATAACTTGCATGATTGTGTACAGATTTGTTTAAATAATTTACTTGAAAAAACGAAGGCAAGACTATTAGAATATCGAAGAATAACGCTACCAGTGATTTCCTCCCCGGTGTTTGTGTGTTTAGCTCCAAACGTAGCCTAATATTAACTGATCGCGCATGATTGCAGTTTGCCAATTTTACGGTTTTTGAAAGCCTCCATTACTCGTTCTTCATACAGGATGTGGGTTGTATAAAATAGAGAAAGTATAAACTACAAACATTTTAAAAAGAACGTCGATAATTTTATGTAAATTTTCCTCTGGGAATTTTTGAATTGCTATTCGTTATGAGATCATGGTTTTGTTTTTATTGCAATGAAACCTACAATTGTTGCGATTACCATATCGATGTAATTACATTCCCGGAGTTGATGCCGCGGGTCGGCGCCAGGGGGGGACGGCGAAAACATTTAAATACAGTTCCAAATCGGAATCCTATCCTCCTATTATGATAATCACACAGGCCTCACTTGCTTCTTTCTGGTTCTATATAATCTCACTACCAATAATAATTCGTTTCATTTTTTATATTAAACGTCGGCAACAGTGTGGTTGGCTGGAATCAGTCTCCACCCTATTTCCCTGACAACCGACGCCTTCTTTCATATCCTTCAGCTAACCGGCAACCAATTCAAATGAAATGGGTAAGAACCATCACTAGATTCTTCTAATTGCTACTTCAATTAGAAACGGGCGTGCACCGTGGCAGTTGTTCCTAGCTACTAATTCCCAAAACGTATTCCAAATGGAGTAGAATAATACGTAATAGCTAACTTAGGAGACCATTCTTCACTCTAATTATATATTAGTACTTGCGGAAACGTTTAATTGGGATTGCATTCTAAACGAAAAGTGCCCTACAAAGTGATTTAGAAAAATCGCCATTGGCTAGTAGTAATTTCCTCTGTGCCAATCGGGCAGGATCTTTCACGAGTATGGATAATCGCATGCAAGTCTGCCCGGGGTTCCAGCATAAGGTAATGTGTAATGTGTCAAGCGAGGCGGGTTGCCTGATAGACAGGGGCACATTAAGGGGGCGGAGACCCGATAGTGGTTGCCATGGTGATAAACTGATAACCTCCCCTTCATTGAGTTTGCATGTGTTCTCAGGGAGGCCTCTGCGATTTCGACTTAAGACTTGCGAATCAACGGGCTCCTTACGCGCAACCAGGCATTAAAACCTTGACTATATCCACACCCACCATTTTTATTTTGAACGTTAATTAATTTTGAAATAAATCAGTCACTTTTAATTAGGGTATAATCATTCCCTCCTTAAATATCTTAAACGCGTAGGTGGTAACGTTTTAATTACTGTCCGTTCCATTAACCTGCTTCAAATCATTTCTGTTTATTACATTCACAAATTATGGAAAATTATAATCACAAACTACAATAGTATATAATATCATGCGATGAATGAATATTACCATTTATTATGTGTTACTTTATTGTTCTAATTAGAGATAGAGTCCCGGTTAGGAAGCCGAGTTGCTACTATATAAAGCACAAAATAACAGGCTGAGAAGCCGTACAGCAGCTAATGCTCTGAATAATTACAGTCATCTCTGGTATGTACCATGAGCGCGGACAGAAGAAAATTGCCTCAAAGACTTCTTAATATATGTAATAACATTCACCCCCTGATTTTCCCGAATAATTACCTTAAAATACAACGAGAATATTAATTATACGGATAGGTATAGCTGGGATTTATACAGTATACAGTAACATAAGGAAATCCTGTTTTTGCGGTTTGGTAATTTTTCATGCATGCCATTCGTTGAGGTCAGTAGGATACGTTGCACTGTCGTGAATGACAAGGGAACATGATATATGCCTCAGAGACAGTAAGGTTACAAGGTACGTTGCATTGCATTGCACTGTCAATGAGTAACTCAGAGAATATGGGTATGAATGATGTCTCAGAGACAGTTAGACAGGAGTTGTCAGTTACCGCACTCGTACTGGTACTACTCCCCCTTGTAGCACCACGTGGAAGAGGTAGGACGCAATCCCGCATTGCATAGTAGTCTCTGGTCCATTGTCTAGTCATTATTTCTTCTGTTCATTATATTTCATTTTCCATTTTGGATTAGCGTCTTACACACATAGGCCTACTATGCGTGATTCAAAATTGATATGATCTATAGGGTAAACACTGTACTAGAACATCATAGACATTATTATCAGTGCCGTAAGTCCGGACATTGTCTTAAGATCACACTTCTCCTCCTCTTCCTCTTGGGGGGGGGGGGAGGCGCAAAGGTAGCGCACCAAAGTACCACTCTTCATCCTGTGTCCGAAGCCGCTAACATAATCGAAAGAAACTATTCAAATAGTTTTCAAATAGTATTCAAATAGACGTCGCCCATGCACTACTTTGTCCCCTCTTATGACAGGCAGAGCTACTCAGGGCCAAACGTGTGGTCAAAGCATTAATAATGTTTCATGTAAGTATACCATGGTAGTCTTGATTGATTTATTGATATTTGGATTTTACGTCCCATATTTTTGCAACGTGGCTAATCGAGACAATGAGAAGGTGAAATATGAAGATGATGGGCCAGTGGGAGGGCGGGGAGGAAAGGGAGAAGGGAGGTTAAGGGAGTGGGGATGATGTGGACTGCATTTCGTCTGACTTCTCCTCGACCTGTCCGGCTATGGTGGCCCTCAGTAGCATACGCTTCCGCCGGCATAGCTCTCGGGATCAACAAAGCACGCAAACTTGCCCACCACGATAGGATTGCAGTCCTTGGGCAGGTGGTAGTCTCGAGAGAGACAATACGTACTATGGGTGCACGACGTAGGTAAGTTGAAGCCAATTACAAGTATGTCTAACGTTATGTATGATGATTCGTACCGGTACTTAAGTACCACTTGGACCAACTGAACAAATGCCACACAAATCATAATACAAGTAAGTATCAATTACCCAAAGCGTAATAAATGTTATCACGACGTTAGCTAACGTATCTGAACACTGACAGTCTGACACTCAACGGACTTTTATCACCAGAAGTCAACACGTTACCTATCCGAGGTAATTTTGTATCGACAATGAGTTTCGTTCTTTCATATTATAACTTGAATGGTTCATAATACATAAATCAGATTTGTGTATTGCTTTTATTTCAGAATATCGAACCGTTTAAAAGCTGCACAACAGTGGCGTTATATCGAGTTACAGAGGGTAAACGGCTGGCCCAGGCCCATCCGAAATACTATATCAATTACACAAAAATTATTTTTGGAGAGCCTGAAACCTCGGTCGAAGGTGGAGGAGAAGGGGGAAAGGAGGGAAGAAATAAAAATGAAAAGGAAGGTCATACCGGTCCAGTATGACCACCCCAGGGACGGACAACAACTTTTGTGACGGCAACTGGATTTCCACGCATTGCTAATTTATATTCAAAATTGTCTTACGGTGCAAAAATGAGGATACCATTTAAAACTATACCCACTCATATCCCGAAAATGATAAGTTAAAGTATCGATTGCTCGTTGGATGACACAGCCTTGATCATTTATTCATAGGACAATAAGTTATAGATGTGCGAGGAATATTGTGAAACAAAACACGTTTCACCGATGATGTTTTTTTAAAAATATTATTTGTTGTATTACGACGTAATGAGTCGGCCGAATCAGATCCTTCACATATCGCCGGGGTCATAAGGGGAATCCAGTTAGGGGTGGCGGGGGTGGAGTCATGGGTGGTTGGTGTGGGCGTTTAGGTCGCCAAGAGGGCTGGAATGAATGAGAAGACAGGCGAAAATGTTGAAAAAATTAGCAGGATTTTGCTGAGTGAGCAAAGGGATGGTTAAAGATGTACCCTACACCGGCCATCCTGTCCTTTCATGGGACAGGAAAACAACAATAAAATTAATTAAATTATATGCACGGGACGAGAGCCCTCTTTACGGGCAGCGTTCACCACGAGGAGAGACCCGAGAGACCCACATCGACCGGCTACAACAATAGAAATACAAAACTAAATGCTAGCTGAATTAATATGGGTATTATTTTGATTCCTAATTCATTGCTGATTCCTCAATATTGGCAATGAAAAATAACAAAAGCAATAGTTACACTGTTTGAAACTTTTAAATCAGTATTTTCTTGTATTTTTACAATTTTTCAACGTTGACAGAAAAAAACAAGTGATAATGCTAAATGCTGAAGATTATTCGTGTTGCTTTACGTTCCTATAAGTTATTTGAGACGATGAGGGGTATAGATGAAAATGAATAAGTCGTATGCGGGACTCGAACATATACGCCGTATACACTTAACACTTAGGACCTGCGCCCAACAGCATGAGCACCGCGGACAGCTCTTTCGGCATTATATGGTAACTGAGACCAGGACCGTAACTAGGGTACAAAATGATTGGGGTCTGGGGGGAGACCCCCAGCCAATGCGCGCAGCCCCGGAAATTTTGTGGATTCTTATAGTGTGATTTAGTTTTAGTTTTCTGTATATTTTTTATGAGTGTTTAGTACGTTTTTTTTTATAACATTTGTTACTGGTGACCGGTGTGACATTAACGGTGGTATTAGAAAGTCAAAATGGTCTACTTCCGATTTTTTACCCGGATATTCATCCAGGTTACCAATCCCTAGTCTGATTTAGACTGAGAAGAAAGCCCGTTAGAAAAAAATAGAATAATGACTCTTAACAAAAGAAAAACAGTGGTTCGCTTCTCTTCTAGCTTGCTCTGGACCTGTGAAGACATAGCTACGCCACTGCACCAAGTATAAGTAACTGAACCGCGGCGCCTCGCCCTCGCGACAATGATGAAGTGTTCAGTATGTAGTCCCACAAAGCGAGAGTACAATAAAATGCAGATTGAAATTAGTTAGTTTGCAATAAATAACGCGTGTGTGTTGCAAGTGCGGCCATTACAGTTGTCCGACAAGGTCAAGATATAACGAGCCGCCGCTGTTGGGATGTCAGTGTGTCATTCACCGGGCATGTCGTTAATGCCAGGGGGTTGGCATTGTGAGGTTGGGTACACAGGCGCCGACTCACAGATAAATGACGTGACACCTTTATGAGAATGGCCACTTGGATGTGTTTGAAAGTTTGCGAGGGCCGACGGGGGGGTAGAGAAGAACTTTCCCATGACTTGTGAGTGTGAGGGGTGGGGGTGGCAGGGTGAAGTCTTTGGTATACATACTTTCGGATTCGCTATACATGATGTGTACCGGACTTACGTATCTGGGGGGGGGGGGGGGAGGGGGGGGGGTAAAAATGTGTACAAGACAGTCATGTTGTTACAGATAATTGCTTTCAAACAATGCCAATTTGCCCCGTGGTTATGTGTTAATGTACGTAAAAAAATGAGTCACATATTTTTGTAGCTGTTGCAAAAAGACAATGAGACGAAATCTGTTATTATTATATCTAGATCGCGTGTATAGAGATGTTCTACTAACAAGTCGAAGTGGAGTAAACTTGTAGCCTATTTGGAATTGCTTTCTCATCACAAGACAGTCTAGTCAATTAGCCTGTTTATGTTGCTCTAATTGTTATTAAGATGATGAGTTATTGTAACTAATATTCTGCCACGCGTAGGCCTAATCAATAACTTAAATAACTAAAATGATCATTGTTAATGTTGATCTCTTATTGTTATCATTCTTCTTCTTCTTACTTTTCATTTCTTTTTCTTTTTTTAGATGTTCTATATTTGTTTCCAGTTTTTGTGTATGAGGTTGTGTTTTATTTCTGTCATTGCGGTTTAGTAATTTATTTTTTATATTATGGCTTTGTGGATTTTATATCAATGAATCAAAATGATGTGTATTTGTGCAATTTATAACTGTAATAAAAAAAAAAAAAAATGTTTTCTATAATTATTATTGTTTGTGGTGTTGTAAATGTCTACAATTTTATAATTAGGCTGTATACAGTCACACAAGATAAACAATGACAGAAATGTCACAATATTATGTGCAACTTTATTTTTATTATGTAATCAAATTTGTTCATAGCACGAAATTGAATAACACGTAATTTCAATTAATGGTTGTTACTGCGTTTATCATCTAAGAACCTTGGTTCTCTAACTTCCAAGCCAAATTTATTCTGATGGCAAGTTTTGAATTCTCTTGTCTGTCCCGTTTATTTCAATAACGTATTCGTTTTCGACAATCTACCATGGCAAGCGTCTCGATTATGACGTAACAAGGTTAGAGCAGTGTAGATTAATATTTGACATTAAGTTCATCTCGCTGTTGATTTTTGGGCATAACAGGCATAAATGTGACCGCCCCTCCCCGCCCCAACAACTAACAATGCCAGCGACTCTGCAGGGAAGAAGCGGCACGGCAGAAGAGTCTACAGTCTACACTCTACACACTTCGATTAGCATGAAAATGAGCGGAGGTTGGCTCCACGGTCGTAATTGACTTTGTTATGGTCAAAAAGAACTTCGCCGACACCAGAAAAATGGAGCCCACTCTTGGAATGTTTCTCGCTATCTTTGGTGCTATTTTTTAACTTGAATTTGATAGTGTTGTTAGTTCGTAGATAACACTTTAAACTATATGGACTATTTTTATAACACGGGATTATTCTAAGCGTGTGAGTTTTTAATTAAGGGTTGATAACATCTGTCCAACTGCCTTGAGAAACCCCGATTTCGTTAGATTAAAATTGCGTTAAAATGTTTTCAAAATTGTCAAAAGTGAACCAAAATAAGGGTTTCTACATAGATTTTAATGTTCTTTCATGTGATTGTTTCATTGTTTCAATAAATGCCTCCGTTTTTCAAATGAACCCATTTAACTGTTGTAATGTGTTGTGGCAAGTTGCAACACACCTTTCGTTCGTAATAAGTTATTTAAAATAAGGAATATTTGTTGAAACAGAGAAACAGACATATTAAGAGTGAGTATTAAATTATCTTTGGAATGACATTTTTTGGTTTATTTTTTGACAATAGCATTTTAAAGCAATTCCAAAAGACAGAACTCGCGAGTTAAACAGGGTAGATCCTGCCACACAGCCAGGGGCGTAACTAGGGGTTGGTAACCCTGGTAAAAAATCGAGAGTAGGCCATTTTGACTTGTTTGTACCATCGTTAATTTTACATCAGTCACCAGTAACAAATGTTATTTAAAAAAACATGCTTAAAACTCGTTAAAACACTCTAATCACACTATAAGAATAAGTATAAGTATAAGTAGTCACACTGTAATAATCAAAACAATTTCAGAGGCTGTTCGTCCCGGACCCACATTGGATGGGGGGCTCCCCCCAGACCCTCCATTGTACTTTGCCCAAACATACCCGTGTGATTTTTATAGGCCACTCGAAATAGACAATCAAAAATAGCAATCTGGTGGCAAGCAAATAAACTTCTATGATGAGGAGATTAGTCATCGTTGATTTGTTGAAACCATCAATGGCGCCGATAAGGAGGTAGCCTAGCAGCGCTATCTATTGTTACTTCGAGTCTCCTATACCCTAGTTATGGCCCTGCACACAGCCATGGGGACTGGGTAGTGGGTGCCCCTGCGTTTGTGGCGAGGGTACACCCTTGGAGGTTGTCGGCGAAACGGTGCAAAAGTAAATCTCAGGTTACCCGTGTTATTTATGTTATTTATGAGCTGACTTTTAGCAGATATCCTGCCTGTGTCATAAAAGTTTTCAGGTTTCGTTTGCGCTATTTCAGGTCTTTACTGTATACGAGAATTAAATACGGATACTTGGGATTTTCAACGTGCAACTTAAAATTAGTCAGACACGTTTGATGTTTTAGTGCTGGTCTATAAGCCTACTTCATACAGCCGCAATTCAGTATCTCTTATTTTATTACATTCTCAACCATAGCCGAGGTCAACATCATTTTTGTTAGAAATTTATGACAATAATGAAAACGAATAAGCATAATCGTCAAAGCAAACAATTAATAACTCATACCAAATTTGGGAACAATTCATGTTTTTTTTCAAAACGTGTTAATTTATAATAATTTTAAGAAATCATGTTGATGAAGGGAAAATTGTGAATTTGTAAGACAATTATAATAATTATAAGCTGGTACTCCAGTGAACTGGTGATGAATTTTAAACAAGACCTGTACATTAATTAAACAAAATATTATTGTTTTATATAATTTTATAAAAGTTTCCATTTACGTATATTGTTTTTTATATCACTTAATAGTCAATAGATATTTTTATGAACCGTGGTTTATTTCATAACTATGCTTTGCACTTTTCTTTCTGAGTAAGTAAGTATACAACTTTTGCATATGGATGTAAAAATGTATTTGACTGTTGTGTATTTATTATGTGTCGTATTTTATGTGCTTTATCACTCAACATTGTCTTGTTATAACCACTGTCAATATAGTGCAGCCAGCTGTGTATCTCGTCTACAACCCCCTATACAACGCAAGCCCGTACGCCTACGTGGTAAACTTATAAAGGTACTTGAATTAAAATCTGTTTCTACAAACTATAAACTATAAAGGGATTTTTTTCCAAGTCACTTGTATTTTTACAAATACTGAACTGGAAAGTTCATGGTGCAAACTGCTCAAAAACAAGTCGAAATATTAGTTTCATTAACTTTGTTTCTAATATTATACACAAGTTATAAACGAATCACACAGATACAAAAATACTCTTAAAGTAAGTGTTCAAACTTAAAAGAAACACGGTATACGGTATATGGAACTTACAGGAAAAAGAACTCAGACAGGATGAAGTAGATAGCACAGTGCAAATAATCTTTTCGAATGAAGTCATGGGAGACGACTCAAAACCAACGTCGTATGCCCTTGTTGAATACTTTTAACAATAAAACATAATGATACAATAAATCAATTAAAACAAACACAAAAATACAAAAACACTAAAGGAGAATATACATGTTTTGAAATGGGAAAACAAATAACTCAATAATTGATCGAATTGAATGTTGATTGTTTTGCAGACTAAAGCTATAACTACAGACTGCTTCACTAACAGTTGGGCAAAGTAACATAACAAGAACAATGTCATATAGCATGTTCCTACGTACCGTGGTTTCTGTTGGGACTGTACCGTACGTACAGTACAGTACACAAGAACCCAAGGCGTCATTCGAGCACGCCACTAATTTTAAATTACACACGACACAAAAGCGCATTCACGAGATTTTCAATAATTTAAATAATTCCAAATTAAATTGCAATCTATTAGCGTTACTTATCGCCAGATCGCAAGTAAAACCATAATACGTACAAAACGAAACACTAACAGCTGATAATCATTTTGTGGCACTTAAGTGGTTACTTCGTAAAATTGTACACGGAATGTAAACTATTGATTACGTTCAAGATAAGAACGTTGATACGAGTTTATGTTATAAGGGTTTGCAATAAGACAACTCCAAATACCGTGTGCGGAACCCCCGATTTCGACCTGTTACAAATGCTTTAAAAAATTTTACAAAGTCAACCAAAATAACATATATACTATCGTGGTTTTCCGGGTACAACCGTGTCAAAAGGTGGAACCAATCCAACGTTTCGCCCATATTGCAATGGGCTTCTTCAGGGACCTTCGTGGAGTGTTGACACTGACACCAACAACTGTCACGAGGGGGAACTCTGGACAGTGATGCTAACAGAATAACACCCGCTATCCAAAGCCACCTTTTGACACGGTTGTACCCGGAAAACCACGATAGTATAGTTGACTCCGGCCGTGAAAGCCTCCGAAATAGATTAACCAAAATAACATGTTCTCCTAAACATTCTGACAATTTTAAAGCAATTTTTACTATCAGAAGTCGAGGTGTATATGTGCGGCTCTCAGAGACCAAGTAATAGGAAGGGTAAAAGATAAGAGGAACATTTAGAACAATGATGACAAATGATACAAAGAGATGATTAAACTTCGCCATGCAGTCCTCGTTGCCTGCAACAGTCATCGAGGCAAGTCTCGCAGCGATTGCAGCGCGATCTATGAGGTATTTGTTGCGTTATTATCTGACAGAAGAACTGAGACAAATATGAATGCCCACGTGATTTCTTGAGAAGTTTACTTTCTTGTGAGCTCAGTAATATTTTTTAAAAAATTGGTTGAGGTCGTATATGCAATATGGATGAGTTATCTTTCCTCGAGAGCTCAAAAATCACTTTAAAATGCAAAATTGGAGTGTAAAAAATGATATTATACAAAATATGATGAATGATGGAGATTATTGTCGATTAACAAAGCACTTCAAAACCATTGTTAGACGCGTTTTACAGTAAAAGCAGAGCTAATAGTTTGGAAAGTGATTTCCCGTTTCAGTTTTGCTCTGGCTCATTTTCCAGATAGTCTACAATTTTGAGGTAAACTGTGGAGGACTTCAACAGAAAATACTACACACTTCCGTGCCGGACACATTAAATATTGAAAAGCATTGTGGGAGGCGTTAGACCTACATAATACAACACGTTATTTGGGGGTAGTGCGTGTCGAATGTCGCCACTACCCCCCAACACACGTGGCAACGGAAATGCCAATGATAAACGGCACAATCGTACATATTTCGTAGGTAAATGCCGTACTTTGAAAGCGTTCAGCTATAAAAATATGTTGTGGAAATTCTACCTTTGAACTATACAGCCACTATAATATTAAGGCGTGCTAAAATTTATTCAGTTTTCACTGTTATTTCTCAACGTATGTAACGATATAACAAACATTATGAACATAATTTTAACACATTAGTACAAGATTGTTGATTTCTAAAATAAGGTTACTCTAAAATTGAACTGAATTTCTTACAGCCTAGTCTCACGAAGATCCCACCATATAGTGAGATACAGTAAAACTTCATCAACGTTTGTATGCCTACAATAAGGTACACGACATATTTTCAATTACTTTAAATTAATAAAAGTGATTGATTTTCTGCAACTGCAAGGTAACATGAAAATATATGGCATCTCTAATTTATATCCGCATACACGAGAGAGAAAGATAGAGATAGATAGAGACAGAGATAGAGATAGAGATAGAGGGTCCTCTTGAGTGTAAATCCAAGTGGAGGCTCAACGAGCATCTAACGGAGATAGCCTGCAATGTTCACAGTTGACACGTATAGCCCTTTCGAAATAATTCGTCCATATTGGGCTAATGCATGTTATTATCCATATAAAAACAAAATCCCTTGCAACAATGTGTGCGTGATAAAGGGTATTAAACAACAGTCAAACCAAATTGTATGTCAGCACATGTCATTATTGAAAGGGATTTTGTTTTTCATATGGAAGGTAATATTGATTGCAAACTTGTTATTAATCTTGGACTTCCAATACGATGAAGTATGAAGAATAAAATAAAATATAATATAATAGAATAGGTTAGAATAGAATAGAATAGAATAGAATAGAATAGAATAGAATAGAATAGAATAGAATAGAATAGAATAGAATAGAATAGAATAGAATAGAATAGAATAGAATAGAATAGAATAGAATAGAATAGAATAGAATAGAATAGAATAGAATAGAATAGAATAGAATAGAATAGAATAGAATAGAATAGAATAGAATAGAATAGAATAGAAGGGTATCAAGCCTTATACTTGTTCTACTGAATGGAAAATCTATTTGGCTAAGCTTTAATGTAACCCTTGATCAATTTAATAAAAAGATGAAATTTTGTACTAGTGTTTTGGTTCTATTATATGTTCTGTGTTAGTGAAACTTGATTGGTAAATGACTATATATTCTTTCTCCTCCTCCTCCCACCTCTCCTCCATCCTCCTTTTTCGTCTCCTTCATCCTCTAAGTACATTTGACACAATATTACTATTGACCTGCAAAAGCAGCGGCCGGACAAGTGCAAGAAGTTGACTGACAGACCGATAGAACTGCCTTGATGGGTCCATCTCTTGCGCTCAGCCTCCATGGCCGGAGAATGGTCCTAATCATCGTCGGACCACCGCGCAGCCTCGCCCGCGCACAATAGGACTGACCGAGACGACTCCATCACAAGAGTTACCGACACTAAATTAGGCATTGTTCGAGGGGCCTTTTCACTTGACTTGTTGATCTTGATTATTCACTTGTGTATCATTTCGGTCCAGGTCATTACAATCTTTAGATGGACACCGATGTGGTGTAGAGCATATCTCTCTATATAGTAACGCACTAGAATTACTAAAAATAATGATAACCCGATAGCGATAGCTCAGGCTAACTGAAAGTGTTGTAGACTGTTTCCTCATTCATAAAACATAACATTCTAGAAATATATAATTTAATATTTATATGCATTGGCAGTGCATGTAAGTAATGATATTGGTCACAAGTTTTAAAATTTATATTAATATCTTTAAATAGTGTTCCATACCATTGTGAACAAGTACTGTGCATGCTGTGCTATGCTGTGCTGTGCAGATAACGTGTAATGCTCTTTCAACATCAGGGAATAACATGTCTTTGTTTTATTGATACAAAGTCTATTTTGGTAGATACGTACGTGAATTGAGGATCAATTTATGTAAACGAACTTGTGTATATGATTATATTGTTATTAGATTATGGATTTATATTTTGTTGGGAACAAATTGCTGTTTTCTTCTGGGTTGTTTTGTCGTGTTGGTACAGAGTTTTCACTCGACGTTTCGCCCCTCATGTAGGTGGCATTTTCAAGACTTTTTAAGACTCAAAAAGCCACCAACATGGGTGGCAAAACGTCGAGTGAAAACTCTGTACCGACACGACGAAACAACCCAGAAGAAAACATCAATTTGTTCCCATCTACGGGTCGTGAAAGCCTCCAACAATATAAATATATTTGTTATTTAATACTATATTGTACTTTGCTCTTATGCGACTAGTGCCATTAGAATGACTTCACGTCTGGCAAGAGCAAGCAAGACGCAGCCGTGCATTGCATCGCTAGATCCCAACCCCACACAGTAAATCGCATGCAACAATGTCGTATTGAAATGAGCACACACACACACTCTATTAAAGAGCTTCCTCCGTCAAAGAGCTTAGAGAGAGAGAGCGAGAGAGAGAGGCGCCTAACCACCCGTCTGTGGGGGTGGGCATCTCGTTACACCGAGCATCGGGTAGCTCTGACGTCACACAGTGACATCAAAGACTGCACAGGCCTCTAGTTACGCCGGATCTACAAGTTAGCCTCATCTGTAATTACGTCATTATGGGCGGCGTTGACTCCCCATCAATTTGCCTTCGTTAGCGGGGTCCCATTCCCTGTCCTCTGTAGTCTGTGATGACGGAAGAAAGAATGTTATGGTGCCTAAGTGGTGCTACTGTCAAACTATCCAGTAGTGTTCGCTCTAGGTGGGTTCTCACTATACCAGCAATGCTGACTGGAAACTTGTTTCCTGGAGGTTTTTATCGATCGGTTTTATAGCTGTTCAAATCGTGATAATCGCACGATTTAAGTCCATTTTGAAAATCGTGATTTTTCTGTATTTATTTTGCATTTATATATACATTGTCAAATATAAAAATATAAAATGTAAGTGTAATTTAAGTAAGGCTAATCGTGATTAATTGATTCTACCACGTGATCAAACTTTTGTTTTACAATTATTGATTTCTATTTTTTAAATCGTATAACATCCCTAGTAGAATGTTAGATTGGGTTGAGTGAAGAAAATATTTTCATTAAAACTGAAAATTAAGAAGCAGTAACGTTTATATTCACATGAATACGTAATGAAAATGTGTAATCTCTTTCAGAAAACGTATAGGCCTACAGTTGCAAAAAAGTTCGATATGAGCTGGGTTCGAATCGTGGTCCTTTTGATTATAAGTTCCCCGTGCTACCGAGTGAGCTGTCAGAGGAACTAGGAACGTGACGTTTGATTTCTCACCTACCAAATCGTAACAAAGGTGAATCGCTCGTATAGCCAGGAATGATGTTTTACGAACTTTTTGGGTCATATTAGCTTTGTGCATTGATTTCGCAAATTATCGTGAATTTGCCAAGATTTGTTTGATTGAATACGAGCGGGAAACTGGCTCTGCCTGAAGCTTTATCTCTCCGCCACCAGGGTAGTTCGAACAAACAAAAACAACAAACAGTTTAAAAGTTCAATTTAATTATTTTCGGTATAGATTTTTGACACAAGCACTTATTTGTTAAATACGATCTGATATTAATTTGAAATTAATATATGTTTGCCTTTTTTGTACAGATCTCTGACTGGATTACTAAATGATAAAGACAAAATGGGCGCCTGATCAATGTACATGCTGCGTTTTCAAATTATTCTCAAAAAGGAAAGCCAAGAGCCGCAGTTGATTGCCGCCTAGCGGGTGTTCTTATAACTTGCTTATAACTCCTAATACGAGCGCCCGCCGCTAGCGCGGCGAGCGGCAAACAAGTAGACCTTGCCTAGAGACAAGATAATCATTTGACATTTACTCCGTTTGTAAAATACTATAAATACAATTTAAGAGCTACAAAATATTCAACTGAAGTGTCAGAAAGGAGTGTGCGTATACAGTAAACTTCGTAGTGACTAAACGTGTGTAAACTAGGCTTACAATACTGCGTGAAAGTTACTTTTAGTGCATCAGCTGTCACAATAGGCCGGCCGCACAGCACGTAGTCTAGGCCTAGGCCTAGGCACAGGAAAATCCACCCCACATCTTGTGAGTTCCAAACGCAACACCAGCTTAAGAGGGGCTACATCACAAAGTAAGACATTACTTGTATCATTTTACCAGTATCGCCAATTGGACTAGTCTACTAGCCTATAATGTTGAATGTGCTGGCTTAGTCCTGGGCGCACCTTCGTCATAATACCTAGGGCCTAGGCCTATATCTACGCCCAATAGTTAAAACCTATTGTAGGCCTAGAGTGTGAACAATCAGTTTTAAATCACGGCTGTTGACATAGACTTACATCCTAAATTATATTTCAAAATATTAATAATTACATAGACGTACTCCGAGAGGAAATATGCCTAGCCTAGCCTAGGGCCTAAGCCTAGTAGACCTAAAAGAACGAATAGGTAGGCTAAACCATCATTCAAGCCTACGCCTAGCCTTACTTTATTTTGTTCTCATCCGCATTTAGGCAAGAAACGTATAGCTATGGTGATAGGCCTATTAAAGGTCCAGCCTATGCTCCCTTGGCTTTAACAGAATTGGTTATTCAGATTCAATATCTTGTTATACCTACTACGATTAATAAGGTTCCTGCTTAAGATGACAATAATAGTTTTTCTTATCGATACATCTGCTTCAATGAGCGCCAGATGCTATCTAGGTACTCGACTTTCCTTTTTAGATCTTGCAAAGGAAGCGGTAGAGACTTTCATTAAAGTGAGGCAAAGGTCTCCAGAAAGTCGTGGAGATCGGTATATGCTTCTCTCATTTGAAGACCCACCACACAACATTAAGGCTGGTTGGAAAGAAAATCTAGATGCATTTATGTATGAGTTACGGAACTTAAAAAGCTATACTCTCACAACCATGGGGAAAGCTTTAAAACACACATTTGATCTATTAAACGTGAATCGAGTACAATCTGGCATTGATACTTATGGACAAGGTCGTTGCCCATTCTATTTGGAACCATCGGTAATTATTCTTGTTACTGATGGAGGAAAACTTAACAATTTCCCTGATTTCCGAGTAACTGAAAATAGTAAAAATCTCTTAGACAGACCATTAGATGCCGGTATATTGCCAACGGTACTTAAGCATGAAGAAGGAGTAAAATATCCAAAGGTATCTTGCGTCCCTGGTTATGAAATGACAACTGAACCATATCGCTGGGATCAGAGAGTGTTCTCATTGGTTCTCCGCCTCCCTGGGACTCCCGCCATGGGGCACCACTTTGGCCTAGTCCCCCCAGACAATTCACCAATCGACAACGTGTGTGAGGCAACAGGTGGCCGAAGCTACTGCGTCACATCATACAGAATCTTAATGCAGTGCGTAGATAGTATTGTACAAAAAGTGCAAACTGGGGTTGTAATAAACTTGGAGAAGTTTAGTCTTGACCTACCCTACCAGAAGCAAAACATGAATCGCAGAGTCAGATAAATCCTAGATCGTACCAAGATGCTCTCTTTCAAAGAGGGGGTCGCCCTGTGCCAATGGCTGCTTGGCATAAATGTAGGAAACAGATTTATGTAGATAGATCTGGACACAAAGGTGTCCCAGGCTATTGGCCCATCCCTGAAAGCTACTGGCCGGACAATAACACTGGGGTATTACCTCCTCGTACAGCTCATCCCAAAGTTATGTTCAGCTGCACTAACCAAGAGCCGATGCTATTAGAGGATGTACCCGTTGACAAGTATGAGCTAGAACCAAGTCCTCTTACCCTGTTTTTATTGGCCAAGAAACAACCAATGGTGTGCTGGCAAACCTTTGTCATGAATAGTTCCAATAAATTTAAAGCGGGTTATCCATTTGGATATCTGAAAGCGAATTTAAATCTCACCCACGTGTATCTTTTTGTGATGCCATATAACTACCCAGTTCTGCTACCACTGCTTGACGAACTATTCAAGGGCGTTAAGATAGAAAAGAACACGGGTTCTAATGTCAGCCAAAGAACAGCGGCAGTGACACAGCCACCAAATATGGTCCATAGACCTTCTTACGAGTGGCGAACACAATTTCATAATTACATGAAAACGATTCCTCCGTATTATTACGCGCCCTTAAAACGAGTACTCAGACAGAAAGGCATTGGAGAAAATCTTGTTCAAGCACTGATACCAGATTCATTGGACAGCTATCTAAGTTTTCCTGTTGTGAGTTACTTGAAACACATAAAGAAAGCGGCTAAAGCAGAGTTTGAACGTATTTGCAATACGGTAAGAAATACAAATCGCATTCATAACACAGTTTGCAGAAATGCGATTCAAGTTATTGATCCAAATCCTAGTTTGAAAAAAGAAACTGTCACACATCCCGTATTGAAAAGTGTATTCAAGAATGATATGGAAATGATTAATGACTGTACCAGTGGGTTCGTCGTGGGAGTCCAGCAACTTGGCCGAAAGCAGCTGACGTCTGGTTACATTCCACGAGATCAACTGGTGGGCCAATACTTTGCATTGAGGGACAAAGTCCTCAATGTGAACTATCGTGCAGAACAAGACGGTGAGGCACAGCACAATCGTCCCGTCAATCAGATGGGAAACTATCAAGAATACTTGAAGGGAAGTACACCGCCTTTACGACCAATAGAGGCCACTGCAGTGCGTTATCACATGTTTGGCAACCCATTCAAGATTGATAAGAATATGATGGTAGACGAGGCTGATATTTATCCGACGGCCAGACGTAGTCCTGTCCAGAGTCCCAAACACTCATCGCCCAGGGATTCATCTCCTCAACGCCCGCAGAAGAGGAAATACGAAGAAATCGCAAAAGTTGGTTAATTATTGTGGCTCACGAATGGTGACTGTCTCCTGCCCCAATCAAAACGCCATATTTTAGTTGTGATAGCATTATGCTAACTTTTGATTCGTTCTGGAAGCTATCGTCACGAACTTCAAATGTTGTATAGGTCATGTTGGAGAAAACATTGACCCTATGAGTTCTAAATCGTAATAGATCTAGTACTGGCAAATAAGAAAAACTTTGACTCTGCTGTATTAGAACTGAGGTTTACTCTTCTTTTATCATAGAATATCACCACTATTCTTTTTCATCAATGCTCACTTTTAAAGAATAGAGATAAGGAACATTATTGCATTAGCGTAAACTCTATTAGTGTATGTTTCTAGAACTTAATAATGTTGAATACTTGGATGAAACCTATGCCCAACATCAAAAGACTATAAAGGTTTCGTCGACAGCATGACATTAAAACTGTACATACTTGTTTTAGAAAATTAAGTTCATTGCAGGGTTCAATGTAATATTTTGAATTAAAAATCCATATTGGTATGTAGGTATTTGATGTATTTTACCGCTTTCAGGTCTGGGGACAAAAACAGTGAATGGCCAAAGTACCGACGTTTACTTTTGATCTTCCTTCAATAAGTTGCTCTATTAAGATTTTATGATTTCTTGCAATCTGATAGTTCTTTCGATACTGGGAAACTGGGCATAGTTTGCTTGCATTTTTTCATTATTTTATTACCATCAGTGACCACGACTGAGTTCCAAACAAACGACTGCCAATCAAGGTGGCACTAAAGGTAACGTCTCTCGCTGGGACAAGAAACAAGTTCAGCTTGCGTCAGCTGCCTAACCATGTCCTTGCTTCCTGGCTTCCTGGCTAGTTGGCTAGTAACACTACAATAGTTCAGCTTTGCACTTGGCTGGAACACACTTCCGGACTAGGCACTTTAGAGCAGATACAGGAATACTGAATTAAACACTAGTGAGCCCGAGGTTGATATTATATTTAATTAATATAGTTATATTTAATTTAATATTGTTTTGATAATAATAAGACTGTGTGTGAGGATGAATAAGAATAGAACCTGCTACAATAGAGGTCCGAGTACAAGTGTGAAAACCGAGAAGGAATCTGCTCGGTAGGAGCGAAGGGGGCCGTCTCAGTCTAGGGCTGAACCATCCAGGGCCCAGGGTCCCTACTATAGACAAGTGTGCATGCCTACTCAACGCGAGGTGAGTGGGCCTAGATTCACAATCGCCTAGCACTGAGTATTATAAAGGGTGACTTTACTTGAGTCTTCATCAGGCAGGGTTTCAGATGCAAAGTATGACAATCATAACTTGCTTAAATGTTCACATGAGACTAGAAATGCAAGGACATAATCATAAAATAAGCTGGTACATTGGTTTCTTTTTCACTTCACCGATTAAACAATTTTAATCAAAAATTAATACTCATAAACACACACTCAAATTTGACATCTTTTAGCCCCTATTAACACCATGGTTATTACAATTTTTTCCAGTTCTGAATGGAAATTTGAACGGAAATAGAGCCACTGCCACAAAGCAATTATCTTAAATCGAAATACTATGTTTAGTACGTCATTCAATACCACATTGAAATTCAACTATCTCAGAAAATACAGGTATTTGCAAATGATGACTATTTTTTCAAAACTATCCGTCGATAACATTTCTTCCCAACATCGGAAACACCCTGTAAATCTTCTTCCTGAAATATCGAAATGTTTTTTTCTCCTTGAAAAAGGACGACCACATGAATGTCATATGACAACATTATCTGCAGCGAATAAATAAATAAAATATCCATGTAGTTTGTGATTTATGTCGGCCGTCGCCACGACTGTATGAAAGGGCGATATCGGGTCAGAGGGTGTGTGTTGATGGCGGCGGAGGGGGGAGGGGGGGGGGGCGTAGGGGGGGGTGAAGCCTGGAGACGACGGCAACAAATCTTCCCTGCCCGCGTCTTCCACTCTACCAGAAAACTTCCAAAGCGTCATTTCTCATCGTCTGGAAAGACGCCCGGCGTCCATAAACACACACTGAATAATACGTTTGGAAAGGACATATCAATGGAGGAAACCCTTTCTACGTGAATATATTAGTCGACGCAACACGGAGTGTTCCGGACTCGCATTTTCAAATTTCTTTTGTGGTGTTGTGGAAACTCGAAGAATGCGTGGCCAACTCTTTGGATTGCGTTCCGTATAAATCATCGCCCAGAGCCGGACCACTTCATCTGGACATCTTGGTTCTGTTGGGCCTTTTTACGTCGTTTGTAAGAAAGAACGAACATGGCTTCTGCTGCAGAGATGCGAATTTCAATGGGCAGTATATAATACGTATTTTGACCAGGACTAGAGAGACTTCAAAAACCAACTTTCAACGCTAACTCATGAAAATTATTCATTTATTTATTGGTTTTTGACAGCTTCAATGTGCCTATATTTTATTTCGAATATCACCTCGTTTGTATTCTTCAAATGTGAAACGGTTCCTTAGCTGTTTCGTGAATGCGAACTACACAACAACAAAACAAGGATAAAGACAATTCACAGCAATATCGGTGGCTAAGCTGTCTAAGACGTGGGAGAAGGTTGTTGGTTCAATACCGGACAAGGGCAATCTCGACTGAAGATATGTTCAAGGTTTTCCTCAGTCAAAAGATGAATCTGGCAACATGTAATTATTATACTCACGCCCTGTCCATGCAGTGACCATAGGTATACTGGCACCTGCAAAGGGAAATGTTGTACATAAGCGAGGTTCCTATTGCAAATTATTAGATGAGCGTAGCGAAGCGGAGTGAATCTCTCCATACAACTCGATCGGCGCTTTGTCTGTGTGTATGTGTGTGTGTATGTATGTATGTATGTATGTATGTGCGCTAAATTTTGTTCGTCGCGCACAGGTCAAACGGCTTTACGTATTTGGCTGAAATTTTCGGTCAACATTTGTGACTACTAAACTCGATGCTGTTAACATAACAAGCAAAATTCGTCAAGATGCCAACCTACAAAAAATTAATAACTGAAAAATAAAATTTGTTTATTTATTTAATTAAATGAAAACTTACCAACGGATTTAAATAATGTTTATCATGTAGGTTAACATAAACCGTACCAACAATTGACAATAATTTCAAAATTGTACGCGTATCCGCCATGTTATAAAAAAATATTGTTTATTTACAACAATAATTTCTTCATTTTTACAGTGTTCCGCCGATATGATTCGCATTTGCGGACTTTTGCAATTAGATGCACATAGTATACACCAAAAAAAGCGTACGTAACAATACTTATGCACTATTATTTGGAATCTCGATAGCTGTCATAAAATGGCTACAATGACATAAGATGCCAACCTACAAAAAATTAACAACTGAAACACGTGTTTTGTTATTTATTTATTTAAATTAAAACTTACATATGGATATTAATGATTTTTTATATGTAGGTCCACATCAATACTACCAACACTCGACATTAGTTTCAAAATTGTTGCTTTAACCGCCATGTTATAAACAAATATTGTTTATTTAAGGCAGACATTTTCTTCATTTTTACAGTGTTCCACCGATATGATTCGCATTTGCGGACCATTGAAGTTAGATGCACATAGTATGCTGCAGAAATGGCGTAGGGAGTCAGACCTTTCTCACTATGTATTTGGAATTTTGATAGCTGTCATAGAATGGCTACAATGGCGTGTTATGTTTTATGACTTTCACGGCAAAAATGCAAATGTTAACAACGAACTTTGTAGACAAATAAAAAAGCTTTTATTATAATATAAAAGCGGGTTTTTGTATGATAAAACAATAATACATTTTACATATAGTCTATATCTACATTATGGAACTTTCCATACACTGATAGTTTTAATAATTTATGAATGAGAGCCTATTGAGTAGACCATGGTCGAATTAAATTATGCGGAAATCCATTGAAAAATCAGCTTAAAGGTTTTAATTTATTTAAAGAAAACATCTTAACGGATTTAAATAATATTTCGTGCATTTATTAGAAACATATCGAGAAATAATATACACAAGTAATAAGGTTGTTACTTGCTCCGCCATTTTGTAAAAAAATCATGTTTATTATTAAGTTTTTTTTTTTTTTCTAGAGAAATATGATATTCAAAAGATGTGTTTGCTTTAAAACATTGAACCAACTCGCTCATCTGGCAACGCGGAGCGTTTTCCTAGTTAGATGAGCGTAGCGAAGCGGAGTGAATCTCTCCATACAACTCGATCGGCGCTTTGTCTGTGTGTATGTCTGTACGTATGTATGTCTGTATGTGCGCTAAATTTTGTTCGTCGCGCACAGGTCAAACGGCTTGACGTATTTGGCTGAAATTTTCGGTCAACATTTGTGACTACTAAACTCGATGCTGTTAACATAACCAGCAAAATTCGTCATCATGCCAACCTACAAAAAATGAATTACTGAAAAACAAAAATTGTTTATTTATTTAATTAAATGAAAACTTACTAACGGATTTAAATATTGTTTCACGTGTAGATTCACAACAATAGTACCAACACTTGACAAAAGTTTCAAAATTGTAAGTTTATCCACCATGTTATAAAAAAATATTGTTTATTTACAACAATAATTTCTTCATTTTTACAGTGTTCCACCGATATAATTTGCATTTGCGGACTATTGCAGTTAGATGCACATAGTATACACCAAACATAGCGTACGTAACAATACCTATGCAATATTATTTGGAATTTCGATAGCTGTCATAGAATGGCTACAATGACGTAAGATGCCAACCTACAAAAAATTAACAACTGAAACACATGTTTTGTTATTTATTTAATTAAATTAAAACTTACACACTGATATAAATAATATTTTATATGTAAGTCCACATCTGTAGTACCAACAAACGACAACAGTTACAAAATTGTAGCTTTAACCGCCATGTTATAAACAAATATTGTTTATTTACGGACGTAATTTTCTTCGTTTTTACAGTGTTCCACCGATATGATTCGCATTTGCGGACCATTGAAGTTAGATGCATATTGTATGCTGCCAAAATGGTCTACGCAGTCAGACCTTTCTTACTATGTATTTGGATTTTTTATAGCTATCATAGAATGGCTACAATGACGTGTTATATTTAATGACCTTCACGGCAAACATGCAAATGTTAACAATGAACTTGGTCGACAAATTAAAAAGCTTTTATTATGAATTAAAAGCGGGTTATTGTATAAATAATTAATATTAAATTTTAGATATAGTCTGTATCTACATTATGGATTTTTTCATACGCTGATAGATTTAATAGTTTATGAATTAGAGCCTATTGAGTATACCATGGTCGAATGAAATTATGCGGAAATCCATCAACTTGAAGGTTTTAATTTCTTTAAAGAAAACTTCTTAACGGATTTAAATTATATTTCGTGCATTTATTAGCAACATATCAAAAAATAATATACTTAAGTTATAATGTTGTAACTTGATCCGCCATCTTGTAAAAAAATCATATGTTTATTATAAAGGTATTTTTTTTTTAAAGAGTAATATGATATGCAAATGATTTATTTGATTTGATACATTGAAATAAATCGCTCATCTGTCAACGCGGAGCGTTTTCCTAGTTAGATGAGCCTAGCGAAGCGGAGTGAATCTCTCCAATCAACTCGATCGGCGCTTTGTCTGTGTGTATGTCTGTATGTGCGCTTAATTTTGTTCGTCGCGCACAGGTCAAACGGCTTGACGTATTTTGCTGACATTTTCGGTCAACATTTGTGACCACTAAACTCGATGCTGTTAACATAACCAGAAAAATTCGTCAAGATGCCAGCCTACAAAAAATTAATTTCTGAAAAACAAAATTTGTTTATTTATTTAATTAAATTAAAAATTACACACGGATTTTAATGATGTTTCACTTGTAGATTACCATCAACGGTACCTACACTTGACAATAGTTTCAAAATTGTAAGTTCATCCGCCATGTTATAAAAAAATATTGTTTATTTACGGTAAAAATTTTTGCATTTTTACAGTGTTCCACCGATATCATTCGCATTTGCGGATTTTGCAGTAAGATGCACATAGTTAAACACAAAAAAGCGTACGCAATCATATCTTTCTCATTATTATTTGGAATTTTGATAGCTGTCATAAAAAGGCTACAATGACGTAAGATGCCAACTTACACAAAATGAGTTAATGAAAAACATTTTTTTTTATTAATTTAATCTAATTAAAAGTTACACACGGATATAAATGATTTTTTATATGTAGGTCCACATCAATAGTACCAACACTTGACAATAGTTTCAAAATTGTAGCTTCAACCGCCATGTTGTAAAAAAATATTGTTTATTTACAGCTATAATTGTCTTCATTTTTACAGTGTTCCGCCGATATGATTCGCATTTGCAGAGCATTGAAGTTAGAAGCACATAGTATGCTGCCGAAATGGCTAACGCAGTCAGACCTTTCTTACTATGTATTTGGAATTTTGATAGCTATCATAGAATGGCTACAATGACGTGTTATGTTTTATGACTTTAATGGCAAACATGCAGAAAATAACAACAAACTTGGTCGACAATTTAAAAAGCTATTATTATAGTTTAAATGCGAGTTATTGTATGATTAAACAATATTACATTTTAGATATAGTCTGTATCTACATTATGGAACGTTCCATACACTGAAAGGTTTAATAGTTTATGAATTAGAGCCTATTGAGTAGACCACGGTCGAATGAAATTATGCGGAAATCCATCAACTTGAAGGTTTTAATTTCTTTAAAGAAAACTTCTTTACGGATTTAAATAATTTTTCGTGCATTTATTAGCTACATATCAAGAAGAAATATACTTAAGTTATAAGGTTGTAACTTGATCCGTCATCTTGTAAAAAAATCATAATTTTATTAGGCCTATAAAGGGGTTTTTTTTTTTTGAAAGAGTAATATGATTTATTTAATTTGATACATTGAAAAAAATCGCTCATCTGTCAACGCGGAGCGTTTTCCTAGTTATTATATTGCCGAATTACATACACACTCAGGCAGTAGATACTAGGGCCTGGATTCACAAAAATGCCTACTGTAATAGTTGTCCTTAGTTAGGCAAATCCTAGCTAGATAAATCATCTCAACTCATTCAAAAATAAAATATTATTAGTTAAATTGTTAATATTATCTATACTTTATCTTTATGACATTGCAAAATGACACATGGGTGATTTATGTCACTAAGATTTGCCTAAATTAGAACGTCCTAGCACTTACAGGCACCTTCTTAGAGATACTCCTGTACTTTCTACCGTACTTTCTTCGTAATTTGTTTATTCAAACATAGTTTATTTAAATAATACAATACAATACAATACATTGCAATACAATACAAAACAATACAATACAGCCTTTCAATGAATGTAGAAACACATTGTCACAATTAATATCAAAATTCAAAACCTTAATTTAATATTACATAATCCATTCGTTTCTATGTAGCTCAAAAATTATTTTAGTCCAGTGGCGGAAGGAGTAAGGAGGAAGAGGGGAAATGATTGTGCCAAACTGATTGTTTAGGAAGATCGAACATAAACATAAGAAGTGGATCACCCAGAGAAGGGTATTTCGGTTACTTCTGCTTATATGATGTGGAACTATGTAAAACTAGTGCTTTTCAAACTTGTATGCACCAGAATCTTTTCGTGTTATGGAGCTAAATCGCAGAACACGAAATATAACATTTATTTACCAATTAGTAATTAGATGAGCGTAGCGAAGCGGAGTGAATCTCTCCATACAACTCGATCGGCGCTTTGTCTGTGTGTACGTATGTATGTCTGTATGTATGTATGTATGTATGTATGTGCGCTAAATTTTGTTCGTCGCGCACAGGTCAAACGGCTTGACGTATTTGGCTGAAATTTTCGGGCAACGTTCGTGACTACTAAACTAGATGCTGTTAACATAACCAGCAAAATTCGTCAAGATGCCAACTTACAAAAAATTAATTACTGAAAAATAAAATTTGTTTATTTATTTATTTAAATGAAAACTTACTAACGGATTTTAATGATGTTTCACTTATAGGTTCACATCAATGGGCCCAACACTTGACAACAGTTTCAAAATTGTAAGTTTATCCGCCATGTTATAAAAAAATATTGTTTATTTACGACAATACTTCTTTCATTTTTACAGTGTTCCACCGATATGATTCGCATTTGCGGACTATTGCAGTTAGATGCACATAGTATACACCAAACATAGCGTACGTAACCATACCTATGCATATTTATTTGGAATTTCGATAGATGTCATAGAATGGCTACAATGACGTAAGATGCCAACCTACAAAAAATTAACAACTGAAACACATGTTTTGTTATTTATTTAATTAAATTAAAACTTACACACCGATATAAATACTTTTTTATATGTAAGTCCACATCAATAGTAGCAACACTCGACAACAGTTTCAAAATTGTAGCTTTAACCGCCATGTTGTAAAAAAATATTGTTTATTTTCAGCTATATCTGTCTTTATTTTTACAGAGTTCCACCGATATGATTCGCATTTGCGGACCATTGAAGTTAGATGCACATAGTATGCTGCCGAAATGGCTTACGCAGTCAGACCTTTCTCACTATGTATTTGGAATTTTGATTGCTATCATAGAATGACTACAATGACGTGTTATGTTTTATGACTTTCACGGCAAACATGCAGAAAATAACAACAAACTTGGTCGACAATTTAAAAAGCTATTATTATAGTTTAAATGCGAGTTATTGTATAATAAAACAATATTACATTTTAGATATAGTCTGTATCTACATTATGGAACTTTCCATACACTGATAGGTTTAATAGTTTATGAATTAGAGCCTATTGAGTAGACCACGGTCGAATGAAATTATGCGGAAATCCATCAACTTAAAGGTTTTAATTTCTTTAAAGAAAACTTCTTAACGGATTTAAATAATATTTCGTGCATTTATTAGCAACATATCAAGAAATAATATACTTAAGTGGAAGGTTGTAACTTGATCCACCATCTTGTAAAAAAATCATATGTTTATTATAAAGGTATTTTTTTTTTTTAAAGAGTAATATGATATGCAAATGATTTATTTGATTTGATACATTGGAAAAATCGCTCATCTGTCAACGCGGAGCGTTTTCCTAGTTCTAATTATTAGATGAGCGTAGCGAAGCGGAGTGAATCTTTCCATACAACTCGATCGGCGCTTTGTCTGTGTGTACGTATGTATGTCTGTATGTATGTATGTATGTATGTATGTGCGCTAAATTTTGTTCGTCGCGCACAGGTCAAACGGCTTGACGTATTTTGCTGAAATTTTCTGTCAACATTTGTGACCACTTAACTCGATGCTGTTAACATAACCAGCAAAATTCGTCAAGATGCCAACCTACAAAAAAATAATTACTGAAAAAAATAATTTGTTTATTTATTTAATTAAATGAAAACTTACAAACGGACTTAAATAATGTTTCACATGTAGGTTTATATCAACAGTTCCAACCATTGACAATAATTTCAAAATTGTACGTTTATCCGCCATGTTATAAAAAAATATTGTTTATTTACAACAATAATTTCTTCATTTGTACAGTGTTCCGCCGATAGGTTTCGCATTTGCGGACTTTTGCAATTAGATGCACATAGTATACACCAAAAATAGCGTACGTAACAATACCTCTGCACTATTATTTGGAATTTCGATAGCTGTCATACAATGGCTACAATGACATTAGATGCCAACCTACAAACAATTAACAACTGAAACACGTGGTTTGTTATTTATTTATTTTAATTAAAACTTACACACGGATATAAATGATTTTTTATATGTCGGTCCACATCAATAGTACCAACACTGGACAACAGTTTCAAAATTGTAGCTTCAACCGCCATGTTATAAACAAATATTGTTTATTTACGGCAGTAATTTTTTTCGTTTTTACAGTGTTCCACCGATATGCTTCGCATTTGCGGACCATTGAAGTTAGATGCACATAGTATGCTGCCGAAATGGCTTACGCAGTCAGACCTTTCTCACTATGTATTTGGAATTTTGATAGCTATCATAGAATGGCTACAATGACGTGTTATGTTTTATGACCTTCACGGCAAACATGCAAATGTAAACAACAAACTTGGTCGACAAATTAAAAAGCTTTTATTATGATTTAAAAGCGGGTAATTGTATGAATTATCAATATTACATTTTAGATATAGTCTGTATCTACATTATGGAACTTTCCATACACTGATAGGCTAAATAGTTTATTAATTAGAGCCTATTGAGTAGACCACGGTCGAATGAAATTATGCGGAAATCCATCAACTTGAAGGTTTTAATTTCTTTAAAGAAAACTTCTTAACGGATTTAAACAATATTTCGTGCATTTATTAGCAACATATCAAACTACAATATACTTAAGTTATAAGTTTGTAACTTGATCCGCAATCTTGTAAAAAAATCATATGTTAATGATAAAGGTATTTTTTTTAAAGAGTAATATGATATGCAAATGATTTATTTGATTTGATACATTGAAAAAAATCGCTCATCTGTCAACGCGGAGCGTTTTCCTAGTTAGATGAGCGTAGCGAAGCGGAGTGAATCTCTCCATACAACTCGATCGGCGCTTTGTCTGTGTGTATGTATGTATGTCTGTATGTCTGTGCGCTAAATTTTGTTCGTCGCGCACAGGTCAAACGGCTTGACATATTTGGCTGAAAATTTCGGTCATGATTTGTGACCACTAAACTCGATGCTGTTAACATAACCAGCAAAATTCGTCAAGATGCCAACCTACGAAAAATTAATTACTGAAAAATAAAATTTGTTTATTTATTTAATTAAATAAAAACTTACCAACGGATTTAAATAATGTTTCTTATGTAGGTTTATATAAACCGTACCAACAATTGAAAATCATTTCAAAATTGTACGTTTATCCGCCATGTTATAAAAAAATATTGTTTATTTACAACAATAATTTCTTTATTTTTACAGTGTTCCGCCGATATGATTCGCATTTGCGGACTTTTGCAATTAGATGCACATAGTATACACCAAAAATAGCGTACGTAACAATACCTATGCAATCTTATTTGCAATCTCGATAGCTGTCATTTAATGGCTACAATGACATAAGATGCCAACCTACAAAAAATTAACAACTGAAACACGTGTTTTGTTATTTATTTATTTAAATTAAAACTTACACACGGATGTTAATGATTTTTTATATGTAGGTCCACATTATTAGTACTAACACTCGACAAAAGTTTAAAAATTGTTGCTTTAACCGCCATGTTATAAACAAATATTGTTTATTTACGGCAGACATTTTCTTCATTTTTACAGTGTTCCACCGATATGATTCGCATTTGCGGACCATTGAAGTTAGATGCACATAGTATGCTGCGGGAATGGCGTAGGGAGTGAGACCTTTCTTACTATGTATTTGGAATTTTGATAGCTATCATAGAATGGCTACAATGACGTGTTATATTTAAAGACCTTCACGGCAAACATGCAAATGTTAACAACGAACTTGGTCGACAAATTAAAAAGCTTTTATCATGATTTAAAAGCGGGTTATTGTATGATTAATTAATAATACATTTTAGATATAGTCTGTATCTACATTATGAAATTTTTCATACACTAATAGGTTTAATAGTTTATGAATAAGAGCCTATTGAGTAGACCACGGTCGATTGAAATTATGCGGAAATGCATCAACTTAAAGGTTTTAATTTCTTTAAAGAAAACTTCTTAACTGATTTTAATAATATTTCGTGCGTTAATAGGCAACATATAAAAAAATAATATACTTAAGTTATAAGGTTGTAACTTGATCCGCCATCTTGTAAAAATATCATATGTTTATTATAAAGGTATTTTTTTTTTAAAGAGTAATATGATATGCAAATGATTTATTTGATTTGATACATTAAAAAAATCGCTCATCTGTCAACGCGGAGCGTTTTCCTAGTTAGATGAGCGTAGCGAAGCGGAGTGAATCTTTCCATACAACTCGATCGGCGCTTTGTCTGTGTGTACGTATGTATGTATGTATGTATGTCTGTATGTATGTATGTATGTGCGCTAAATTTTGTTCGTCGCGCACAGGTCAAACGGCTTGACGTATTTGGCTGAAATTTTCGGGCAACGTTCGTGACCACTAAACTCGATGCTGTTAACATAACCAGCAAAATTCGTCAAGATGCCAACCTACTCGTCAAGATGCCAACCTACAAAAAATTAATTACTTAAAAATAAAATTTGTTTATTTATTTAATTAAATGAAAACTTACAAGCGGATTTAAAAAATGTTTTACATCTAGGTTTATATCAACAGTACCAACAATTGACAATAATTTGGAAATTGTACGTTTATCCGCCATGTTATAAAAAAATATTGTTTTTTTACAACAATCATTTCTTCATTTTTACAGTGTTCCGCCGATATGATTCGCATTTGCGGACTTTTGCAATTAGATGCACATAGTATACACCAAAAATAGCGTACGTAACAATACCTATGCACAATTATTTGGAATCTCTATAGCTGTCATAAAATGACTATAATGACATAAGATGCCAACCTACAAAAAATTAACAACTGAAACACATGTTTTGTTATTTATTTAATTAAATTAAAACTTACACACCGATATAAATAATTTTTTATATGTGAGTCTACATCAATAGTACCAACACACGACAACAGTTTCAAAATTGTAGCTTCAACCGCCATGTTATAAACAAATATTGTTTATTTACGGAAGTAATTTTCTTTGTTTTTACAGTGTTCAACCGATATGATTCGCATTTGCGGACCATTGAAGTTAGATGCACATAGTATGCTGCCGAAATGGCAAACGCAGTCAGACCTTTCTCACTATGTATTTGGATTTTTGATAGCTATCATAGAATGGCTACAATGACGTGTTATATTTAATGACCTTCACGGCAAACATGCAAATGTTAACAACGAACTTGGTCGACAAATTAAAAAGCTTTTATTATGATTTAAAAGCGGGTTATTGTATGATTAATTAATATTACACGTTAGATATAGTCTGTATCTACATTATGGAACTTTCCATACACTGATAGGTTTAATAGTTTATGAATAAGAGCCTATTGAGTAGACTACGGTCGAATGAAATTATGGGGAAATCCATCAACTTGAAGGTTTTAATTTCTTTAAAGAAAACTTCTAAACGGATTTAAATAATATTTCGTGCATTTGTTAGCAACATATCAAGAAATAATATGCTTAAGTTATAAGGTTGTAACTTGATCCGCCATCTTGTAAAAAAATCATTTGTTTATTATAAAGGTATTTTTTTTTTTTAAAGAGTAATATGATATGCAAATGATTTATTTCACTTGATACATTGTAAAAAATCGCTCATCTGTCAACGCGGAGCGTTTTCCTAGTATAGTCCGCAAACGACAAGTTTACATTGCATGTTCGCTAGTGTGTTGTATTATAATAACGTCTGGTGGGCTACTAATCGCGCAATGAAAAATAAAAGTATGATAGAAATCTAAAATCAGTTGACGCATCACTTGTATTTGCTTCGCAGTTTGAGAAACACTTGTTTGTAAAATGTTATCAAACTCTGGTCACTCTACAAAGGGGCAAAGGTGCATCCTCGTCTCGATTAGCCTCGGTCCAGGATGTCAGGATGTGTGCGGCCACTTCCTCTGTTGTCTCTGCTTCTGTGTGGTCCAGTCCAGGAGAGCGCGCCTGTCCTGAAACAGATAGAAAGAACTACAGCAGAAGAGCATTGAAAGGTTCTTGTCAAAGTAAACCGCCTGTGGTATCTAGGGTAGCTGGAAGGCGTGTTAACATCCCCCCCCCCCCCCCTGCAGCCCACTTCGGACAACTTTGTTGAGTAGTTGCCGCTGCACTTTCGCATGGAGGGAAGCTATAAACATGTTAAAATCTATGTATTTTGTTTCCTGTAGTTGTTTTCGCTGACTTCGGCAATTTCTATTAGTTTCATTTGTTTCCGGTATGAGAAGAGAGTACTGGTTCCAATATATCTGAGCTTGAGGCCAACCAGGGTAGCCCTGCCTGTCGTTAGAGGAGACTTAACTTCACATATGATCTTGGTGTTGAACTAATGAGTATGCTAAGCAATACATAAAAAAATACATTTATAAAACCCTAAAAAAAAACTGCTCTAAAGCGACATTTTTGTAAATTGCCAATGGCAGGAGTGCCCTTGTCCAAATTGGAAAATTAACTACAGGTAAATTTAAATCAACCCTTTTATGTCAATATTTAGATGAACCACCTCAAAATGTACATTATACATGTAAAAGCACTAAAATATTTTCTAAGGTCCGGTGTATTATGACGGAGCGCTTAATATTTACCCCGCTGCTAACTTGGCTTTTCATCACCACCACCAATCACAAGCTTGCTTTTGCTTTTTACGAGGAAAATATTAAGTGGTCTGTCTATCATATACTGGGAATGATGTAATTATTTACAGCAATCCTTTAGTAGAGCTTTCAATGCTTATTGCTTCCGATATACCGTAGGTTTTGTAATATTGTGAGGGACGAGGAGGGTATAGGTACTGATTATAAATACGTTGCATTGCAAGATTATTATTATTACATTTCTACTGAACACAGGACCGAGGTCCCACGGGTGCAGTACAATAAGATACAATATATTGGACAATGAACACACAGCAACACAATATATAGAACAAACTAAGAGAAGCTACAAAAAACATAAGAACAAATTAAAATGTCAGCAACAATTAATGCTACTAACTACTACTACTAACAACTAATGCTAATTAATCTCTTATATTCATTTAAGGACACATTGTGCATCAACTTCAGTGTTAACAATATAACTGAACGTAAACTGTAAAACGATTAAGGTAAGAAAACTTTTGAATATAAATAGCGTGCATTTTATTTAAAACTTCAATGTCTCATAAACTAACTCTGACGTTCTGTATGTAGTGTCACTTTGCACAAAGTCAACCTTGTATTCTATGTAGGCCACTCAAAATAGACTAGATGCAATCTGGTGGCAAGCAAATAAACTTCTATGAGGGGGAGATTACTCATCGTTGATTTGTTGAAACCATCACTGGCGCAGATAAGGGGGTAGCTTAGCAGCGCTATCTATTGTTAGTTTAAGTCTCCAATAGGTAAGGATGACACATTCACGAGAAATATAATGCTCTACCACCCGGTTTGAGTATTTGTTTTGTTTCTGTTGTTGTGCCGATTCGGCTGCAACACGCATTGCATGCGCCCTTGTGCGACCAAGACTACACTGCTACATGACTGTACATCACTTGAAACTAAAGTAACCGTGTGTTGTGATATTTGTATCGAAAGTGGTTGTGTGTGTGGAAATGGTTGTAATCTAAAGGAAGTTAGAAATGTACATCAAGAACGATGTCGTTATCACCTGTAATGAGAACGCTGACGACACCAACAATGTGGTAAGTGTTGATATCAATATTTCACAGAAAATTATACTTAACGGGGTTATTCACAAATTTGTGCCGTTCATAGTCGGCCCTTATACCTAGAGGCACCCATTGTTGCTATGGATTTGTTTTGTTTATGGGAAATAACATGGAAACAACTGTTACCTTGGTAAAAATGGGCGCCCCTAGGTGTATGGGCCGACTATGAATTCCAATCTTGCCACATAAGGTTGCTTTATTGACATTTTAAACAATTGTTTTCGGCGGATGAAGAACACGTCACTAAAACAGTAAAACTACTTCCAGCGGTGTACATCAATGAATTTAGCATCCAAAAACGTTTAGCACAAAAACAGCTTACAAATGAGTTGGTGTTTTTATATACTCCACGTTCCATGGCAGACGTTTTACCACACTGAAAGACAATAATGTGATTATTACAATACCTTATGTGTGAGTACAAAACATTAATAAGGTAAGTCATTATTTGTATGTCAAGAAAAGATATACCACTACTTGCTAAGATAAGTATTTGCAATGCAACTCTGTTTATACCTCCAAAGATAAGACGACTTAAAAATGTTTGATCAATTTACAAGTGTTTACTTCTAGAACGCTGGAAATGTACGATATGATTACAAAGAGCTCTTGAACTATTTCCATCCAATCTTATTTCTGAATAATATACCATCCGTTTTATGGACAAAAAATAATTATACAAATTCGGTCATCAATCTAAAGTGTTAATGATTGATCTGATTATTAAATGTAAGGTTGGGGGGAGAGGGATATATTTATAAGATATGAGGTATTAATTATTTAATGAGGTATCGAGGTTAGTTAGACTTGTTGAGAGGGATAAAGAAAGAGAGAGAGAGAGAGAGAGAGAGAGAGAGAGAGAGAGAGAGAGAGAGAGAGAGAGAGTCTCGTAGACATGATGAGCTTGCGAGTCTTCTCCTCAAGTGGCATCAAACTGCATTTTCTTTTTGTTTATTATTTACCGCATATCGCATGATGTTTGCTGTCTGCAGAAGAGCCATCATCAAACCTAACAAGTAGTTATCAAAATGTCGTTTGGAATATAAAAAACAATTACAAAAAGTGTGCTCATTATGGGGAAAGGGATAGATCGTGTCTGAAAGACCTGCACACATAAGTCAAGTGACGCGTCGACAATATGGCCCCTCCTACCGGGCTTCACGCCTGTCGCTCATCGGGTAATACGACGATTACTATCGATTTCGACGCCTATCGCGTGATTGATTGATTGATTGATTGATATTTGGGCTTAACGTCTCATATCTTTGCAACGAGGCTAATCGAGATAATAAGTGGTGGAATTATGAAGATAAGGGGGGGGTGTTAAGAGGTAAAGGGCCAGTGGGAGGGCGGGGAGGACTGGGGAAAAGAGAGGAAAAGGGAGTGGGGAGAATGTGGACTGCATTTCGTCTGATTTCTCCTACTCGACCTGTCCGGCTAGGGTGGCCCTACCAGAAGCATACGCTTCCGCCGGCATAGCTCCAACGCCTATCGCATCGCGAATACTTTAGGCAACGGCCTTGAAAGGGGGGATGATAGCCCTCCTGTATTTCTGGGGGACACTGAATACCGCGCTCGCTAGTAGAGAAGTTCAACAATTCGCATGAAGAGATTCTGCGTGGAGTTATTCTGGTGTAATAAAGTAATATAAGGCAGATTTGTTAGGATGAGCTGTGTTCTTATGCACACTTGTTGTGTTCATGCGCTTGAATCTCCAGCCGAGAGTCGAACCCGAACCAGAAAACCAACAATTTGTTCAACATGAACCTGATAGGACGATTTTTCGAAACCCAAACCACACTTCAAAGGGTGGGTAACGCTATGCTACAACTTTGTATTGTGAAGTCCCGTTGAAGGGTGTACACATGTTTTTAAGGTATAGGCATTTACAACGGGTGTAAAAACGTATCAAGATACATTTATTAATTATCATCTTAATACTTAAAATAAATTATCTTCATTTTGAAATTATATCAATCTTAAAGTTTCTTACGTTACGGGCCCGATCGCACTGTTAGTCTTGCCGACAACCAAATTTTATTCGATAACCAAGTTGTAATTTTAAGGCTGAACCCGGTAAATTTGTATCCTAAAACCCGAACCTAACCTCAACCTTAATCAGTATTTCAAATTCTTAAAAAATTCGCAAATATAATAACAGCAAAACGGTAACGTTTAGTTTAGAATCGCTAATACAGTATGTACTTCAGCCCTCTCGTTTGTACTGAGTTGCAGCTTGTCCGCATCACGATAGCTGTAAGGGTAGCTTAGATCCCCACTGAGTTGAACGATTCGCAATTGAAGACCGCGTCATAAGACGTAATTCTACCCAACTACTTCCGGTGTGCTCTCGCTCAATGAAACCCCTTCTCCATCCGGCGACCGAGTTGTACTTGTATAAGATTCCCCATCGAGCAACAAATTACAAGTTGGCTCCCGGGAAGTGTCTAATCGTTCAAGTTGAGCGGCAGCGACAATAGAGGACACCGTTTTATTTAAACCAAACCTGGTGTCAAGTTTATTGAAAGGATTCGGGGCGGAAGGATTTTTCAGTTGTGAAAGAGGTAAAAATATAGGTTTGGAAGGTTCGTGAAAGACGAGCTGTCAGAGTGTACGGTCGTCACGGGAGTGTGGGAGTGTCGGAGTTGCCGTTGCACCCAGTCCCCCGCGGGCGGCCCCCAGATGTGGCCCCCCCGCGGGGTAGCGGGGTGGGTGTGACGTCATGCATGTCGGGCTAGCGCGTGCCCACGCCGCCCTGGGTCAGAGGTCGTCACTAAACTAATACTCTGATCTTGCTGAAGGTGGGACAGGACCGCCTGACTGCGTTATTACTCTAATCTATAATTGGAGGACGATGTGTGATGTTCATGTTATGATATCATGCCTGTTTTCAAGTTCGAGGTTGTTATGGTTTGGAATGTACTTTGAGCGAGGCTGCTGTCACAATGTTAGGAAGATTTGCAGTTTATGTCTTTGAACAAATATTCTATTACTGATTATTGTTTTTTTTTTTTATGTAAATGCATACAATTTTAAACTTTCTGTAACTATGAAATGTTTTCAAATAGTTTTTGGCAATACCTATAATAGTGTACTGAATATTTTGAATCTTCAAACATTTTCATTTTTTTAAATTTTAAATTGTAAATTAAGAAACCCGAAGTCAAATGACAAAGCTGTCAAGTACGTCGTTCAACAACAAATAAGTAAAAATTATGCGTGTTTCCCCATTTCTTTGTGCCTGCCAGCTGTGAACTTATTGCAGGCAGACAGACTAAGCGCTAATGTTTGAAGAAGGTATTACCATTGAGTTTGTTGTTGTCTCAATGGTATTACTGCTAAGGAAGTGAGAGATGAGTGTTTTTCACTGATTCGTTATAAGATGTCATGACAGTTCAACTTTACAAGTATAGCTCCGACAAAATAGCATTAAAATTATATCAGCATGTATTTTGAAAAACGCTACAAAACCCTATTTTTACACTGGTGCTTAGTTCGGGTTTGCCAATGACTACACAGGTTGTAACGTGCTATTTACACCTTGCTATATCAAATTTCAAATTCGATTCATTATAACTCCACCCAAATTACACAATGTTCCATTCAAAGTGCAACGAAACGCCAAAAACATGTTTATAAGTATTACGAAAAGATGGAAAAACAACTAACCGTAATCCGTATGACAATAGTATTGCGCTTCTTACTAGAGAAGTTTTTCTTTAGTATACCTAAATCACATGGATACAAGTTGTATTACTTGGAGTATTTTTAACACACTTTTGTAGAAGCCTTTTTTTCTTTAATATTAAACAGTACTAATCATACTAGATGATACTTTCTGTTCTCTATCAGATAAGAAACAGTTTCCGGCCTAATGGCCGTGGTAAAATGAACTTTGGTCGGGTAACCCAAGTTTCAAATACTGGCTTGGGTATACGAATGGTTGTCATGTGCCGAATTATCATTCATAAACCTTTCACCGTCTCGATATGTTCCATGGCCCACGGTATGATTGAAAACTTATCTTTATTTTAATTCGGCAATGCATGTAGCAAATTATTTCGTCACAGTCGAGCACATATACACATATTTTACAATTTAATGTGCATTCCTTGTACACAAAATAGATAGATATATCTCAGCGGGATCACGCGAGACTCTAATTCAGGGGTCGTCGGTTCGATACCGGTCATCGGCAATGTTTTCCTATAAGTCACAAGACGAATGCTTTGATCCAGTTCTACTACTGCGCTCGGATATTCCTTCCCAGCTATCCTAAGATCCTAGTTTACATAATAGTTACTCACATGAAGTGAGCAAACAAAGCAGACGAACACCCCTACATTAGCGATTCCTACGACAAACTATTATTAATTTTACACAAAAGTGAAACACACACTTTTAAGCAACTGCAAATTCTCGTGAACCATTATATATTAAAGTATGTAGGCCTAACCTGATTTAAATTTATATTTTTATGACTGAATATTTTTAGTTGCAACAACTACACTAATACTTTTCTTGTATTGTGAGAGTGTGCCCGTTTCTAAGGGTCATATACTCACTATTTCATTAAAATTCCAGTATCTTAGGTCTACACACTATGAATATTCAAAATTAAAAACAGAAACATAATAATGCGACTCCTCAACCTAATTATTTTATATGGAATCAGATTGTTAACTAGATTATTGTATCATTGTGTGAGTTTTGGTTTTCACATTCACATATGTTAGTTCCGTGCCCCATTAATGAGTAGTATTGTGTATATTTTAGAAAACAAAAATATAGTAAAACTAAAGGACGGACTGTCAAAGTTTTCCGGTAGTTGTGACGAACATTTAAACGGACCAGTTTGTATCTGAATATTTCATATCGTCATCGAGTGCTGAGCAAACGTGGACATTTATGATATATCATATCATATCGAGTGCTGACCTTTAGTGGACATCTATGATTGACGCATAACAATGACGTCATCTAAACTCTAAAGCTTGAGAAACAAAACTTTTGCCATGGTCCCTGAGCAACGCGTCAAGGGCGCCGTTTGAAGATAATCTCTTTCCAGAAGAGACATCGCATGCAACCGTGTGGTTATCTAATTCATATCATCATTAATGATTCCCTCTAGTTATCGATCGCCCGTCCGCGTATAACACTGGCCATATCGGCTGCGGTTCCTTCTTGCGGCTGCTTAATAAAATATGTTTAATCGCGGGCCCCACCTGGTCTGTCGACCCTAAGGATGTGGGCGGCCTCATATTCAGCCAATCAGAAACAAGATGGGGCGGGACTCTGTTCTGTTATATGAATATAATGTATGTACGTGGGCAATGCGGCACGACGCCGGAGTAGAAAAGGTCACGACACACGGGATATGTTTTATATATGCTAAGTTGGTTTCGATAAACGTTCTCATTTACATATCAAGGTATTTTCTTTGATCGACATAGCGTATTTCTCTTTGTCAATCTCCCTGTCTGCTATTTCTCTCATTGAATGGCTGATTGCTGTTGTGCGAGGCCTACGCCTTAGTACTGTTCCAAAATACGGCGTCATACATGCAGACGTAACGATATGATGGTTTAGAAAGCTGTGGTGCTATGGGTGGCTATACTTTCACTGTGCAATATGTCAAATGTGACCTCATGCATAAAATAATGGTGAGGTAGGTACCGATCAATTGGATCAGAAAGTATATAGACACAGTTCTAGTCTACTGTTGATACAGTTCACGTTGGGAATTACTCTAGTATGTGTAAGTCGTACCATCTATCGATCTAAAAATAAATACATTTCTAATCATTGTCTACCCACTCAATTACAACAAGTGATTTTCAGTGGAGGTCACTGTCGTTACCACGTATTCATAATTTAATATACTTCGTTGCTATGACGTTTCCAAAGTCACCGTTTACATATGTTCCGTTTACAATTTATTATGTATAATTCGTTGATATGACGCCGTCAAAGTCACCGCTTACATATAAGTTTAGCTATGTCCCAGTCAGAACCGGGAATCAAACTCTGGGCCTTCTGCATTGGAAGTAGGAATCAATAGACAAGACCAAAAAGCCACACAATCATGATAATAAGTATATGAGTCTCACAAAATCAATTGATCAATGTTTGCTTTTTTCTTGAACAATTTTTGCGATTGTTGCTTTGGACTTTGAGTGAGACTTCTAATTAAAGTTAAGTTCAAGTAATGACATTTTTGGGTAAGGTATTGAATGCGTTGCGTTGGTAAAAACTAAAAACTAAGATTTCTTATTGAGTGCCCAACAGTAAAGAAATCAATGTATTTTTATCTCAAATTCAGTCCATATGTTAATTGGGTTTATACGGGATGAAGTGAAAACGGATACAATAATTATTTCTGACGACAGATTTTGCTTTTCAACTCTAATATAACATATAAATATACTTCAGTTATGCACTATAAGATACTCGATTTCTTTACATTTACATACTTGACAAATACGCCTGTCTGTATGCATATGATTAATTCATATAACGAATTCACGTATAGGTACTGATGATACTTCAAACTGTGCTCGTGGCATCAATTCCGGAGATCGCAAGTTCGATTCCTAACATGCGCTTAGATTCCAGACATTGAAACACTATTATTTAGTCATAAATGCAGCCTTCCCATATTCCTTCTCAATAATTGAAATGAAATATCTCCCTATTACAAAGAGGGATACATTCTTTCCCAAAGTAGGCTTTACGACACATAAGGGTCAGATGTACAGTTGTTCCTCACGTGCTCCTCAACTAAGCCTTTCCTCAGACTCGGTCAACCATTCACAGAGCAGAACTGCCTGTGTGGTTGGGTGGTTGGGCGAGTCTGAGGAAAGCCTGGGTTGAGGAGAACCACGTGAGGAACGACTATGCATTTGACCCTAACACTGCAAAACATGAATATACCAGATTGGTCCTATACTCTGTGTTTCAGTATGCCTAGATTTAGAACAATCAGATCAAAGGATCAATCAGACAAATAATATACGAATTACGTGTATTAGAAAGTTGATATCAAATAGAAATTAGAACGTGGATAATCTAGCTTGTTACGATAACACCTCACTGCAGCAGTCAACGATATTAATCCTAAATTACAGGTTGGAGGTGTTTTTTTATTTGTACGTTTATATGATTATTGAACAGTGTCGTTCACAAATAAAACCTCCCCCCCCCCCCCCTTCCCAACCCCCCGGTTCCTAACACACACATGAAATAACACACTCACAGATGAACCGTAGAGTGTACCTCTATGTGTTGTTGGAGGGGACCCTCTTTGTCTCGTGATAGAGAAGAGAATTACTATTAAATAGTAATGGTACACGTTAAAATAAAGGGAGAGATAAAGGCAACGCAAGAAGACAATTCCATAAAATGTGTTTCAAATTCTATATAATTACAATCACCCCAGCGAGCAAGCAGGTATCCCAGGTTATTCTTGGGTACCTGGTGGTATATAATATGAATTGTAGACCACATTACCAGCAGGCTAAAGTGCGATTTAGATTGCAATGTGCCGTTTAGTTATTTCAATGGGTTTTACTTAATAGAACATGATGGTATAGGAGTAATTTCAAATGAAATTGGCGTGTGTAATGCCTTCTACCCATGATTCAATTCATTGTCGAATGAATAAGATTTGGTTAACAAGTATTTTCATTAAGTTCATTTAATGTATTGTTGGACCGTTGAACAAAGGCTTTTCTGAGCTCAGTCAGCAGAAAGATAATAAAATATGCAGCCACGCTGCATTCGATACACACATATATAACTTCGGGTAGAATATGTCCAGTAGCTCTGCCTGACGTATGAGGTGCCGTATAATAACGCCGTATAATCTCATTGAAAAAAATAAATAAACAAGTAGTTAAGATAATTTTGGCGATCCTCTAAACTTGTCTCTTGAAGGCTTCCAATGATTTGTTCAGTTTATTTCATCTTGTATCCAATTCATTTGATGTAAAATTTAACCTCTCTCTTCTTCGGGATTCATATAATAAATTTGAATATAATAATATATTCACAAATTCAACCCAATATAGATAGCACAAAATAATAAAAAGAATCATCATAATTACAATGCAAGACCCTAATTGTCGTTATTAAACCGAAAACGGATATCATGAAAATATGTCCTTGGGACTTTATAATATATAAACCTAAATTACCACGATTCCTCATAAAAATATGCACAAAAGTTACACACAATTAAACTTATATTCCAACAATCTGATAACAAGACGATGCACGACAACTCACAAAAGTATATTTTACTGAGTTTTACACGAATTGTTCACACCCGGTTTCGTTAACACGCCGACCTATGGGCGTAACTTAGCTCACTGAATATATTGTGTGTATATTCTTAGAAGTTATATGAATTCCCACTATCTAGAAAATCTAATGTTATGAATATTTCTATATGCGCATTGGATGCGTTAAGATACGTGACACGCAGGCCACGCACGACAACACGCATAAGACGAGGCATTTGTTGGTTCTTATACACTTGAATACATGGGAAAACACGTGTGTTTGCAACATGTTATAGGGGTAGTTCTATCGTTGAGTGAGTAGTATAGGGTAGAGTCGCAACGCAATTGGCAGTTTGTTTACCGCCTTATGCTGCCCAACATACTTTAGTCGGGTAGTAGAAGGAGTTTTCGGCTGTTTTCGTATATCTTCGGTGAAGTAGCCGACTAATCAGGCTTCGTCATCGCGTCGCTTGGCGAACTTCTACTACCCGACAAAAGTATTTTGGGCAGTCAAACGCGGTAGACAAACTGCCGATGGCGTGGGGCCTACCCTATGTTACTCACTCAACGGTTCTATCGCCAATGTCTTCAGACATTCCCATGCTGACAAACATATCCCGTTTCCGCAACGAAAAGTAGACAAGTCTATATAAACATCCATGTATAAACAGAATTACTGACTCTCAAGACTATAACTTCTGTCAGTATAGATCAACGTCAAAAACAAATGTATTGTATTGTACTCTATATTGCTTTGTAATATGTGGAAACTGAATAAAACAATTGAATTGAATTGAAGTCAATTCAATGCACTTTCAAGTCTCGATATTGTGTCAACTTTGAACAAATATCTCGATTTACTGTAATAGTCACAACGTTCAGAGCCATTCTTTGTGCCACAGTTTACACCTAAAATGATATCTACACAAACACAGGCATATATACTTACACATACACATAATCATACATAAATACCTACATGTGCACATAACACGCATATATTCGTCTACACAAACACAAACAAAACACACACACTACACTATTATACTAAAACGCTTATCACAGTTTGGACCACGACAACTGTGAGAAATTCCACAGTTTTTGTAACAAAACAATATATCTTATTCTATCTTGTTGAAATAAGTTCTTTTGACCCTACTTTAAGGACCATAACTCGAGTCTAAATTGTAGAATCTTCACTTTTGAATTCTCTTTGACTGGACTGACATAATTTTCAGTTGCATACAGATAAAAATCAGTTTGGAGAGGGACAAATGCGCGTTGGCAGAAATGTTGAAGTATAGGCAAAATGGGCGATTTCCCCAAAGAATTTTATGAATTTTAAAAATAAGTACATATTAAGTCCAATACATTCCAATATAATATTCCTAGCTGTGACGCAAGTAATTTAATGTGGCACGTTAGTCATGTGGGTTGTTCTTGCTTCCAATGCAGAAGGTCCATGATTCGATTCCCAATTCTGACCGAGTTTTGTTTTACTCCTGGAATGCTTGACATGAAACTGACACTTTGTTTGAAGCCGTCATAGCAACGAGGTACCGGTCTTATATGTAGGCCTATGATATAATGTTCCCCACTGAATATAATTTCTTGTAATGGCTAAACGAGTAGACAATTACCGGTACCAATGTATGCGGATTCAATTCACAATAGGTTTAATCGTATTATAATGGTGTGTTTTCTGTTAACGTGTGTGGCATGAATTAAATTTGTTAAACATTGCTAAAAAAAATAAAAAATAAATACACATTTAAAATATAAAAGAAATTTGTATTGTTACTTATCGACTAAGATAACATGGGAAATAAAGTAAACCCCTATGCTTTACAGTGTTTGAGCCCATATAATAGCTATAAATTGTTAACAGTAATTTGTTTTATGACAACTTTAATTTTATTCAAACCTAACAAAGAACGGTGATTACATTCTATACACAATCAATGCTTAAAGTGGCCGCGGGTTAAAAAGACAGACGAACAGAATCTTTTGACAAATACAAACGCGATTCGAATTGGCTGGATTTATTCTCCGGCTGGCTGGCATTATTATCTGGCTTGACGACGACTCATTATGTGATCAGGCTATTGAGACATTCAGAATTAGCCGATGAAACGACGGCGCGCGGTTGTGAAGACCCATCCTTGTGGAAACTATGCTCCGAGTCGCGGACAATGAGGGGATCGTGTCAACAGTCGATAGGGGGTGCGAACACCCCGTCAGTATCAACCCCTTCCCCTTCCCCTTCCCTTCCCCTCCCCCCCAGATTAGTCCGCGCGCTAAATGGCTGTGTAATTTATTCAATGCCCCTCTCATGAGAACTGAGGTGATATTATTTAGCGTGTGTATTTACTATCTATAGTGTAGCTACACAATGGAGCATTTGTGTTTTTTTAGGATGCAGATCAGGGATGAAAACATTTGAAGAGATGGGAAAAGTTATTTCTGTTTTCTATTATCTAAAATATCAAAGGGATCAAGGATTTTACAAAAAATAGGGTACTTTTGAATATTTTAAGTGAAATTTCAGTTTTGTTTAAAACATATCTAAAAATGCTGGGTGGGAACTATAGCAGGTGTCGTAAGCAATATTCATACAACATGCTAAATATTTGCGATATTGTAATCAGTATAGTGTTGGAATTTCGTTTTTTAAATACATAATCAGTAATCGAAACAATAATGCTATACTGGTTATGATTAGAAATATATATTATGCAATCTGTAACGTTTGCAGGAAAAAGCACTAGGGTGTTAATTTCTCACTTTTTCTGTGCGCTGCAGCATTCTTTAGAATTATAATATTTTTCTTTGTATCTTTCAAAATTTACGTTACAATCTTTGGAATCATTCACGGTAGACAATAAACATTATCAAAAGATACAGATTATCTTCAATACAGAGATGCAAAATATATTACGTGTGGATAACGTCTCGTTATTGCAATTTGACATATTCATGGGAGTAACGCTTTTCTATCTTTTTCTATAGAATATTTACAGATTGTGATAACATCTAGTACAGAATAATACAGAAATAACGATTTTAAATTTCAAAAAACCGCGTAAATCATCTCTCTTTTAGATGCGGTTGACGACAGTTTTATTCAGAGCGCCAACACAGATAAACACTTTTTAAGTTGTGCAAAGAAACCTTGTTATTTGTTTTTTCCAAGAATCGTTTGCAATTAAACCCAAAACGGAAAGTATTAAATACACGGAACGTAATTAAAAATGGAGAATCAATTGCGCCCTATACCTAAACCATAACATCAAACAAAAGTAGCTCACATGCTGCGCCAACAATACAATGACTGTTTTCGGAGGTTATTGACAAAGGAGTAGGCCCACATGCAACCAACAATAAAATGGGCGTGTTTTCTGTTTCGTTGTTAGAACATACACGATATTTACATCCGTCTACTTTACATGAATCGTATAATTTACGCAGCGGCTCTATGAGAGGGCCACAGTTGTATCGAAATTAATATTTATAATTAAGTAAAAGCGAACAAAGCGGAGTCGCAGAGCGTAATGCACAGGCTACGTATCTACGCAAATGACCTATCTCTGCCATGTTATTACTTGTTATACGGGGACATGCATGAGCAGATGGTACCGGCACCGTGTATAGCAAGGAGCTCGCATGCACGTGCACGCATGTGTGGAAAATGAGCGAAGATTTCCCAGGAAGTACTTGCAATTCTAATAGAAGGGTTTAGCATGGTTTGTTAATGGAAAGCGACAAGAAAATAACTGTCATTGTGCTGGTAAATCATGTAATATAATATGGCTGTAGGATTCCGTTAATATGTTCTAATGTTAGTGTATGGAAGGAGTTTCCGGTAATTTATACGTAAACATATCCTAATTGTGTGATTGAGAGGAAGAAATCGTCATTCGTCGTTGCGCTCAACGCCATGTTAGCATTTTGTTGTTTGGAGCTGTTTGGTCAAGCTTTTCAGAATGACCCGCGGGCATCCATCAGCTACGATTGCATTTTAATGTCTTCTGCTGGGCTGTTATTAGTGGGGTTAAATGTGGACAGTGGACGTTTACAGAACTAGAAAATTATTGTAGAGAAGGTGTCTTCGCCTCCAGCCACAAGAAGTGGGTGGATACTTGAAAATGTAATATTAAACGAAATTATATAAAGAAAAAAGTTATTAAAGAAATCTTTTCATATTATGTTCTCGACATTATAACTGATTCGCTATTAGAATAGACCACTGCAGCACAAATACCTTTGAGTTTGATACTCAAAGCAAACACTGAGCATAAACGCCAGTACTGACACGATGTAAAAAATAGCTCTTTGAGCATTTTAAGTTACTAATTTGAGAAATATATAATATAAACAATATCGAGATTTTTTTCAAGTTATGGTATCTTAATAAAACATTGTACATTTTCAAGAACCATATCCGAAATCTTTGGAGCTATTTAGCTGAAAGCGATCAAGTAGCTGTACTTTAGTCAATTCCTCATTAATAAATTGTTTATATGAGACAAAGTTGAATTTCCCTAGACTTGATCCACTTCGGTGTAGCATGTTTCAACATGTATAACATGCCTTAGTGCCCCAATCATCCCAAATCATGCCCCAATCATCAATCAACCCAAGCAGGACCGAACCATACGGAATAGCATAACGTAGGTTCGAATCCCGCATAAGTAATGCACTGGGTATGCATTTCTTTCATCCTCACCCCTGATCCTAGCATAAAGGGGCATTCATGCATAGAACGTAAAATAATACACACACACAAAAGCCTTTCCCAGTTAGTACCATCCCCTCTCTTTTGATCTTATAGCTCAAACTTACAAATTTCCAAGTAAAATGCATGCAGTTTCTTCACAAAACTATTATTTATAAGATAATATCAAATGTATGTAACAGTGTTTTGTGTGAAGGTTTTTTAGCCAGTGCCCAAAACAATATATTGTTTTGTAAAACAAAACACCAATCTCAAATCGGTGCATTCTGATCTATAATAAAACTCCGGCCCTCACCTTATAAAAGAACCTCCTTATATTATTGACATGCTGCACAAGATCTCAACACTCGAAACTGAAGACAATTTCCTCTCAAGTGATTTAGACGGGACGAAACGAAATTAAGTTTTCCTGTGTTTTGAAAGGGTACCGCGCTGGCTGGGATTTGTTTCAGTGCTTGCGAGGACTACGTAGCACGTCCACCATCCAAGTCCTCCGCATCACCAGAGACAGTTAAATTCCAACACGACTCGGCTAAAATTATAGAGTTCGAGCTTAATGGGTGTCGGTTCGCCTCTATAGAGACCCAGGGGAGAATTAACGGAACGTGGTGAAAAATCGGTCTGAAATGACATGCCCGCATAACAATATTCATTTCACATCGTACAGGCTCATAGTTTTATTGTGTACGTCAATGCTGTGATGCCGAAAGTTCTACTCTGACCTGTGATCTCATCCTGACTAGGGTTGCTTGCATGTTGCAGTGGTGTTATTGTTCTCGAAGTCGGCTTTGACACGACAATGCAGTCGGCTTTGAGATGCAACTGACTGATTAATGTTGTTTTGATATCTTCTGTTGAAAGTAAAATATCAATACGGTAATAGAAAAAGATGTGCTGTATGACTGTGTAACGCACTAGTGGATATGAAAAAGGGTTAAGTCTATGTTATATGTTAATTTAATTATAAAAGTGTATTATAAACAAAGTTTCCGTGTTTCAGTAGAGTTATGTAGCTTCGTTTTGATCGTAATCAATGACAGTAGGCCTATCTGTTTAAGTTTACTACACATTAATGTTGACATTTTTGGGTGATGTAAAAATATGCATATCCAATGTTAAAGGTGTGTCAACAGACGAGCGACTTTACGTATAGTAGCGAAGCCGAAAAAGGGATGAGTTGCTATTTACCGACGCGTCCAGTTTAATTACTGTTTTACAGCCTAAATTTAGCAAATGTGAAGGTAATATTTTGTAAGCAACAGTTTATACTGAAATATGAAAGTATTTCTTTGTAATAAATATGGAAATAGACATGGTGATCGAAAGATGAGTGAATGTTCGCAGATATAAGCATGGAGCCACGAAATGGGGTTGTAATGGAACAGAAGCCGAAGTGGATTTTGCTGGGAGCTGCTTTTATCAGGTCCAGTAGTGACGTATAGACATACGAGTAAGGTATACTAGTAGAGTAAATTAGTTTGTATATTAAATAATATGAATGGATTGGTTGAGGGGGTGACAAAAGAATCCATATGGATACGGTGATATGTTTCATTTGAAATATCGGTTTGATTGGTTATCGGCTTATCGCTCACTCATCGATGGTGTTCGGAGGCTGTACCGGGTTGGTCTAGTCACTTTAAATTAAAGTCCCCCACTGAAAATCAGTTTCGTTACTGAGTGGGTAGACTCTAAATGTGAATTTATTTATTTAAAGCGAGTACACAGGAGTGTGGGTTGTGTTGGGCGGAGGAAGACTTGCCGGTATAGTTAACAGTTGCTAGCTTATTTTATGTTGGGGTAGAGCGCCAAATTCTGTAGACAAAATTAATAATCATGCAGACTCCAGCATGCTGTATGCTGCTCGATTTGAAAGGGGCAAACAAGACTATAAAGCAAAGCCAGCATCTGGAATGTAGCAAGTAATACTCTAAATTAGAGCCAGCACACAGGACTTTAAATAGAACGTAAGACTCTTAAGATTATAAGACTTTACTAAGAAATAAAGTTTTGAAGGTAATTAATTAATAATTTATAGTGGGTACTGCATGTAAAGGCCAGCCACAATTGACGGCATCGTAATTGAACAGGATCGCAATTGTAGAAATACGATTTACCATTATTAATCCACTACGACATTACGATTTTGTTGTGAACAGCGTCATAAGAACCAAATAAGTTAACTCTTTCACGATTTCCGGATTACGATTACAATCACGATGCCGTTCAGTAGTCCGTCTTCATTAGAGAAGAATATACAAGAGTATTTGACCTAGCACACTAGACTTTCAGTAGCTCATAAGACTCTTCATTAGAATAGTGGAATGTAGAAAGCTAAGTCCAGCAAGCAAGACAGTGAGTTGAGACGTCAGGACACTCATTATAGTGCTCGCCAGATCCCTGCACTACACAGCACACCGGCTTGCGAATGCTCCGACCACAAGTGTGCTCAACTCAACTCCTAGCTCGTTATGGCATTTTGCTAGTCGACTTCTATTAGGGCTACGTTCTTGATTATTACAATTTGAGAGAAAACGTGACTCCAATAGCATTGAATTACAGCATTGCAAGTGACACACTAAATAACTAACCTTATATCAGGTAAGTATAAGGTTATCTTGTTAAAGTTTATTGGGACTTGACGATAATTGGACATGGGGAACACAACGAAGGAGGGTATTGTAAATTGCTTATAGCTATGAAATGAATTCAAGTTATGTATAGAAAACATTCAAATTCATACTCTAGGACCTTTCGTTTAAAACGTCCTGTTTGTTTTACAGCTGTCTGTTGCTACAAAAGTATAACATACATTCATTATGCGATGCTTGTTACGTGGAGGTGAATTACACGTTAGTTACACAATACAATAAAACACATTCGAGATTATATTCGTGTCACAGAAAACGAGTTATCATTGAAGGAGGTATGAAAGTGCATTATGCGGTGTATTCGGCACGCGTTATGTTGTGACTGCATCGGGTACAGCTGCATACTGCATGAACACGGACGCTCTCACTCCACCCGAGGACAAGACAACTACTTGTTTCTATATTCTCACGAATTTGTGCAAACAGTTGTCCCACTTAAAAGTCTTGTGCCGAATTGTTGGAGGTAATAAAAATAGTTTGCGCGGCGGATTTAAGCCCATTATTCGCGCATTGACACAAATGTAAGCACGGCGATAATAACCAGTAGCATCCATTGTGTAGTAAACTGAATCAAGGCGCTTTCAAGTCAAGTTTGAAGAAATCAATGGATCTCCCCTCCTTTAGCTAAAGCGCCTCACACCACAACCGATGCCTAAATGGTACAATAAAGGTCGCCGACTGGGGTTGCTATTGTAATGGCTTGATGGTGGTGACACTGTCGTTTGTCAACGTCATTTCCTTCTGCTATCGAGAGGCCCGAGGGCCTGTATTGTGGGGCCTCTGGCTCGGGCCCCGGGACTTCCATTGCCTGCATCTGCTCTTCACTTCATGCTTGATATTGGTTGTACAGGGTGGCTGGCGGGATTCAGACATTTAACTGCGCAAACAAATGTCGGTGTGAGTTTAGCGCTCCCGAGTTCGTTATCGTCACAGCAATAAAAAGTTTATAACCGCATCGAATTATAAAATTGTGTAATACGTTTCTCTAGTATCACAGTATGCTTCTTCAGTAGACTTATGTTATGATTGTAAAGTTATAAAACACACTCGTTTTGCTCTGTCTGCTTCCTTCATGAGCGTATCGTATGAATGAATAGCGAAGCAATCTTTGGATTTATGTTCTTCTTTCTGTTGAGGTTTTACTCTGTCTAATAAGATACATTTCAGGTAACAGACAAATGCATCACGTGCCTACATATGCCTTCTTTTCCCCTAATCTTCATGGGGAGTTCTACTATATTGAAAGTATACCAAACAGAAAGCTCCCACTCTCTTCCCAATGGAATCATTTATATTCAACAGTAAAACCCGCAATTCAAACATAACAAACATATAATATCTTACTCGAACGTGCTCGAACGTTTTGTCGCTGTCTTCATACAATACAACACATACATGCTAAATTTGACACTTTAAAACTAACAGTAATAATAATAACAGCAGGGTATACGATTCGAATTAAATGATTTAATAAGTGCTGTTTGTTTAGATACAGGAATCGAACTTGTGTCTTTCCATTTTACGTACCCCGACTATAGTGTAAGCTGCACGGCTGTACATGTACCTCAAAGCTTTTTTTTAACTGTTGTGTTAACGAGTGAAGAATATCTTAGAGGAGAGTACACCAAGGGATAAAATACATACATTATTATGTTGGATCAGAGACGCTGAGATTGAAGGCATAAGTACACACGCAGCTGAATGCGAGTTGAGTAAGAGGGATGTATTTCAGGAGAGGAGAGGAGAGGAGAGAGGTATTTTAAATACAAATCTATATATAAGGAAGAAAGATAGTATCACTGTAAAAAAAAAAAAAAAAACGCGCCAAATTGACGCATATGTTAGCCAACACCCTGTGCTGTGTGACGCACATGTTAGCCAACACCCTGTGCTGTATCAATGACGCAAGGACCTCTTGGGCTCAACGGGCCGTGACATTGCGGCAACACACACAGAGAGGAGGGTTCTAATCGGACACGGAGGTGTGATGTGTATGAACAACATTCGTTCCGACACTGCCTTTGCAATTGCAACTTCGTCCTTTCAAACATATTCGCCGGCAAAACGAAAGGAGGCAAGTATTAAATTATAACAATGACACGACCATATAGCTATTCATGTTATACCTTTTGTCGCGTGTTTTGCGATTGTGAGCGAGAGCTGATGAGAGGAATAGTCTAAAAACTTGAATGCTAAGTGACGTGTAAATGTAAATGTTTGCTTCGACGATGGATAAAAATGAAAAGCGAGCATTCAGGAAAAAACAAGGTGCAACGAGCTCGAAACGTATTAAAGACAATGACAAATTATGTATGGTTTTTTGTATTTCTAGGATGCAGTGTTTTCATGAGAAAAAATAAGATTAATGATGTAAAGTATCTGGTTTCCTAAAAAACGTAATGTAAATGATATAGAAATGTAGACAGTAGAGCTCGGAGACAACAGCTTAGCTTGACGTCAAAAGCATCGATGTAAGCTAATGCCCTTCATGGCATCCATGCGCATATTGGATATTTCATTATTGGCAATCTATACATGTGCGAAGATAATACAACTATATAAGACAGACAACGTATGCTAATCTGAAAAATGTGTATAGTTTGCCGTTTGCTCGTGTGGAAATAGTTATTGATTTTCTATAAGTGACGTTGTACTATTTATTATGTGTATAGTAAGCCCAACGGCTGCTGCTATAATATGCTACGACATCCCATATTTTATAGTTGTCAATCTTTTGCACTGGAAGCAGGAACTCACCCATGATACAATTATACCTCTCTTATCATTTGAGCATTGAATATACTCTCACTTCACTGTGTACAACGACACGCAGCGGTCAAGAAATAAACTTCGGTAATCTGTAGCCTCGCATTATTGTTATGATTTCTTGAAACTAACCAAAGTTTTTTAATGTTTTTATCATGGTCTTTGCATCTGAAAGTGAACAATTGTTCAACAATTAGAAATAAGTTCTCAGAAGGTTGGTAGGTTATTTTGGGTTTTGGTTTTGTAAGGAAACTGTCATAATCATGTACAGTACAGTATATTTTTTTTCCTGTGCAGAGTTGACCTCTTCAGCCATTCTTCTTTCTTGCTAGCCAATATAAGGCTGCCTCCTGTACAGCTGTATGTACAGTACATATTTGATCTGTTCTTGAAATTATTAAGGACCTCATATGAAAGATGATAGGACTATTAGATATTTATGAGTAGTTAATTTGCTATAAGAAAAGAGAAAATTCAAGGGTATACTCACAGTTGTAAATACGAATAGAATTTAGATAGGTATAGGGTAATCACTTTCAACTCCTTTAGTAATTGCTGGAGTATTTACGTATTGATGTATAAACAGTGGCATCGATAGCTGGACATGGAAAGTCTATATGCTAGTAAATGGGAACGAATACATAGGCCTTCACTAGTGAATAAAATACGTCACAGTCATCTTTAAACATTGAAACAATTATTGAACATTGCTTTATTCTGTTTATTGTTTATTATGTCTATCCTATTCAGTGACACAACTGATGGTGTCACTATGATAATACATCAAAAAAAGAATATTCAAAGAACAATAATAAAACTAACACACAGATATATTAAACAAACACGAAACAGATACTGTACAATATCCCGAATTAAAAATCAATTAATTGGTGTCTTTGTACACCATAATACATTTACTTGTAATTACAATAGAAACATATTATTAAAGTGATATCCGCATTTAGCAAACGAATGTCCACGGTGTGCGGTATAAGTATAACCTAAAATATATGTCATCTGCAGTATTTCTTTGATCATCTAAACTAGTATATAAGCCAAGAGAAAAGCAAACAACAGGGCAAATAGGAGCTCATGATCTATTATGAGTGCATAAAAGCTAAATCTAGCTAGAATGTTCACCCATATTTCATACAGAATGGGGCCATCAGTGGCTATTAACATTGAAAGCAAAGCATGCCGCTTGTAGGGGGAGGGGGGGGGGGGGGGAGACTCTAAGCATCGGGCGAACCAAGAGGGGCAGAAGAACATATGGGGCTTTATGTGTGTTCCCTTACCGATGTGCAAACACAGAAACATGCTAATGTATTTACACGGACAAACACATTACAATGACTCTCAATATAAGTACTGATTATGATACACTTTGTCACAGTGTTTGATCTGAACTTCACTTCTCCCTAGTTGTTGGACAAAATATGGCAATACACAACAATGGTCTACTTACTACATCAGTACTATCAAAGATTGGCAATGTACAATGTGACGCTGTGATCATGGCTCCAAATTTCAAAGAGAGTGCTGTACCTCAACCATTGAGTTTACAACCTTCTAAACTCAATGCCTCAAGGCTCTTAGATATTGATATGTGTAAAGAATTGTTAGAAGTGAACACATTTCTGAACTCAATTCAAAATTTAGAATGGACACAATGTATGAATACAATAAGAATGTGCAGTACACGTGAGTCATTGCAAGAAATTTTAGATTAATTTTGCACAAATTATCATAATTATATAAATAAAATAATACTGAATGTAATGCAGAAATGATCAGAAGCTGTGAATATTATAATTTTTAAATCAAATTTCAAGGCTTTTTCATATAAATGTAAAGATATTGATAATGTTCAATTCTTCCGGCTTTATCATAAAATATATACTGAGCGAAAAACATACAACTGGGATTTTTGTAACCGTCTATTTGTATCTCAATTGCCCATAGTGTGTGATACCAATTACACTTTCAACTAACAATCCTCAATCTACCTACTACACACCAGAAAATGAATCAACATATTTGATAAGTTATTTAATTTTATTCCACAGTAAATAACGACTTCACACAGAAGATAAATCTTCATGCGTACTATAGAATATAAAATTCGACTGTTAAAAAACGAAAAGCTTATAAAGTCAACCTATGAACAACGGTGCATTATGGGCCACATATTGTGCGTTCAAGACTACCAAACTACCGATAGATCATCACGTGGGGCATAAAAGAAAGTGAAATCATGTCCTACGAACTTCGCATTACTCACACACCCACTCGCAAACATCCTGTAAACCTGTATACTTTCGTCAACCGTGTATTAATTTAGTTTCTCTTATATAGCGTCACTCTTTCACTGCAGCATAGGTCGGAGTAATCCGATTTTAATTCGAAGCCTTATATGAACAACAACTGCCACTTCATTAACGCATACATAAAGGCATGGAGCATATATATTTATAAAAAGTTCTCCGGCAGGGTTCTGGGTAACTCTGCCTATCGTACGAGGTGACTTAGGCCTATATATCTGGAAGTAGTTGTGCCTTCAAACAACAATAATTGAATTCAAATGGATTTTTATTGGAGACACACTCTTGTGGGTGAATTGTTGTAAATCCAGAAATTAAAACACAAAAAAGCCCGACTGGGAATCGAACCTAGGTCTCTCACTTGCCGCGGGTGGGCTCAATATCCTGATATTATAATTGCCAGTCCTGGTGGTCTAGGGCCGGGTCAACGTACTCACCCGGCAGTGGGAGACCTGGGTTCAATTCCCAGTCGGAGTTGATTTTTATTATTTCTGGATTTCACAATAATCATCATAATCATATTTGTCGATATAATATTGAACTCCCGCGTCCATGCTTTGCAAATAGTACATCGAAACTGTGTGTTCGGCTATAGTGGTCATATTATCGTCAAATATTGACTCGATTCATAAAAGATGATTGCATGCTGAGAGCAATTTTGTTTTCTATTGGAGCTGTAGTTAAATAAAGCAAAACAGTTCCGTAAATTATTAAAAAATTGTATCGATATTTCGGATCCCCTGTGCGCAATAGCTTTCCTTACCACAAATACGTTGTTATATGTTCCCCACTGACAACCAATGTTCCTGAAACTGAATGGGCAAACAATATTAAAAAATATATGTATTTTATTTTCTCCTATACGATTTACCCATGCTGCAATAATATTCTTCCAAATATCGTCTTTTATTTTTCTTCAGTTCTCACGTATGTTGTGACAAAATCGTTTTCAAGTGCGCTAACATTTTTGCACGAAGGACCTAAAGAATGTCAACCGTTAGAGTACGAACTCCAATTTCACAAAATCCCATACAGATAGGCGGAGTTGTTGTAGACTCCTAGCCCCGTGCAGAGAGGCAACCTGGGCTACACCGCTGTATACCGGGCAGTCTATGTTGAGACGCGCACGCCGAGATCCAGCCGAAATACCACCAAGATGTAGGTTTGGATGTACACGAAGCGTCGGCCGTTAGCTCCGAAAATGTTGCAGAACATTCACACTAACTGTAGTGTAGGCCTATACACTGTACATACATACAGTGTAGTAGGTACTTTCACATTACTGTCAGCAGTACGCTCACAGCACAGTACTTCTACAGTATATAGGCCTACTAGTACCATTGAGTTTAATAAACTCAATGCTAGTACTATACTTGCAGTATTCTTACAGTATTTCTCTTAGATTTTTTTTTTTACCTTGTTTATATTGAAGAAAAAATTAAGTGTGCAAGAAGTGCATAGAAGAGATACAAGACAAACTAAAATCAAACTGTTTACGTGTGTGCAACTGAAAGAAAAATATCAACGATCAATGAAGGGAATACAACAAAAAAAAACAGGGACATTTGATAATATTTACCCGTGCGTAATTCCTGATCTGGATATTGCATGCTATTTCATAAACAAACAAAATGATCACACTTTTCAAGATATTTGGGTGGAACACGCTTAAGTAAAATAATGATTTTGTTGCTAGCACGGTGTAACTTTTAGTTCAGTTGTATAGACTTTTCTCAGAACAGTCACACCTGTTCGTGCTCAAGGATGTATTTAGTTTTGTATTATTTTAATGGAATTATGGTTATTCTTGAAACTTTACCAATTCTTTGTGGATTATCTTATTCTGGTCATCTGCATTATGATTTCCTGCAGTAATTAGCCAGCTAATTTAAAATGTATTGCATATTATGCAATACACTGTCTTAAAATAATGATATTTGTTCCGCTGCCGCGTGCTTTAGCCATGATTACATGGCTTCATTCATACTCGAGTTGTTAATTTAAATTATTATATTATTGTTCGAAAAACAATCTTTCTCATGTTCTTTGCTAAAATGTGTGAAGAGTTAAACGAGATTTACCATAATGAGCTATGTTATAGAAAGATCACGATAGCTTAATATCATTTTAATTGTTGACTAGAATGCTGTGTTCTATTTTATCATCAATAAAATCTGTTCAAGAAACTTTTTTAAGATACAGCATTGTTCGTGTACACTTAAACATTCATGTATTCCCTGGTCTTATTCTAGACAACTTGTACATAGTTGAGACAGGAATCCGTCTTCTAGGTTGAGCTAATACTAAGGAGTATCATGATTCTTGTCTATGTCTTCACAGAGATGAAAGTGACTGGCAAGATACGGGATCCAGAAACAAGTTTATACTTCATTTTCATTTTTAAATGTTTATTGAAATCTAGCAGTATTTTTATTTTGTTTTTTCTTGGTGTGATTGTATAGAGAATGCTTGGTTCGGATGTAATGTGACATTTTCCAACACTCGTTTCCGTGTTAGTATTTCCTCCCAAGTTGAGTCCTCACGCTCATAATTGACAATACCAACACTTACAAAATAATTATCATGTTTGTGTAGGCCATGTCCACTGATTTCATTCATGGCTTGACCAAATCGCTTCTGTCTTCGCCGCCCAAGGGGGGGCTGCACTAACTTCTATACCCGCTAATCTCGCGCAACTGTCCACTCCCACCAAAGATATACATTTGACTGACAGACTCGGCTTCCGTAATGCCACAGGCTGTCTTGTAATGTGTATGATACGCAGGTTTATGGTGACATATCACCCTCCTCTATAATGGCTACTCTAGAGACAACTACTTGTTACTAAGCCGAGGGCCCCATTTACTTCTGCACCTGTGTAGTATTACGCGTTGTTGATGCGTTATGAATGACTGCTCATATGAATTTGCATCTGTATATAAGGCAGTAAATGTGTTGGTAATTATATTGTGGTATCTCTGACGTCACACTGATGGGAGGGGGAGGTAGATTGTCACGAAGACGCCCTCCTGTTTGAAGAGGCAGCCATACTTGTCCGCCTCTGATAGCCAGAGGATCTCTAATGAGTAACGTCCCCTTTCAGGCGGTAGAAACAAAACTGCAGGTGAAACTAGTACCGTGCAATTTAATGGCGAGCTGGGCTGGTCACAATTATCATTACAACTGAAATTATAGGTTGGCATTCGTATTATTCTAACAAGTTACACGCCTAAGAAATACATCAACAATTCGGTCGAATTAACTGGACATGTGCGGTTAGTTTCTGGGAGAAGTAGAGACGTAGTTCCTAATTGGCTCTCTAAGATGTCTGTACTTCTTCCTGTGTATGTATCCTTGTCATTAGCAGTAAATTAACGTTTTTAGCTCGACTTGAGAACATGGATTCAGGAACGTTCCCTTTATCTGAACTCAAATCACAATAATTAGTGCATCGGTAAAACTTGTTTTACTTGGGAATCTCATTTAAATTATTCTTTTTGTGGTCGATTTCATATATTTTATTTAATTCTTAATTAACTCCTGACCGGCAATCATAGTCGTACAATTATTTTTTATAACTAGGTATCTTTCAAATTAAGTATAATTGTGACCAATTAGACAACTCCAACAATTGTAACAATTACATTAAGATGTGTGTTGCGAGAGTTGGAGTTCCGAGAAATGTATAAAACAATCGTCAGTTTAAGAATCGTGTTCTGTTGTAGTTTTACTAGTTTGAAACCCCAAGAACTTATTACTTACTTTCAGAAAATTGCATTTCAAATAACAATCCTTGCAGTAAACTGCACACGATTATATTACTTTGGTTCTAATTTGTCTTAACGTTAATTATTTAATCGAATGGTATTGCCATGATAAAGTGAAACATTATATCACTGCTTTTGAAGCCATGTGTTTGCACCGTTGACTAATATATAATTTATATTCTAATTGCACATTGCAGATGTACTATTATTTAGGAATAAGTTTCGAATAAAGCATTGCCAGATAAAATATTTTTACAAAAAATAACTGAGTGCACTTATTGAATATGAATTAATGTTCAATGAGTGCAGCAAATTGACCTATTCATGTACACATTCTACAGCAAATCTCATAACATCAAATTGCTTAATTTTGACTCTTCTCCGTAAATAAAATGCATTGACTTTAGTAAAGCATTTCGTAGCAAATACTGTGGTTAGATTGCAGCGTATTCTACTGACTGAACTGACGTTGGACATGCGATTGAAATATCTTGTTGTCCTTGTTTTGCTTATGTTCAAGATCCATCAAGGTTTCATACCGTGTTTCTTTGAACACTTGCTGGAAGATGTAGTTACATGTAGCTTACATGCTTGATACTTGTTCTTCTGAATGTAAAATGTATTTGGCTATGCTTTAATGTACCCCTTAATTAATCAATTAATTAATAATAATAATAATAATAATAATAATAATAATAATAATAATAATAATAATAATAATAATAATAATAATAATAATAATAATAATAATAATAATAATAATAATAATAATAATAATATTAATAATAATAATAATAATAATAATAATAATAATAATAATAATAATAAAACAAATTAGTGTTTGTGATGAGAGCGCATGTACAGTGAATGAATGAGGTAATGGTAGCAAAAAATGCGATAACTAATAATAATAAACAGACGATCGAGCCGATACGTTTTACTAGGGTCTAAATGTATACCTTCTGGGTGTGTTTTTGATGTGTGCATATTGTTTCTAGCAGTTGTACGCACAGCTGTTCAGGAATTGTCTACGTAATAAAACATACCGACAAAGGCAAAACAATAAGTATATTTATTCATCTAAATAATCCAGAGACGTAATCGCATGTGTTTAAAAATTGCCCACAAGAAGTGTTTCAAGAAAATCCTGTATATTTTTGTCTTCAATTATTGATCTTACACTCGAATGTTCAAAATACTTATTTCTCAACGAAAAACATAATTGTTTTATAAAAACGTTGAATGAGAAAACATTTTTTGTTCTTTTAATTTGTACAACAAATATTGGCCGTCCCAACGAAATATTTGCCCAGGGACCCTGGCAACTCATGGCACTGAATACAAGATGGAATTTAACTAATTTTCTTGCTTCCTTAGTTGCAGTTCACCTTAAAACATGGAATTAGATTTCCATCATGTCGCTAAATGATACGACTGAAGCATTCGCGGGAAGTTGTCATCCCACCAACGTTCACATCTCGCAGAGTAACGAATTTTCCCACAAAACTTTGCTTATTTACGACAACCTATAGACTGTCGAAAACTTTCTGCAAGAATAAATTAATAAATAAATACATAAATAAAATTAATTCGTATTTATAGAGTCTACCCACTCACTAACAAGACTGATTTTCAGTTCTTGATCTCCGGAACGTGAGCCTAGCTACAGCAACAACATGGAAGCACAACCTCTCCACCTGACTGCAACTCATATCAAGAAGGTCTATTTGTTCGAAGTATACAGTATTCATTCATACCACCACATGCCAAGTCATGCATTTTATTAATTAATCACTTAAATGCGAATTGCAAAAATTCTAGTTTCATTTGCAATGCACGATATTCGCGCATCAATGTTGTTTTACTTTATTGCTGATGTGGCAAATGCTACCTTACCCTTAAGTATACGTATATGCAGTTTATAATGACGACAAGAATAATGATCTGAACTATACTATAAGTACATCGAGTAATGAGAGCACAGGTGCAATTGCAACGGGTCATATCTTATGGAAGAATAATCGACTGTTCGTCGGTAGAACTGTAATTATTGTAAGATTTGACGTATTGGGTTTTGGTATCATTATAAGTTGTTATTATTTGACGTCACTGCAGGTATAATGCAGTTTTATTCAAGACGATGACGGGACTATAGTCTGTTGATGATGAAGGGAAATTAGAAAATGAAATCTCTTATATATTTCGTTTTGTAGAAAATGTATAACACAAGTTTACATTAACCGTGCAATAAAATTAATATCAAACTTTATGTTTGAGTTCATTATTTGTAAAAACTATACTATTATAATAGTTTATTATTTTCCCTCTGGTTTACTGAGGTGATAGTACGATTGTTGCATATATTTACACATATATTTTATATCCAAGTCGCATAGGTCGTGGGTACGATCTGTCTGGCTGAAAATAGCTGATAAGGTCAAGACAATTGACGCTGTTAATATCAAATTCATCAGGTATCAATATTATAACAACTAACAAGAAGTATATCGACTCTAAATATGTTTAGAATTTTAAATACCACTAAAAATATGCTAAAATCTTTTTTACGCAATGTAATTAATTTACAAAGAGACAGATAAACTTTCCAGAAAACATCATTAATGTCATCGAGCTTGTACATTCACATAAAACATTCACAATTATTTGACAAATTACACTAATTACTCTAAGCCCCACGGTTGCTATCTTGTAATGCATCCAAAACAATTACTATACAAATTAACGTCGACATCCATCTAGCTGAGTGTTTATTACCAACACAATAAAAACTAGCATTATTACGAACACATGCAGCTTTATAGGCCTACAAAGCTGGCTCTGTCGGAAGAAACTAATCGTCAAGTACGAGTGTTGTATTTTCATGCTTACTTAATTCGGATTGATAATGCAATTGAATTATTCTTAAGACATCATGATATTCATGTCATTGACTCCTAGAGCGACATAATTCATGAGTATCACGAGTCATACTCATTCCTCATGATATCAACGGTAAAAAACTGTTTCCTTTCAGTATTTTCATCAGTTTATATTGAGTTGAGAGTAATGGATGTTTTATAGGTGTATGTTATACTGTTATTAACTAGTTTCATGACTGTGTACTCATGGTCAACATCATATTACTCAATAAGGTGATTGCATGTATTACTTTTACTTGGATTGGCTATTTTGTTATGGTATCGTACGCGTACTGTATTAGGTGCATATACAAAATATAATATCATTTTTGTTTCATAAGAATCCGATACAGTACGGTGCATAAGATATATACCATGGCTGTACCATGCTATGGCTGTACCATACCATGCCTGATCCATCGTAAATTTAGGTGCTTAGAAACCAGAGCTAATTTCGAAAGTTTTGTATTATTTATAAACATAATACGTAAATATACTATCGGCGTGCAAAACCTGTAAAGTTTGGTTAATTCTAGTTAGGTAGGCCTACTTATTTTCAGTGATCTCATTTTAAATCGTCAGTTTTAAATTTATTTTACTTTTAGATACCTACCTATAATAGTCATATTATTTTATACCTTCACTGAACTATCAACATAAATTCATTTCTCTAGAAATTATTTTGAATTTCTTTTAAGGGCATCAAGCATTTCCCTTTCAATAATACACAATGTTATCACGTTATATGATATGCTTGATTGTAACCCTTAACAATAAATTTAGAAAACCATTCAAGATTGTTCAATAAAGATAAAGTCAATAATATTGAACTTATTCGTGCCAACTATGAACATCAGCAATACGTGAAAGGTGATGTTCAGCCCCAGGATCACTGACCGTAGCTGTAGTGTATACGTCTCGTGTGGTCAACTGTAATGTTAATCCTCATAAGAGCTCAAACACACAAAAGAAGTAGTCGTACATCAATGCGTTAAATTGTGGCGATGTCCACCATTATAGTCACACGCGAATAACTTCGTTGGCAAGTAGTATCATGGTGAGCGAACAGGGGGCTTGAATCGAACCCCCCCCCCCCTAAATCTTCCCCGCAGACGTCTTACACACTCAATTGCCCCACGAATAGAGCGCGCCCCTATTCATCCGTATGACTGCCGACTTTATAAATGGTGTAGCTACCGTGTGCTTACACAAAAACCCATTATTGAAACGATATCTCGGTTTGGGGTGTCAAAAACACCGTTTTACTTCATTATAGGACAACCAAAGGTTATCCACTATCATAATTCACAAACTTAATATAAAAGATTGGGTGAAGTCAACTTGTTTGGGGCGGTCACGGGGTGTTTTCAATTCAGGGATGCCCGTTTTTCTTTTTTTTCTTTTTCAAGGGGAAGAGTCTAAAAGATTTTCTCCATTATCGGTCTGTCTATTATGTGCGCTAATTCAGGTGGACAACGAGTAGACAGAAGAGAATAAGAAGAAGATCCATAGAGAGACGTGATGGTAGATTTACGACATAACGCTCTGGAATCGTCACCGCCTTCAGCTGAAAGACTCGTTGTCTGTCTCACAACAGGAATTCATTCAAACGACGTAAGTTATCTCTTTCAATGAACTTCTTCTATTGCTGCTTGGAGAGTCATGATGTGAGAAAAGCAAACGAAATACCGGAATCCGATGATATTGTGTGTACGCGCAAGAAACTTGCAGAGGACAAATGCTGTGATAAGTTGAGGCTGTCGTCCGCTTTGTGTTGTGGTTTTTTTTCGAGTATATTTACGAATACCAAATAATGTCCACTCGTTTCTAGATATTGTCCATGATTTGCGCATAAACTGTCCAAACGATAAATGGTGTTGTGGACCGTCCACACCAAACAACTTGTAAAACATGTGAACCCCTGGATTTATTTCATCTTTATAGGAAAAAAGTAAATAGCCTACAGTGCTAAAAGTATTCGAGCAGTATATGCATTGTCCATATAAAAAAAAGCTGCTTACTTCATGTAGGTGTGTATATGTTGATCTCATTGTAATATAAAAAGTTCCATTCCTATTCACAAAAAGTTACAGTAGTTTGAAAGTATGACCAAACCACTGCTTCATATAAGGATTTTTTTTATATAAGAATTGTGTAATTCTATGTGTGAAACTGTGTAGGATTAGGTTTTTGTAGTAACATTATTGCTGGATGTGAAATTTTAATGTGGAGGATCCATTTGCGTTCGAGGTAATGAATTAATTTTATAAATAATTGTTTGAACGTGATTTTGGATGGATCCACGGGGCAAATAATTGTATGCCCCCCCCCCCCCTCCCCCCCCCCGCCCCCGTAACATAATACTATATATGAGCATGAACTTCATTAAATTATGTTTATTATGCTTGATATGATAGAACTCGAAGCGGAGACATGTAGGCCTATAAACATTATAACACAGCGTAACTTAAATAAGTTACTAATCGTGGGTTGCGATGAACGAGCGTGAAGCTTTTTTATTTGCAACTCTGCTAATCGTGTCAAGATTCATTCATCTCTGAAATCTCATGTGACTATAAGTTATTTATGTGGTTAGCGTATTATTTCAAGGTTACTCACCTTAAAGATCTCTATGGTTGTGGCTTTTATTGAAAGCTTTTTACAAAAGATACCTTATAAGTAGTTGTATTGATAGTACCTTACACGTAGGGTTATAATGAATCGAAAAAAGATATATTGGTGGGAAACGTTTTTCTAAGAGCCCGCAAAAATTTGTTGTTTGTGGCTATTTATTGTCTGTGAATCCACCGTCTTCAAAAGTAATATGTTGTGCGCATGTTAAAAACTATAAAAATAAGCATCGGTATAGAATGTCAAAAGGGAATCAACATTTTCGAATGCACTATCTTATCACTCAGTGTTAACATTCGACAAGACTGTTCGGCACAAATAGTTATAAACGCGTGAGATTTTCATTTTTTTTTTAATTGTATCTTCAAAATGATTATCAATGTCAAATTTTGGAATGATGCGCCGCGCATCAAAACTACTGATATATTCTCAAAAACAGGATTGAAAAAGTTGGATGACAGACAATTTGAGATAATATGATTGAAACAGTCTAATTTTATCCAAACAATCAATTTTGCATTTTTAAAAAAATAATAGAACTTGTTAATATCAAGATACGCAATATTCCAAAATATTTCTGTTGGATTTCATTTTAAGATACGAACCGATGCGTTTCAAGGTTTTTGTGTCAAACACTCATTATACTTATTTCTGAGAACATGACTGTAGCACATTTTATTGTTCAAAACATCTCAAACAAAACAGATTCTACTAAATATTACTTTGCAAAGAAGTTTCCACGTTGTCTCTTTTGCCCATCATTCACCTTCTCAACAGCCTATTAAACACTATCTTGTTTCTAAAACCATCCCGGACAGACCAATTGAAGATCTTTTGTGTGGATAAAAGAAACAAAATCTATTTGTTTGGCAAGCGAACGAACCTGTTACATTTGAAAAGATCTCATACGGTTCGCCTATAATGTGTTTTTTCAAACAGTTTTGAGACTTTGATTCATACACAAAACCGCAACCGCATCCCACATGTTTTATTGGCCGTAATAGTCTGGGAACTGGAACTAAAAATTAAAACCTCAAGCCTAAAAGTTGGACGGTTGAGGTAAACGCGATATTCTCTAATTCCGTATGTTCTGTCAGCTGTTGTGCCCGGTTTGGACACGAACATAAACACGAACACTAACACGAGATATTATCCGTGTAGCAACCACACCTCCTCTCATGCCGTGGCCGAGGGCATTGTCATTCGACGCACTGGATCTCGTTGCGGTGTGGTACATGCGTGACACACTCTATAGTTATACATCCATCTTTAATCCATGCCAATAATTATCTCTAAATTAATTACTATAGTTGTTTAGCTGATTATCTCTCTCATTTGGGTTCTTTTCTTCACGGTACCAGATGCTTTCTGTAATATAGAGCAAATAAAAACAGGTAAAAAACGAATTTTTGTATAAAACGATGTACCGGATAATAAACTGGGCTTGTGTGTATTATTTGAAATCTTATAATTACTGCCATGCGATGACATCTGACAATAGGAAGGGAAGTTGAGGGGCCTCATCTGTTCCTTTGAATGATTAATTTATTAGCTTATTGTGCTGTAAGTCTGTTTGAGAGGGGCCGTTGCAAGTGGCAAGGTGGCAAGGTGGCAAGGCATGCACGTATTGCATGATGTTGGGGCCTGGGGCTGAGCACGACCCGCCTAACTTCGATGCTCGTTTACCTAGAAAAGAGAATTATCTCACAAGACAACGAAAAGTACTGATTTGATACTATGACTAAATTAATTTTTGAGAGGAGATTCCGGAATAGAAGCCAAAGAAGATTCTTCTGGGGTTTGGGGAGAGCACGAGTAGGACAGCGCCATTCATGTACAACACACAGAACCTGGTTCCGTTAGAAAGAGGGACAAACTGCTGGATTACTCCCAGTGGGAAAAAGACTAACCCAGAGTGGTACAAAGAAAAGTGATAATAAGGGGGAAGGGTAAATTATAAATCTTTAATCTGTTATTGTAAAACGTGTCGATATAGGTACTAGAAAATGACTTCCAAGCATTAATCCTATCACGTCGGCAAAGGGGATGAAACGGGTAATAACATTTATTGTGCTTAATTCCAAAATCACCATTAAATAATGGCAATTATATTGACGGATGGTTTCTTCATCTTCATCGCTCATATAATAAAGAGATGTGTTTTTGTCACATTAAACGCATTAACTTTTGAAAAGTTATCATGAATTGTAATTTTGTAAATAAATCGGTAAAAACGTTAATTATAATACAAATTTTGAATTGCTATTTTTTCCTCTAAAAAGAAATTACTCTCGAACTTGCATCAAATGTATAAGAATTTGGGATTTTTTAATTATTTTCTGTGCAATAACACTAAAAATGTGAATTGTTATGAAGAATTATTAGCACAAATTATCTGCGTTTAGTGTTAATTAACAAAAACATTATATTTGGGCATAAGTGCCACTATATTTTAGTATTTAGCATTAATTAATAATTAGCAAAAATAAAAATAATCAGATTCACACACAACCTACAAATTAACTCTAAAACAAATTTTTCACATTAAGCATTCATCGTGTAAAGTTAAACTATATATTAACAAATCTCTACCCAATCCGATCAGTCAGTTCATCCAATACTATTTTATAATGTTTGTTTTTGCCAATATAACATAATTTCTAAAAACATAATAATCTATCCACTCAGTTACAATAACTGATTTTCAGTGGGTGACATTATTGAATGTATTATGTCCTTCATTGATATGATGGCTTCAAATTCACCGCTTACATGCACACAATAATAATTAATATAGATAAAGTCAAGTTAAAAATCCCCACCCCAAATCGGGAATCGTACCCTGGACCTTTGGCATTAGAAGCAGGAATAAAAAGTGTCAGTTTAAAAAAATAATATAAACCGATATTGAAATACACCGCTATGTTTACGATAAAAAAAAAAACAAAACAAAAAAAATACGGTTTGAGTATTAATTGGTGTCTATGAGATGAGAGGAGAGCGCCTAGTGACCCAAAAGAGAGGCTGGACCTTGTTACTGTTACTGCAGATGCCAGCGGGTCTGCGTGCAGAGTGTGTGGAGTGTATTCGCACCTGTATCGCTGCCGGACACCCCAAGGCAGCTCGCGTGTGAACTGTGACCAAACATCGGACCTGAAAGTGAAACGCGTTCTTGATGTGTCGATGATTGAGTGGATTTAACGGCACTTGGCGGTGATCTTCATAGTACACCTCCTTGCAACTGTTGGTCCATGTATGCACACGCAGGGCCGTAACTAGGGGTTGGTAACCCGGGTAAATACCCGGGTAAAAAATCGGGAGTGGACCATTTTGACTTGTAAATACTACAGCTAATTTCATACCAGTCACCCAGTAACAAATTTTATAAAAAAATGTCTAAAACTCGTTAAAACACTAAAGAATCAAGAAACTTTCAGGGGCTGACCCGCACTGGCTGGGGGAGGGGGCGCCTCCCCCAGACCCTCCTTTGTACTTTGCCCCATCATACCCGGGTGATTTCTATACCCTAGTTACGGCCCTGTGCACACGTACCGTAATATAATAATAATAGTAATAATAATAATAATAATAATAATAATAATAATAATAATAATAATAATAATAATAATAATAATAATAATAATAATAATAATAATAATAATAATAATAATAATAATAATATAATAAAAATATAATACCGTAATGGAATATGATACTGTTTAGAACTTTGGTGGTGGATTACCACCGAATAAATTATACGCCACTGGATGTGGGCGCTTGCCTTACACCTCCTTCGTGTTCTATAGCAATATAGAATGTTTATATATTAAATACGTCATGTCTTCGTGTAAGGTGAAAGGATAGAATGATGGGGGCCGGGGTGGTCCTATCTTTATATATTTCCTAATTAACATTAATACACAATGACTTCGAACAGCCAAATGCTGCTTTCAACAGTTTCAGAACAGAAAACCTTGCTTTGGAGGCAGGAGTGAGTGGAATAAAATTAGCCTTATTTAATTAATTCTATCTAACACAGCTGCATTTTTAAAGAAAAAACATTGATTGCTCAAGAGAAATTCTCCAGAGATGTATAATTAAAATTAATATTGTTCGATATAGTCATCAATGGTGAATAACGTACAATTAAAACCAGTTATATATGCATGTTTATTCTGTGTTTTTGTTTTCTTGTATGTTTTTTTTTTTAGTACGTTTTAACAAAAATGAGGTAAACTATAAACATAAATTTGGAACCATGAAGTCCAGTTAACAAAAAAGTCAACATTAAAGTTCAATTTTGTAATTCTTTTACGTTACACCCACGCAGTAATAAAACAAAAGAAAAATTGGCCCGTTCTGTGACATAAGTTCGATAACATGTGAGGGTCATGCATGAAATACGGGCTAAGAATAACAAGAAACGCGATATGTAAAGTATAATATTTGTCATTTTGTTATCAACTAAATAGTACTGAGTTATTACCCCTTCTACGATAATGTGCTGAATTCCTGCAATTACTATTTCTAGATAATATTGCTATTTTAAAAGCAAGTTTGTGGCATGGCTGCTGGTCTGGTATGAGAAACAATGACAAAACCATATTTTCACGATTATGCGACGTCGAATTGTTGTATTGATTTTTAAAAGATGTATCACACAACTTCATCAACATCTCTAAAACATTTATTGATAAATTTTTAAATGGCATGATGACTTTCTCAAAAATTAATCTTCAGCAATAAGGGTATTTAGTAATGTGTTTGTATCTGCAGAGTTTCTGCTTTGTCAACCAAAAAGTGCTTAATAATATACAGAAAAGCGAAAATATACTTTTCACTATCGTAAAGTCAAAAACGGTTATGTGCTTTATCTCGTGGATAATCAAGTGTGAACACTTTGGTTATCCAGAAGACCAGAACCTCTTAGCTCAAGGATACAGTGATACATTACACACATTATATTTGACTCATATTTATGCATTACAATATTAACATTTATACATGTATTTGTTATACAGTGTGATACAACTACTAACATTATCTCCTGTATACAGGATACTCACTTATAGAGTGGTAATTGTGTCGCTTCATGGCTGAGATTAGACAATGACAATATTGACAACACAAACCATTAATAAAACCTACACGTTTTTGACTATAGGACAGGTTTAATAATTTCTTTTACTTGCTTAATAGGAATTTATTATATGAATGAATAGCCAATTACAAACTGTTTTACTACTTATTTTTTTATATTTCAACGATTGTAGTATCCGTATTATTTTAATTTTATATTGTCACATGCAAGGAGTCTATTTAAAATCAGAAAATATTATTTTTAAATAATTATAAACAATAAGGTCATTTATGGATGTCCTAATGTTTTATCCTAAGACTTGCCCATGCTGTTAATTTTGTGCGTGGTTTTCGTTTACTGCAAGACGTTATAGAGCAAATGCCTTCATAGGTATTTCCACCGAGCCTAACATGAACTGCCCCGACGGTTCTAAACCACTAATCCACTCTCAAGAATAAAACTCAAAACAAAAGGAATATTATAAACAAACAAACGTGCTATTCAACTCATGCAAATTTTACGTGTTTGATTCTTCTATGATTAAAACCCTTTGAAAAGTTTGTATTGGATGGGAGGTGTTCCGTCAATATACGAGCATAAGAGGGCAGTATATTCTCTAGAATGAAGCTTTGTTCTCCGTCGGTTGGAGCCTGACTGCGGGTACCCGTCAAGCGTGTTCTCATGCACTTCTCTAATTAAAACGAAACCGTCGACAAAACAATCAACGCCACCGTCCATATTGCTATAATTGGCAAACAAAAGCACGCGGTGACTAATGGGGTTTATCTTCCATGCAAGATGACAGCTAAGTCGGTGCTCAGATGGGTGTGACGTAATTTGCTTCAGTACTAGAACCTCACTCTTTGTCGACGGTTGTTGAGACACACCTCTGAGTTTCACAGTTTTCAATAAAAAGAATCGAACCCCATTCTCTTGTATATAGACGCGTGCGTTCTTGTTTGCTTTGTGTGTGTTCTTATTTGTTTCTACGGTGGACAGACACACCTCTTCGCCTCCGAATAGAGGCCACATTACATTACCTACACCACTTGATGGTTTCAATTGTTTAGTAATTAATGAACTCTGATGTTTTTGTTTGGTGGCAGCTGGTCGATCATACCACTTCTAATTACGTTGTTTGGAATATTTTAATCAAATTGTTTTTAGTTGATTACATTTTGTCGGTTGAGGAGGTAATATGGTTCTTGTGTTTTTGTTCATGTCTTGTAAACTGAGGGGGCAATTGAAAATGTGTGGCGGGAATATGATTTAATTAAAGGCATTAATTATAGTAAGCAACGGAGTTTTTTTTAGCAAATCTAGAATAGCACAGTGGCGTACGATAAAACGGTCTGATTGCGACAAGATCTACATCCTCAGACATAAGTAAATCAATTATAGTAAATATATCTTTTACATCGAAAGGGTTATTCTCGAGTTTTGTACCACGTGACTTCGTAATTCCTATAGCCCATCATGAACGCTACCAAGGGACGCTTTTAGGACTTGCGTTGTAATATGCATGCGCAAAGGCTGTGGCAAAAGTTAGAGCGCGTTTGTCGAGTCCACTTATTTTAATGTCCTCTCCAGCTACGACCCAAGAATGTAAAAGATTCAATTGGCAATACGATAACAAAACAACAGCAGACATATTGAATCTCGTCATTGCTAGGCTCACACAACCGAGAACACACGAACTTACCCGAAGAGAAGTTGGTAAAGAAGGTTTCTGTTCTAATATCTAGTGCAGGGTTTCATTAATCATTGTTAGCCTCTCCATTACGTAAACAATACTAATACCACAGATAACCAATTAACTACGCTAATACCTAAAAAATTCACAAATTATACCCTCATTCAGTTTTCTGTATACCCCGTCTGTCTGGGGCCTCGGGCTACTGAAGCTCTGCCTGTCAAACGAGGTGTCTGAAAGGTGACAGTATTATAAAGTAGGTCCTCTTCAAACAACACGTTAGAACACTAAATAAAAACGAAAAACGAATTGAAAAGTATTCAGCCAACGAGCACCATTTGACAAAAACAAAGAATTACAAAAGAGAAGATTAAAGAATTAAAGACATTGAAAATGGAATTTGTATTTTGCACAATTTTTGTACAAAACAATGGAAATTTGTAACTCTTTTGCTACTTTACATATGGCAGTGTATTTATATTTCACAATACACATCACGTGAACATATTTTGCCACGTGTTGTGTTCTCAAGAAAACTAAAGATATTGTACAAAATAAAATCAAAGAATTCTTTCACACTCTCTCTCTCTCTCTGTCACTTCTTGTTTTGTCTTTGGGCGGGAGCTACCAGATGTTGCCACGGGACACTGGACACCTGTCACGTGCTAGCCACGCCTTCTAGACCTGCTGGACCGCACATGGCATCGCAGATTCCGAGATCTTGTTTCAGTGTTCCTCACACCCGTCTCTACAATGGGCTCGTTTGATTTGGCTACACCTTGTGTACTTTTTGCACTCCATGTTATTTCATGAGGTTCATGGACAAAACAAAAAAAAGTACAAAAAAGTACAAAATTGACGGTACAAAAATTGACGAAAGTCAAAAAAAGTACAAAAAGTACAAAAATTGAAAATAGATCCAATGGGTAGCTCTCCTTGACTTTGGAATATTGGTACTTTGTAAAATATGATCTTCTATAAATCCGAGTTAGGGTGTATCTCAAATCTAATTTTGGCGCTACAGTCGACTAACTAGTAGATTAATGCAACAGTTATAGTGACAATTAATTACAACAATTGTTAATTATTGTATTAATCGACTAGCGTCAAACTAGAGGTTTGAAATGCGCCCTTAGTAGGGATGACATCGGGTATCCGGGTATCCGGGTTACCCGAATCCAAAAATTACCCGAATCCATTCTAAGGATTCGAATCTTGTTGTGGTGCATTTTTAGTTGAATTGTTGTATGTTTTACAATGCACCAACAATGGTGATAACAAAATGACTTGTTTCCATTCCATAAAATACTTTCCCGCTCCGTTATGTACCCATTATCGGCTTGATTAAAAATAAACTAAGCCTATTTTATGTCATGTAACTGCTGCGGGCGAGTTCTGGTATGCCTGTGCTCCCACTGGCTCTCGGCCTACCCCCACCCCTTCCCGACCGTCATCACTGGCTGACAGAACGCACGCTGGCAGCTTCTGCCACGGGCGGTCAATGGCCTTCAAATAATATTTTGAGCGACGTGATTTACACTTCTAGGATTCGGGTTACCCGAATCCTTGAGGGGCTGGAATCGAATCCAGATTTTACTACCCGATGTCATCCCTAGCCCTTAGTAGGTTTGGTGTTTTCTGGGGACTCGACAGCTAAAGATAATATGACAGATTCATTGCAAATCTTCGGGGTCGTCACAAGGGAATACAAAATAAGGGCGTGTTGGAGGGTTAAGGGGGTTTAGGGGGCGTGGGGGGGATGGTGAGCGTCGGGAGCAAAGAGGGCCGGCAAGTTTGAAGAAGAAGAAATGAGAAAGACAAATGGACGTCACGTTAAAAAGAGATGCATGAGAGCCGTATTTGCGGGCACCGGTTACCACGAGGAGGGACCCACTTCAACCGGGGAAAATAATTTCTATTATTTTCTAAACTAAAACGTTCATCTATTATAAAATAAGGTATATTTTTCTTTACCACTGCAATGAAATGTGTGACACGTTCATCAGGTGTAAACAAGAACAAGGCTGTTTTTATGGACGACTTTACTACGAATCTAGGCTACTTGAAACACAACGGCTGTTGTGAATCTCTATCGAAATCACTTTAAACCCCATTTTCTTGATTTCTAATGTTACTAAATATTTTGTGTTTTAATAATGCATGTGTAAATATGTACACACTACTTATTAGTGGTATTTGAAACTGGTTTGTTGGTTTCTTGTTGAATGCTGTTTTATCTTATAAGTGAAACAAAATTGAAAATGTGTTCATTTTAATGTGAATTGCCTCACTTTGACGTCATGCATTGTTTTTCCGCCATTACGATGTATGAAACAGTGTTCTAAAGTAAATTACAGGTTTGTATTCAATAACTTTGCAGAATAGAAATCTAACAGTAGCAGTGTTGCCCATTCATATGTGATGATATAAAGTTCTAGTCATAGTTTAGCAACCCTGAGCCATTTCTATAGGATGTACCTACACGAACCTAAATCTAAATTAAAATGTTGCAAGGGAAAACCGAAATATGTGTATAACTGTTTAAAAATATGACCTTTAAACGCGAATTTTAAATGACATGTCATATCTGTAGAAGTCTCACTATGTACTTACGGTTTTTGGTCATATTTTGCTAATATCAAGACGATAAGTGGGTGTTTAACGATCAACGAAATTGCATATTGTCATGCCGTAGCCGAACAGGCAGGGAGCTTATTTTGGGGGACTGGGGGGGAAGGTCATCCCAAACGAGCCCCCCCTCTTGCGCGCCAAACTGCAACCGTGCCGCTCCCATTTCCTCAGTTACAACAATGCGCTCCTAAAATCTTCAGTTTGCCAATGATTGATTCTCTTCCTCAGCAGAGAGAACCTAATTGCCTCTTGGTAACTGGATACCTCTTGGAGGGGGTGTTGAATGCGCTCATTGAGCTGCTAATGAGCGCCGCCTAGGGTCACTTCCTGGGACCACTCTGGACGCTCGGTCGCCGCTCAGGCAACCCCGCACGTGGGCTCACACGTGTCAGAGACGCAGGTTTACAGCGCAGATACATTTAGTTTGACACGATTCTAAACTCCACCCCCTAGTTATGTGACCACCGCCAGCATAACAAACAAATATGACCTTATAAATAATATATAATATGACATAAATAAATACGATTAAACCAAATGTCGTAGGTCCGAATTCATCAAACTTTTTAATCGGTCAATTTACTAATCACGGATCATGGTTGCCATGGTTTCAACAAACTACATTCAAAACGCACGGTGGCTTATTCTATCGGGCGCCATTTTTGATCTCCGATTAACAGAAAATCACGGGATTAAAGTTTGGTGAAACTGGCCCTTAGACCTGGAGAATTTTACATAAAAAACACACACACACGAACAGTATCCACGGTAATAACTTAAAAACACTTACCAAAGTGTGTTAGTTTTCGAGAGAATCCTCTCTCTTCCTCAGACGTGAGGGCACTGAGGAAGAGAGCGGATGCTTTCGAAAATTAACACACTTTGGTAAATGTTTTTTAAGTTATTACCGTTGGTACGGTTCGTGTGTGTGTGTGGTTGTGTTTTTATTTATGCATACACATGATATGATTTCGTCAGGTTGTCACGGTGTTCAGGGTGGTTACATTGCGACGGAGGAGAGCAGGCGAGAAAAGCGTCAAACTAAGAAAATCTCAAGTTTAGGCCTACCGAAATCTTATTTTTAGCGCAGAAACGCGGAATCTGCATGTGTGTTACTTATAATGAACCCTGCGAGCGGTAAAAAGCCGATGAAACGTCTTCTCTCCGACGCAGATGTGTCGTAGAATATGATACGCGTGTTATCTGCCGGGTCACGTGACTGACGGAGCAACTCTTTCGACAGCAGAGAGGGAACGATTCAAGTTTCAGTGTCGTTATTAACGGCAGCGACATTCTTGCACTATCTGCACACTTTCTTGGTCCTATCTACAACAACGATAGTAATTAAATTGAAATGTATGTTATTTGTCATTATATTTAAATACGTGTTAATTTTCCTTGAATACAGAGTAGATAACAAAGTATGCATGTTTAGAAAGTTAATAATATACTAGTTGGATTTATTTTAAAATCTAATTTTACTGTACAGACCTACAATAATCTTTGATAACATCATTCTTATTTATGAATCGAAATAATGTAAGTTAAAAGTGACGAACCTCATATTGAAAGAACAGTCTATAGATTAAACGATATACTTCAAAATATACATTGACAAATAAAATGTGCAACTGTTGTGCTCTGAGCACCTGGTTGTTGTTTAAAACATATTATGAAACGTGACGTGATAGCTTACGCACTAGGCCCTTGTTTACTCGTGTGCCTATTGCCTAGCTTTAGCTGACTTTCTGCAGGCTGACTTTCCGTATCTACATGTTCTAGCTGACTTTCCGAGAGTTTTAGCTGAGTTTCTGCAGGTCGTCTTTACGGGTACCCGGCCCTACGCAGTCTTGCAACTATTTTAGTAAAGAGTTTCCCACCAAATAGAACGGGGATCGTGTAAGTTATGCCTACCTACAGAAAGACGTTCAACTGTGAAGGAAAGCCTCACAAGTAACACACACACACACAGTACAGAAGCAAACTATGGTAATCCGTCTGAGATCAAAGGGATACATTGACAAGACTTATTGCAGAGGGGCTCGCTACGTTCATCAAACTGCAATCATCCCCCCAAATAGGGTGGCGACATTATCACTCAGTGTAAACAATGTTGCCATTTCATTTCGGACTTGAAGGCGTCAACTTTAAACTATTTCACATATAAAACGCGGCTTTATTCGTTCAATTCATGAGCACAGTATGTTTACATAAACGCTTGGATAGATTTGGTCGCATGTCAGGGATGAGTCGCTGTGATGTGATAAGTTTATTGGATGTGTCTTGATGCAGAAGTTCTGTGTGCAATTTAAACTAGTAACTCACGGTTGAAACACAGTTATCTTGAAAAGCGTGACAGATATGTGTTTTACCTTTGTTCGTACCTTTAAAATTACAAAAATTTCCAATTTTGGAATGATAGATTAGATAGTGTCAAGATTAACAGATATTCTAAAACAAGGATGCAAAATTGATTGCGTTTGGATAACATTTTGATTTTTGACAATAACTTTGTATAGTTACACAACTTAGCTCAGAATATGTTCAGAAAAATTTCCAATTTTGGAATGATAGATTAGATAGTGTCAAGATTAACAGATATTCTAAAACAAGGATGCAAAATGGATTGCGTTTGGATAACATTTTGATTTTTGACAATAACTTTGTATAGTTACACAACTTAGCTCAGAATATGTTCCGGAGTTGAATATGTTATAGATCCTAGTTTCAATACTTAACATAACATTGTGACTTCCGTCAAGGCCACGGTTAGAACAGGTCTAAGTTAAGGGTAACTCTTCCAGTCGTTCGAGGCGCCAAATCTCTCTGTGAGTGCATCGTTAAACAACCATAAACTTCAACGTAAATCGTTTTTTACAGACTTTTAATTTTAGATATTATATCTCTGCTTCAAAGAATGTGTTTGTGTTGGTACCATGTAGAGTAATCATAATAAATATTAGGTGCATTTATTTGCCTGTAATGTTCACCTTTTCAACCACGAAACACATACAGTATAGTATGTAATGTCTCCTGTAGAGTGCAACAGTGACGCATGCGCTGTTAATATTGTGACGCATTGTCCCCCCATCCCCCGCCCCCGCCCACAAGCACAGGAAGTTCGGCAACCATGGTGAAGATGTATGTGGCGAACTGTAGCGCCTGACAGCCCAGCAAAGGAAATTACAAAGGCAATCAGTTCAAGTGCCTACCGACACGTAAGATGCAACGCCAAGATGAAAGCCAGCTTCGTGAATGACAAATAGGTAGGCTGGACCGCTAGACGTGCTATCGACTGATATTCCCAGAGGGATTATTCATACAGTCGTCAGACATTAGTGGATGTTATATTTGTATAATAGGCACCAAAAGAGCAGTTTATCATGAGGACGTGCTCAAAGGGATTCGCCCATTTTACACCCGACTAACTGGCCGAAATAGTATCATCTGTTTTCATAATTTATCGCAATGTTACTAATAAATTATTCTATGATAGCATTTAGTGACTTTAATATATAAAAAAAAAACTAGTTTGGGTTATTCTTAATTGCATTTCCATTTAGTTTTAGATCGAAGTTTACACAGCGTATAGCCTGACGGGGAAAGATCCGTTGATAGATAAGCGTTCAAACAAATTTTTTACGAGTCAACCGACCGTTCGTACAGAAGATTTTGTCCAAACATTAATCAGTTTTTTTACAGTCGGTAATGCAGTAACCTTTGTTAAAAATTGTCTACACAAATGAAATCATTCTTTACTGTTTTGGCAATTGAACACTCATTTGTGTCTTATGGACAAACTGCATGTGTGGGTATTGCGTACCCGTGTATGCTAATACTAAATTAACTTGTTAACTTCTTATTGCGCTATTCAAAGTAGTAACATTGTATCGCCCGCAGCTACTCAGAACTGTGTTAATGATGCGAGTAAATACACTTAACATGTTCGGTACACAATGGAGGTTTAAAATAACTAATTGTGCGTGACGCATTGTTGTGTTGTGTTTGAGCTATTCGTAACCCATATATAGCCAACGTATAACATGTATGTAATGGGCCCAAGTTCATAACAAATATATTATTTAGAGCCTAGATGTAAACTTTCACATGCAGAATATGAGAATATTGGTTTTGAGTATGTGCCTTGTGTTTTAATTTTGGTTGAATATACATTTTAAGTTGGCAAATACTTTGAATAGGATTGTTTCCTGAACTAGGTTATTCTGGATAATGGTTCGTGTTCGTGCTATTCATCAGAAACCTCTGTATTTAAACAAAAGAACACAAAGTAGAATCCCGGTAAACCAATACATATTGCATCTATAATTTATGTATGTAGACTAGCAATTTCAATACAGACAACAGAAATACTATTTCTTCATGAAATATGCATAGAGCTGTATTCAACGTTACAACAAGAGTATAATCGTATGTACAGACATCAGAGAAATATCGAGTATCATTATTGTGGATTGTTATAGCGTAAATGCTAATTATCAATATCAAGGTTGTAGAAAATGCGTTTTGTCGGTAAAGCAATAATTATTTACTATAACATTATCCATAGATTTTACACTTATCTAAGTCAACCAGTGGTTTGTTACAAGAAGTTGATAATAATGCAACTTTAATAATAATATCCACAACCACCACCTGCATAATGTTCATTGCGCACCAGAGAAAGAAATATAAAACACATATTAATTAATATAAACCTAAATTGTGTTTTGTAGTTAGGCATTATACCAAAAGTGCTCAGTACACATGTAAGCCATTACAAATTATATGTATAATTAGCTAGTAAACGATGTTTGCATTAGCGATTCTAAAAAAAAGCTGCGTAAATTGTTTAGTATCCATTTGTTTTATTTTTATTCCATTTATATTCTGTAAAAGAAAGAACGAAAGAAGTAGCCTTTTGTATGAAGTATGTCTCAGACATGATATCTTGATCAAGATTTCGGTAGATAAGTTTTCAAATTAAAAATAAATCCGTTGAATCCCATCTTTCAACCAACAAAGTAGTTCACAATGTGGGAAAACGAAAACACGCCCTCGCATTCATATACATACACATTCTGAGTCTCTGACGAGTCAGTAAGTTATATCTATTTCCACCGCCTGATGCGCATGCGCGCTCTCTCGATCCTGCGCTCATCTGTGAATCAGCGGCAAATTAATCCGACTACGCTGCTGCACTGTTTGTTTGCTTCATTAAGGGTTCATTTATGTGTCGCACTCACGCTGCATGATTAAAGCTCTGCCGACCGACCATGCGGTTCAAGAAGTTGTTGATTTGTTTCATGAATGGAATGGGAATGATCAACACAAATGAAGGGTGATCAATGGATGGATGGGTTATTTTTGTAAACGAAATTACCGCTCAATACATGTGAGAAGTCAAAGGGTACTTCGAGACAATATCAACGATTACATGCAGGATTCAATAGGGGATAGTCGGAATAATTATGATGTTTTGAGTTCACGACTTATTTTGGCAATGACTGGACGATACGTGGATCATATTATATGAAGGTGATTGTGAAGTACCGCTACAACAATATGATATTTAAGTTCAACTTGTAACAGAACAGAAGAACAGTGGTTTATCAGATAGACTTTTAATTGAACTCCGATACAGTGGGATGTTAAAAGTTGAAAACAAACAAATTAAAGCGTAAAACGCATATTTCCAAATGTTACATCAAACAGGTTTGCTCCAACATAATCCTTAACAAAATGTTTCCATAAAGATCAATACAGTAATAATTTATTTTCTGAGATGTGAATGTGACTACAACCAATACATGCACAATATTTGTGTGAGAGTGAATCTGTTAAACGTATTTGAGATATTTGAACCAGATGTACCGATTCCTTGAATGATTGAAAATTCAAGGCAAAAGTATTGTTTCAAAATTCAAACCGTGCACACTTATAGTTTGGTAACATTTTAAGAATCGTATAGTATATGTTTCTTAATAACTTAAAATTGCATTAATCAGCTGAAAGTAATGAACCCATAAAGTTATTATTTTATTACTTATTAAGAATAAAATGGTAAATAAATCCCAAATGTAACGGGTTTAATGAAACTCTTTCAATCCTGTTCTTACGAAAGCACGACTGTTTTAACGTGTCTACTTTTGTGTGCTGTATAAGGTTCCAATTTACTGAACAGTACATAATATTGAAACTACCTTTTTTCTCCTAAAGTTTTCGAAGACACTTTTTTATCTGCATATATACTTTTACGTGCTGTTACCACTAAATTTACTACTCTCATTTCATCCCTACCTCCCGACTCTCTTGGCTGCAATACTGTGACTTCCATGCAAAACCGAATTGAAATTAATCATCCGCTTCGCTCACTGAAGCTTGTCCATCAACGTTGACGGGCTCAACAGAAAACTTTCCCACTACAATGTTATTACAACCGCGAGTACATCTAGACTCGACTCCTACGTTCGTCTGCTGGTACTCATAATAAATATCCGAAAAGTGTTTTTCATGGCGGATTTAACATCTTATGTATGTTTAACTTTGTAAAGACGTGAGTTTATAAACATCAATCACTCTTACTGCTTTATTAGTATGATAAATTGACGATGACGACATTATTAGAGTGAATGGATGTGTTGGCAGCTGAAGATGTTCAAGGGAAACTCGAAAAAAAGTTTTAACTGTGATTTGTTGTCACCTGTCAGACGCTTTAGCCGCGCGGCAGCGGCTGAGGAGCCAAAACGCTTAGATCAAGACATTTGCGAAATTTCACGCGAAATTCGCTATAGACGGTGCGCGAAGGTTTCTTACTCGATGTGATGTGACTTGACTACCGTAGAACTTGTTTTGTTTTTGTCGTGGAATATTACTGGACATGTGTGTCACTGATGACAAGACCACTGATATATTGTATTTTAGAGGAAATAAATATAATTTGACAGACTATAGCGCCAGGCCCGCCCCGCTAAAGATTTTATCCGCAGGTAATATGCTTCTCTGTGGCGATCACCAATCAGAACCGTGCTTTCCAGGAAAAAAAAACAATCTTCTCTTTCTTATACATTTGTATTCTTTTTAGGTGTAAAATTGTAATTAAAATTATATATTTTGTTGTGGGAAAACGGGATGTCACAAAATTATAAAATTAAACAAATCAATTTCTAAATTGATGTCTTATATATTGCTACCTTTGTATACTTTTAATACTCAACTCTAGAAACATAAAGCATTCTTTCACAAATTTACAAATCTAGTTGGAAAAAAGAATGTTATATAGGGCTAATTTGGAAATTTTCGTTAAGCTCCCCTGAAAACTTTCTAAAAAGCGACTCACACAATTATTCTGAATTACCACAGATTAATAATCGTTCTAAATTGCAACTGGAATCGTCCGACCTAACGAGACGCCGAAGTAACTCGATCTGAGCTTCCTTCTCCCTCCGATAGAGAGCAACACAGCACAGAAGGCCTAATTACCAGCCGATCCGCTCCATTCATCATACGACCCTCGGCCTAGCTAATTATTACGTTCGCGCATTCAAATAGACATGCGGAAATATCACATCACGTCACGTGACGTATTGAGAGTAATAAATCGTATTTATTGCATTCCGGCTGACTGTGACAATTTTATATATTATAATGAACATGACATGATGCACTTTAGTTGGATGATATGAATGAATGTGGGCTTCGTGATTTCAAGCGTTTGATTGTATAGGTTGTAATACACATACCATACCGGTTGTAATGAGTATGTATCATTGAATGAATGTGAAAACATTACGGTGTACTCCATAAGCTACTTGCAAACGTTGCTTGTATTTTAATGTTCAATGTATTCGGTATTATAACGTCGATTTGTATTCTACATTGGCAGACACATTTTTATGGCTTGTAAATGTTTTAATAGAACACACTCTTTCAAATATGTTTATTTTATTTTTTGCTATAAATATGAAATGTGATGTGCATATTAAATTGAATGTTGTGCACATTCAGAATGTTCAACCAAGAGGAAGGACGAAGGTGAACTGATTCTATTGGAATATAGTAGGTGTAAATTGTTCCACCCAATGTACAACAGACAAATAAACTATTTTTCTATCTATCACCCCAACAGCCACAATAGTTTGATTCGTATGAGGAGAAGGTTCTCTCTATATACGGTCACCACATATAACAATGGACAATAAATATGTAATAAAAATTAATACAATCCTACACTATTGATTCCATTTCGATCAATGATACAAACAATACTGGGGAGTGCTATAGTAATGTACCTTTTGAAATATATGCCAATAGTTTATGGTTATGATAACAGTAATTCTATTTCGGGGGATTGTTAAATTGACAAATTGTTTTTGGGGTCTGGCACCCCTGAATCCGCAAGCCCATTCTGTCCACTAACTATACTCATATGCTCTGTAATTCTCATCATTGAGAACATCTATCTGATTCTTTATGACGACATAGTTTATTCATCTTTATCGCTGTCTTAGCAAAGAAAAGCCGTTAGATGATAAATCTGCCTGGCACCACCACCAAATATTTGAAGCACGGTGAAAGGCTGGAGGTTGCTCTCTCTCGCTCTCTCTTTGTAGGTTATGATATTGAATCAAACGCTCTGTTTTTCAAGAACTGAAGGCGGGCTTTCGTGTTGCGGAGAGTGAATTGCTAGAGAATTACACTAAAAAAAAAAAAAAAAATAGATCAGTGATTGCACTTTATTAAATAATTATCTTATATTGGTAGCGTGGTTTATAAGTGGTTGGAGTATAATATAATCAGAGAGAAGCGAACACAGCGACTGAACAAAACTGCGAACTATTTTATCTCGATGCTCTTCATTCGCTTCACTCGCCCACGGTCGCGCGCTGTTCAACCCACGGATCCATCTATACAACATATTCGGTCGCTTCATTCACATACATGGAAGCTATGCATAAATCTCCGCTAGGTGTGCGATGGTTCAGTCGTCTCGATGAGCCTCACGTTGTTTTAGACTAGCTACTCATGACAATTTGAATACCGGACAATTTTGATTCGAAACTAAAATAGTAAAATGATCGTCAAAGATGACGTTTTTGGTGTAATAAATAAATATGTTCCACAATAAGTCAAAATAATTGATTTCATAAAGAAACATCACTATAAAGTGTGAGAAATATTACCCAACTCTCCCTTTTGAAATACGAGAACGTAAAGAACGCGTAAAATTAACATCTTTATTAATTTAGACAGCATCTGTTGCCTCCTCATTGGCTGAAACTATGTCGGGTTGTCGTATGTAAAGTGTTGACAGTATTTTCTGTCGCCCAAGATTCAGAACGAGAGGTAGCTATATGAATTATTGGAATTGCTCTAGCCTTTTTATTTTCTTGTTATTTTTTGCGTGTTTTTCTCTTTGGTTACTGCCGTCGCGTTTACTCATTAGAGTGATTCATGATGTGACGGTGAGCGCGTAGTGTTGAGGAGAGGGGCTCACATGCCGTCGCGCAGGGTTCCCGCAATAAACCCGAAGAAAAAACACTTCCTTGAAAAAACACAGACCGTTCACTTTACATCTTATCTTAGCTCATTAAATGCAACGCGAAAATGTGTATACGCAGTTCATTCATATGTTTATTACATGCAAATGGTGTTGACGTTTGCATTTTTATTACATTTTACACGAATGATGGTGATGAGGATAAGAGATAAGGACGCAAATAAACAGTCTATAAATGTTCTGTCGTTGGTACGAGAAGGGCGTCGTGTCTCGTTGAGATGGGAAAAACTTTAAGAACAAAGCTAAATAATTAATTATTAAATTTAACCTCGCTTTAAACTCGTTTCTCGCGTGACCGATTTTTTTTTTCTTAACGAATTAAACTTGTTTCGGTTATGTATTTAACGATCAAATAAAATACAAAAAAAATATAATGTATAATATGGTTCTGCACTGAAAATCAATTCTTGTGTTTATGGGTGTAGATAAGAACAGCTAAACTAATTACCTTATTTCCTCCATTAGATTTAATTTATAATTATAATTCCCATTAGCTTTGTGAGGATCTGTCAGCACCTTGCATGTGTGGTGTTGCCCTCATACGTTATATTGAGTTACGCGCAAGTACCCATCAAGCTAAACCATGTGCCCGGGCCCATATAGCTTTTAGTGCAATCAAGTACTCGTTAAAAAGTGCCATCATAAGCTGAAAATAAAAATTTAAAAAATAAATTCGTATTTATAGAGTCTACCCACTCAGTAACAAGACTGATTTTCAGTGGGGGACTAATTTAAAGCGACTAAACCAACCCTGTAGACTCCGAACACCATCGACGAGTGAGTGATAACCGATCATAGATCTATATTTCAAATATGAAACATATGAATCAGTAATAAAATAAAATAAAATAAATAAATAATGTGTTCATGTGGTGCACTACTAGCATAGCTTTTTATTCAAAACAAAAACAATTCAATAATAATTTCCAATTGTATCATCGATACTAGTAAAGGGTTCAAATTTAACTTCTACGTGCACGTTATGTGTTCTGGTGAAAGTGTGTAGAAGTTCATCATTGTAATTCGTCCAATTTTATGAGTTATGTACTAATGGATAATACACATTTTACACATTGGAAATAAATCTCTCGGAATTAAAATACTGTATCCCCATTACTTTGATTACAGTACCTTTTTAATACGTTTTGTATTTTTAAAGTTTACTCTTGCCATACAGTTATTTGAATAATTGACCTATTCAATAATGATTATGGATTTGTTAAGCTCAATTGGATATTTAAAAGGGAAACACACATGATGTATATTTATTGCTATTTTATTTCGCTCACAATGGATTACTTACTACCAAACCACTTGATCCATTGTTGCTTCGAAAGTGCCTGGCTCGTAAACATGTAATACGCGGAGTGTTTTTTTCTATTGTTTCTTATTCCTACTGATGTTAGCTTACTAATATCTTTAATGTTAAGCTGGTACTCTGTACAATATATATCACATAATGGTATTACCTGACTATGGTATACCAAAGCTTTTGGATGTGTAAGTTAATTAGGTCACACCTAATACGTGTACATTTTAAAATAATTACTACAGATAAGAAAAAATAATAACCGTAATTTAATTTTACCCATTAAAAAAGGTAAAATGAACATTATTTTCACGAAATTTTAAAATTATTTTCCTAAAGGATAGACTGTGAAAACCTCGCTATTTAACGTTTTTCAGTTATATTTTAAGAACGCTACACAATATTGAAAAACGAAATTACGAGAGAATTGTGTTGAAGTAAAAACTAAAATATGGATTAAAAACATTTCAAATATTGCAATAATTACTGTTGTCATTAAGAAAACTAATAATTAATTATTAATTATATAATCGGCTTCACTAATGACTAATGACAAAATTTTGTTTATGCAGTTTTTAGTTATTACAAAATCAGAATTCCCTCATTGGTCACATTTTGAATATTGAGTAACGTTCTCAAAATATAATTAAAACATGTTTATTTGACGCGGTGTTTATTTTTAGTTGACTCATCTTTCCCCTTAAAAGAAAAGTATCTTCACATTTGGGAAACGATGTGAAATATCGATTTTTTAGTCACTCGATTTTGTCTGATTCATCAAACTCTCCCCTTAAGATAAAAGACGTCCTGTGTTATAGCCAGAAACAGCGATGCATAATAACGTGCACTTACCGTTACTTACCGTTACTTACCGTCAACAGTATGTACCGCCGAACATGTAGGGCGGATGCGCATCTCTCCTCAGGGCCTCTCCCAAAGTTGCCCCTGCGTGATGTGTTGATATACTGCATGTTGGTGTACATAACCTATTCTATTAGGTAATGTACTCTTTTTTTATTTACACTAGCTCATAATTATCTATATAAATAATTTATTTGGGTGGGTGTTGGTTACTGTTTGGAGGGTGGACTGGGCGTAACTGCGTATACACTCCCCACGTTTTAAATTTTGCAAACGAGCTGAAAATAGGTTGCATGATCTAAAAACTATAGCGGCCCACCCAAATAACATTCTTGGATCATGAATAGGTAACTAATAGCCAGACACAGTTACACAATGAGATTTGTAAGCTGTAGAAGTACAGCCAAGACACTCGCTCAAGATAGGTGAGAGAGTTTTGGGCATACATCAAATACACTCACTCAAAATTGGCGAAAGATTTTAGGACATACAACCAAGGCAGATCGCTCCAAATGGGCGAGAGTGTGTGGGACAAATATCCAATAGACAGTCGCTCAAAATTTGAGAGAGTTTAGAACACACACACACACACACCCAAGAGGAAGTCGCTCAAATTGGGTGAGTGTATGGGAAGTACATCCAAGGTACTCGCTCAAAATGGGCGAGAGAGTGCATGGGAAGTACATCCAAGGGGCGAGAGAGTGTATGGGAAGTACATCCAAGGTGCGAGAGTGTATAGGAAGTACATCCAAGATCCTCGCTCAAAATGGGCGAGAGTACATGGGAAGTACATCGAAGGTCCTCGCTCGAAATGGACGAGAGAGTGCATGGGAAGTACATCCAAGGGGCGAGAAAGTATGGAAAGTACACCCCGACACCCCAGAAGATGATCAAGGGGTCGGAGACAGCCTCACAGCAAAGCCAAGACACCCTCGCCTCACGAAGGAGTCGGGGATATCATTAGGGTGACGACTTGTTTCCCTCTGATCCCGTTACAATTAACCCCTCTTATCCCTTACTCATCTTTCCCCTAAGTTTATTGCCTGATACCACCCACAGCCATCGGGTAACCAAAACCGTAGCGAAACCATTGTCAAATGAAGATTGATCGCGCGCGCGGCTGTCTAACTAGGTCTAACATCGGTGCAGATTTAGGGGTCGAGGGCGCCCCAGCCCTAAGAGCTGCTTTAGGAGCTGGATAATTCGCCATCCGATCCATCGAGGACAGATCATCATCTCGTCAAGTACACTCGGTATCACCCGGTTGGGACAAGGGCTGTCATCACATCTATACATCCTATACTGTCAAGTAAGCCATTTCCCTTCCATGTGCAAGAAGCACATGTGGCAGACTTTTAAACCTGACGTGTTAGAGTTAGTTTATTTTATTTTTAGTTTAGTTTTGGTTTAGTTTAGTTTAATTAAAACGTTAGCGTAGTATTTAGTGTTTAGAAGGCTCTTCGCGGCACAAGATTTCTTAGGATTCTAGGTTGGAATTCATAGTCGGCCCCTACACCTAGGGGCGCCCATTGTTACCAAGGTAACAGTTGTTTCCATGTTATTTCCCATAAACAAAACAAATCCATAGCAGCAATGGGTGCCCCTAGGTGTAGGGGCCGACTATGAATTCCAACAGTGTTTTAGCATAATGTTTGCTAGCGTCGACGCCGTTTCTTGTCAAAACTTTTTATTTTTTTTGTAATGACAAGAATAGACAATTTTAATAATCATAATGCCGTATTTACACTCGGGTATTACCCAGTTAGGACAAGGGCTGTCAACACATTCACAACCTACCGTATTCCTTGTGGACTATTTCTTTCTAGGCCGGGGTAGAATTGGTCCAGGGTAGCTCTGCCTATCGTAAGAGGCGACTAAAAGGCAGACGTTTAATTTTTCGAGATATTGCATGAGGAAGTTTTTATAAACTTGTTTTTTGTTGTTTGTTTGGCATCACAGTGATGAGAGAATATCAAATTCTTAAATACCCTTAAAATGTGTTTGTAAAATTTATTATATTGAAATTGAAACAAATTAATACCTTACTGTTAAATTAAATAACTGTGTGTTTAGTAGCGATGGACTTAAAATAAGTATTGTAATATAGTATATTGTACCCACTTCAAAAACAACCACATAAAGTCGAGGAAACATCAAAGATTGTTAGGTAATGTGAAATAATTTATTTCAAACAAGAAGACAGTCCTAAAAATGTGTTTTAAGCTATGATAATAACTTCATTAACCTTAAAGATGTGTTTAAAAAGTAAATTAACATTCAACAAGGCTATTACCGTATAATAGTTACAAATAATATGTGCTGGAAGAAGAAAAAGCAAGAATTTCATTTGGGAATGGCATGTTTTTATATAACAATATAGGCGATACCATCTAAATAGAAATTACTATAAGCTACGTTTGATATGGACGAGTAATTTTTAGACAGTAATATGGTTTGGCCCAGTTTAAAACTTAACTTATAGTTCCGTATCTCAAATAAAAATCACATTGTTAAGAGTTTTTAATTAAAAGAACGTGAACTATAATTCAATGTTATCTTGATCTGAAACGTGGGCAGAAATTGACTGTTTATTTAACCCAATGGCAGATCTCAGTTTTACTCTTTGTATATCCTTATATATTTCTTCAGATCTCATTTTTATTTATTACAATTTTTTCTATGGCAGCTCCATTTTTTTTGCTTTTTCAATATACGTATCGTGATTTCGTAACGCTTAGAGTATGATGCGGGGGTGTCAGTTTTTTTAGTGACTGTCTCTTAGTTAGTTAATTACATTTATTAGCTGTAATGCCGACTACAAGCTTTCTTGTATTGATTTTCAGTTGTGTGGATGGAATGATTTTGGTTTTGTTTTGGTCAGGAGTTTGGAATTTACTAGTAGGCTTATCGGGACCAAAAAAAGATTGTAAAAAATAAAAAAAAATCATGTGATTATGAATGAGTATTTATAAATTGTTCACCGGACAGTTGTCTTTCTTTGTCTTTCTTTTGATGTCGCTGCCAAAATAAACATTAAATGTTTTCAAATAAATCTACTGCAGATAGACTTACAATGATCTTGCGTCTTAAGTCTAAACCGTTGCACATAAACCTCTCCTGCCAGCCTCCATAACTATATAATAAGTTTACCATCGGAATGCTAATAGCAGTTTGAATTGACACTTTTATGTGGCCTTCGCAATACGGTAAAGTTTTAAATTGTACAAGATTAAATGCAGTGATGCTGCACTGGCATGTATTGTTTTTGTGTGTGATGTATGCACGTGTTAATTATGATACACCTGTATTATGTGAGAAGGAATATAAACGGAAATCATTTTACACCCAAGCACGTGATGTGTATGACCACAGCACCGTCCTTGAACATTATGTACAGCCTGGTGTTTACAACGAGAAATGTGTAACTTGATCATTATATTATATGCTTTGTCTTTGTAACTTAGAATAATTTTACCTCAGACTCGATTTTGTTATGGTTTCCACATTGAGTTCGTGTACTAATATGCTAATAAGTTCTACTTCATTTATTCTTTGACAAATTTATGAGATCTTGTAGAAGTATAGATTTTATCATTCATAAAATAGAACGCTTGCAATTGATTTTCTGCTGTGTCATTACAATAAACATTTGTATAGATATATATCTCTTCTATTCAAGCCAATGTTTTTTATGTACCTATCAAGTACGACATAGCCTCGTTGTTGAATGCTTTGTTTAGTGCCAGATTAGTGGATGCCACAAGAGATTCATTGACAATTTTTTAAAGCTGTACTTCAATCTCAAAATGCGCAATTGGTCACTTTTTCAATCAATTCCGTCAACAGAAGAATCTGTTGCGTTAAAATGTATAACACAGATTAATGACTTTTAATTTGCAATTCCAACAGAAATAATAAAAACATATTTAACATTTGAAGTTTTTTATTTTTTTTATTTTCAATTTTGAGATGGTAGAAAGATCCCAGAAATTAGAAAGTGTGTTTTTTTTATCGTGTATTTGTTAGAATTAATGAATGTTTTAATGTATTTTGATATATTTTGTAATTCTACATTTTTTGTATCGTTTCGACAAACTAAAGCAAAATGTAATATCTCACTTGAATTATTGCGAATATATTCAGCGCAATGAGTGTTTGAAGCGACTGTCGACCGCCGTGGCAACAACTCTGTGTGTGTGGGGGGGGGGAGGGGGGGGGGGGGGTCTTTTAATCAGCGTCAAGTGAGTCAAGTGCGGGGCCCCCCGCAGATAAACCTCACGACCCAGTTAATAGAAATGTACGAACCGCATCCAGCTAAATACATTTCATCCCCCCGATCATGCAGATTGATGCACTTCATCGGGGCCTCCCGTGCGGATGTAATGAATACCGCTGGTTGCTTCGATCAATTGATCAAACTGGGAGACAATTTGTTTTCATTGGGACAACCGCGAACATTAGGGGAGAGACTCGACTTCCAGGAGTCGGGCGGAAACCGGACTTCGATGGATCAATGTTTGTTTACACAGTATTGTTGATGCAACTCTTACCTTGTTTTGCACACAATGTAACATGATACAACATATTGACTAAAGTGGTTCCAGAGCAACCTTGTGAATGCTGACGTCATACAAGGGCGTGTCGGAGCCAATCAGCGGGTGGCATTTCAAAATACTCACATTTGGTTGGACAAGCATTACTTATCTGTGACGTCAGCATCCACGAGGCTGCTGTGGAACGACTTCTAACAATCTCTGATTGTAGGAAATGAAATGAAGTGGTTCCGCAGCAACGTTGTGAATACTGACGTCATAGATGAGTGAGTCGGAGCCAATCAGCGGGTGACTGTTTCAAATACTGATATTTGGTTGGCCATTACCTCACTTATCTATGGCGACAACATCCACAAGGTTGCCGTGGAACGAGTTTAGGGGGAGTCGGGTTAATTCATCAGGTAACTTTCTATTTTAGATATGGTTCAACCTCTCTAGAGGTAGATGTTAGTCTAGCCTATCTTGAGACTAAAAATATATTTCTGGACCAAATGATGGTAATTTTGCATATTTGAGCAATGGAAAATTCTAAATTCACTTTGCTTCTTAAATGTTATTTGACTATATAGTCTTCACCAGGAGTTGACATTGTTGGCATTCAACTGATTTTCAAAGAAAACTAAATAATTTTCTCGGCTCTAGTTTTCAGGAGCATTTAATACAGGAACACACTAACAGTAAGTAACTTGTAGTTACTATAGTTAAGAATGCGATCATATGTCAACTCCTAGCCAAGATACATAAAGGTATGGACAACGATGGAGTAGGTCCCGGTATATCAATGCCTTAGTAAAGTAGAAGTATGTAATTGCCAAGTATGCCACGTTAGTGTGTTTTCATTGGTGATTGCCATGGTGGAGATAAGTTAACAGGAAAGTAAATAAATAACTGACATTGAAATACCGGCCCTGAATGAAATCAATTTGGAATAAATAAAGTAAACTGGAATGGAATAATTACTTCCCATGTTCGTTTTATTTGTAAAAACGTCAATGCTTAACTTACAATCTTTCATTAAATTGCAATAAGCATTATACAAAACTCATGAATCTTATTTATGTTTACACGTGAATCGATTGCGCATGCGCAGCTCTGCGTTCGCGACGATACATTCATTTCTATGTTGCTAGAAACAACAGAATCCCCTTGATAAAAACAAAACTGATAACGTAGGGTACAATCATTTTATGTTCATAGAATGAATTGATATGTGATTGTTTATCGACCGCAAACAAACTTCAATTTACAGCAATTTATTTCGATAATCCACTGACACTTAACACGGCGAAGTTGATAAAAATAGTTCATACAGTTTATCCTCATTTATACATCAATATTGGTCATCTTAAATCCACATTTTATATAATACAATTTAATAATTAAGGTATTTATAATATTTACAAACATAGTTACTTTAAGAAAGCGTTATAATTTTTTCTTGAAAAGCAGTTAGTCTGATAGTGACAATAGAGTGAAGTGGAGTGTATGTACAGTAGTACAGGGAGATGTGATGATGCCGCAATTTACTTAAATATGGAACTATTATCGTGAAAATTCAACTGCGCGTGCAAAATTCAAGCGCCGTCATAAAGTTTCAAAATATGACAATTGTGACTTTGAAGTGTCACTGAATTTACTATTTATTTTTTATGCAAAAGAAAGAACCATAGTTTGATAATATTTGATACGGAAACCAGTTTCGTAGGTTTTTTATTAGTGAGGTGTAATCACAGATCTTGTAATGAACTGAACTGATCCCATGGCACATTTTATAAAAGACTAGTCACTAGCCATAAATTGTGTTGTGGTACGTTAGTTAGATAAGCCGGCGTCCAGATCACATAGGTATGAAGGTGTGGGGTCCCCTAGTGCGCCCTAGTGGTGGTACTGGTGGTAGAAGAGCGCTGGACCCCACCGAGCTCAGATAAGGCCCCCAGGCTTGACGTCAGCACCCTCGAGGGACGCCCCCAGGGGGGCGGGGGGTGGCGTGTGGTTGACGGACGCCGGCGAGTTAACACCCTGCATATCCGACTGACTGTTCTCCTCCGAGTCCGTGCAAGACTCCGAGCTGCCCTTCTTGCTGCCATCGGCGTTGTGGGTCTTGACGTGCTTCGCCAGGTGATCCGACCTCATGAAGCGTTTGTTGCAAACAGGACACGCGAACCTGCGACAACCACACAACACACCACTTAGAGATCACATAACTAGCATAGGGACTAGCATATCTACTAGAGTATATAGGCTACGTCATCTGTAGCACTGGGCTATGAGATTCAATAAGTTAATAGTGTTTACTTTTTGTCTGAGAGTTGCAAAAGAGTGTACCTCTTCTCGCCCGTATGAGTCCGGAGGTGCCTCTGAAGCTCGTCAGACCGCGTAAACCTCTTGCCACAGAACAGCCAGTTACAGACGAAGGGACGCTCGCCGGTGTGCCATCTGAGATGCGCCTTTAGATGTGAGGTCTTGCCGTATACCTTGCCGCACCCGGGGATGTGACAGCTGTGGATGTTCTTCTTGCGGAGATGCACCCCCGCGGGGCCTAGCCTCTCGGCCTCTTGACAGTTGGGACAGTCGCAGGTCGCGCGGCCCGTGTATCGACGCTGGGACCGCGGGGAGGGCACTTGGGGAGGCAGCGACGCCGCCGCCGAGACGGGGGACGGCGCCGACGACGGGGAATGGTGATGGTGTCCTAGTCCGAAGCTTGCTCCAACCCCTTGAGCGCCGGGCAACATGGACTTGTACGTGTCTTGTAGTAAGTGTTGCCCCGATGATAGTAAGTGATGCGCCGTGTTGGTGGCCGCTAGTGAGTGACTTAGTGTCGAGTAGTCCGATGTGGCCGCGTAGTTAGCAGCGGCCATCTGGGCGTGCATACCCGCACCACTCATGTCGAGCCAGCCCCCCGCGGTCGCCGAGTGGACGTCCCACCACGTGTTGTTGACGCCGTCCCCGGGCTTGATGGCCCCGTGGTGGGTGGCGCCGGGCATGGCGTTGAAGGGCCACGACTCGTACGGGTGCCTGGAGTAGAGATGCGTCGCTGCGCCCTCCACCTTGCCCAGGAGGTGTTGGTGCGAGGAGTCGCCGACGGACTGAGAGGTCGCGCCCGGGAAGTAGAGGTCCGAGCCGCCGTAGGTGGGGGTGGAGGACGCGCAGGCCGATGACGTCATGACGGGTCGCGTCGAGTAGGTCGCCGCCTGTCCCATCGTGCTGGCGGTGCTCGTCGTTGACATCAGGGCGCGCTGGGAGGATAACGACAGACTACCCGGGGACGAGCCAGAAGAGTTGATGTTGCCGCTGGTCGTCTGCGGACTCTTCTTCCAAGGGTGGAACCCCTTGCCGACGGCGGCGTCCGCTAGAGGGGGCGGTGACTTGTTGGACAGCTTGTTGCATTGTGCCGCTAACATCGCTAGCGGCGTCCCTCGCAACCCGGGGTGGTCCTGCAACAACAGAAGGAATAACATAAGCAACAGATCATTACCGACCACTAGGGTATAAAGCAATTGCTAGATTCCATAAAAGAGACAAAATTAACGCTGTTGCAAATTGCAATCCTTATGTTTAATTTGTTTCCGTATCAATAACAAAAAGGACATTACAACCTCTGCTGATTGTTTAATCATGGCAGAACCGTTTACGTCCCAAGGTCTGTCGGCAATCAGCGACCATGATTGCCTCTTGAATGAGTTTTGCAGCGAAAGGAAAAGGACATCTACAGCCACGTGGTTGCGAACCTAGCCAATAGCCGCGCGGCGTTGATGACGGCGACGACCACCCATCAGGGCCAAAGAGTTGAACGAAAAGACGTCTCGTCCGAGCTCGGAAACTCAATCACGTCTACCCTAACTGACTGAACTGCCTCTGTCGGCAACTCAGTTTTGTAATGCAAATCGACACTAGCGCCTCATAGACTGACTTTCAATGAAAAAACCCAAACGACTCTCGGCTCCAATCTAGGTAGAACCTTCGCGTTCGTTAAAATGTTGACTCAACCGCATGTGATACCTCACTTAATTCTTGAAACTAGAAGAACCGCAGACTTACTTCAATTAACCGGCGTTGATACATTCAAGAGGTCATCTAATGGTCGAACGGAGCCTCGGCATGATTGCAACTGAGTGTATTCTAGATGGGGTCCGGAGGAAATTAAACTCTGAGTAGTAGTTCTTAGCCATTAGTATCCTAGCAACACACAAGACACCGACGAGTGGTCAGTTCTTCGGGAGGAACAAAGAGGGATGATTAGAAGAAGAAAGAAAATAAGTTCCATCAGCACCCAAATACCCACGTACCACGCCTCTCACTTTACTCGGGGCTCCCCACCCCCGACCCCTGATTTACGAGCTCGGTGGCTCCTGCGAGATCACCCTACGACAGACCACGTGACGAACGAGCTAGACTCTTCTACGAAGGCGGCAGAAGCGCCAAAGCTAAACACGGCTGTCGAAATTTATACCGTAGACCTACAAAATTAATTAAAATTATTTTTTTCCTTAGAAAAGGTAAGACAACGTTCAAGTAGCCTGGATATAAATATATTGTTATGACAGCGTAGATGTGGTCGTAATATACATTAAGAGCATATGCGTGAGAAAGAGAGCCGATAAATAAATAAGGCGTGAAAGGTGCGAGAATGACCCATATAAGATAGAGAAACAACTGCCGTGCCACGAATTTATTTGACTTTCACTGCTGAGTGTTCCGAGAGCTGTTATACATTTCGGGATTTTCATTATCTTTTAATTAAATTTATTTATCCGACTTCACGAGAAGGTTTATGTCTATTAGTAATAATGGAAGAACCACGCTGGAGGTTTGGAGGAAGTAAAATATAGTTTAGTTTTAGAGATAAAATTAAAACTCTGAGAAATGTATCGCTTAATTCAATCTTTAATGAAATATTAACTAGGAAAACTTGCGGTGGCAGTAGTTCATGTATTCGTAGCTAGGTAGCGTTTAGTTCGCTTCAGGGCTTTACTGGCGCCGCTAGTTCAAACAATTTATAAATGTTTTAACGATGAGTGATATACGGGGCATAATATGCAACCAAAATACACCATTCCACATGAATGAAGCTTATGTATTTCAGCATCTACGTCATCTCATTGGATGTATATAGGCAATAATATACAAGAATATCCAATCACGAGAACTTATACAATACGATTTGTCTTTGGGTAAATCCTCACTTAATATGAACTTCTTTTAATTGACTTCCTACCTATGACTTAAATATTTCGGTTCCCTTCAAGCGCGATAAGTTATACATATTTCCTAATGTTATGGTTTTATAAATTTGTCGTCAAGATACTATACACATTGTGTTTAGGGTGTTTAGTATCAAAGATTATGTATGTATGTTTCACCCCCAGATGATAAGACAAATTGATATTCGCATCATCCATATTAAATATAGATAATTATTGTAAAGTTGACACACACATTCCAGAATATATGTGCCAAGGTTGTAATTTACAGCATAAATAAGACCACTGTTAGTGTCGTAGTAATGAAGGTGGACGGACAATACTTCACCAGCAAATAAAACAAATAATGACCACCCACAGAACGTTAACATTACAATCACGAAGCATAATACAAACAAACTCAATTATACTAATGAAAAAATTAATAAATGATTGTTAGTATGTATGTACATCTTTTAAATATTCAATTTAAACAAAGTAATTATTATTTGAATGGTACTTTAGTATCCGTAATGCTTATACAAATCTATTACAGCTGGCTTTGAATCTCGTTTGCAATTACTGCCCTGCGATAAATTAAAAAAACAAAAATCGGCTCAAAGATCATTACTTCTCATAGAGTAATCCAGGAACTGAAGAGTCATTAGTCATCAAGGTACTAAATGCACGTTAGTTGTAGCCATTACTTCTAACATTGAAAACAGTTGTTGCCACAATGCTGCATGGTGGTTTATATCATATCATACCGCTGACAAGTTATTGGATTTAACTGACGGTATGATATAATTACATTACGACGTTGTCTATCAACTATGACCACCAAGAGCAAACTGTCACAGAGAAAGAGAACTTATTTAATTTGCACTTCAATAGGAAAGGATTACTAATTACTTCCATGTTTAAACAATATTTCTAATGGTGTCTAAATTATTAGAATTCATTAAGTTTAGTAGATTTAAAAAATGACTTCAAAATAAGTTGTCTACATCAGGTACTTCCACTGACAAAAAATAACGCACAATCGATGTTTAAACCCGTATTAATCAAAGCAATCACTTTTGTAAAATGTCTTCGGCATGTACTTCTTACTTTTCTACCGCGGGGTATGTTAATCGAACTCACAACCTTCTGAATTGGAGTCACGTGCTCTAGCACTAAAACATATCTTATATTGATAACTATACTGCACTTACATCCACGCATTGTGGCAAAGAGAGAGAGAGAGAGAGAGAGAGAGAGAGAGAGAGAGAGAGAGAGAGAGAGAGAGAGAGAGAGAGAGAGAGAGAGAGAGAGAGAGAGAGAGAGAGAGAGAGAGAATATTACTTTCTAAGAAAAATAAATTACGTTCTTGGAATATCTGTCGCGGATGATTGATTGTTCTGGAAGACAATGAAACGTCTAGTTTACACCCACTCATTTAGCTTGAATGTGATTTGCGCCGAGTGAAGCGTCAACGTGCCAACTCTTGTTTTTATCGCGAGCCTGCGCCACCCTGCACCTTCACCGCAAGATAACGTTTGATTGTTCTGCACTGGGATCAATGCGGTTAGGAGGTGCAGCATCCAACCACCTCACGGCAAGTTTATTGCAATCCAATCACAGAGACTAAACTTTCTTGTATGTGCGATGGTTAACGTGTTAATCTAAATTATACGATCGGTTTAGTAGATTCTTTGGTGACTTGTTGAACAAGTACGCTACTTATAGCCTCATACACGAATTGGAAAATAAAATATACAACAGCAGTAATTGTGTCTTATTGTGATATGATATACCCGTCATCAGAAACTTCCATTTAGTGTTAATTTGCACTTTAAATAAACAATAAAATTAATAAATGGACATAAAACCCCATCAAGTAAGAATACAATTGTAAAAGTGTCAGAAAACCGGCATGAAAAAACAATTACTGGTTGCAGTAAAAATAGAGTTCTTTTTGCGTTTTCAAAAATAATGTTTACCGATGTATTATCAGCTATTGCACAAAACAATACTTGCACGCACTTCTACAAAAAATAGTGTATTTACAAGTGTTTAGTGAAACGGGCACTACATAGAACATAAATCAATCGATTTCAATTTAGCAAACACGCGTCTCCATAACGCCGGTACTGTTGATAAATTATATTTGTAATGCAATTGCTCTCATTTTAATATACTTTCAAATGCTTTGAGTAGTGTCCTCGATATAGATCACTTTGTTTCCTTCTTATCCGGCGCCTTCTCACATATTCCGACACGTCTACGTTATGAAGGCCTTGTGATTTGCACACCCGGTTGATTTATGAATCAATTGATATGATAATGGTTTTGATTGCCGTAGTTATTCGAGCCCGCGGGAGTCCGATAGAATTCGACGCTCGTCCTCCATAGTAGACGCGCGACGTCGTTGTAATAAAAACCGACGTAAGGCGTCCGCCACGCCCCCTCGGCTCTTGTGAGGTTCCTATTGGCGGAGCACAAGACCAACGGGCGCCCTGTGTGTACATGTGCACCAACTATTGATCTTTTGCGGGGAAACCACTAAAACAATAGCGTTTTGTAGCCGCCGCGAGACCCTAAACCTAACTTGTTTCTGTTTGTTTGCTCGGGTGCAAGCTGCATGACGCTTCAACCGGCACACTTCTTACACTACAAATAACCTTTCACAGTGTGCGCACACCAATAATGAAAAAAAAAACTATCAAAACTACAGGGTGGTAATCACGTCAGAACTTTTTATAGTTGAATCTTTTATTCACGTCGTTTATTTTTTGATACGACGTAATTACATTTAAGTCCTACTTTGCTCATCAGAAATGATTATCATGATTTCGGAAGAAACGTAAGGGATTAAATTAAGAGACTAGTGTATTAGCTAGTTATTGTTCAATTACGCTCCACCCTAGCGTAAAATGTGAATCGTAATCGTTTCGGCAAGCCCCGTTTTCGTGTATGCTTTCCAAGCCGAAGATCGGGTTATCATTGTTCATAGCGTCCCGGGTATTGGCGGCTCCAGAAGACCGACCTAGCCTTCATATTAGCCTGAACAAATAGAAATCTCGCCCGTCATGCCCGTAGACTGGGATGACTACGGATAAGCTAATGGACTCGTAAATGACGCTGAGTCATCTAACATCATTCGTTACCTGAGGAGCCGAAGCTGCAACATGAAAGATCCGTCCGATCTACGCACACACGGCCTGGGCTTGTTACAGATTTACTAAACAAAACATCTGTATCGGTTAGATGGGGTGGATTGGATCTACTAGGGGAGTTTAGTCACATATGGTGACTTATTATACGAGTTCACATTATCCCCTCTGGTTAAATGTGTGTGTGCATCTGGACCGATTAATTATCCGTCAAAACAAGTAAATCTACTCGCCTCCAGTTTATTAGTGAAAAATTGCTTCCAGCCATGTCAATCAACAGTTTATAAATAAATTAGTGATTAATTAATAAACATGATATTTGTAATTATTGTGATAATGTTGACATGCCCGCAGCTTGGTCGGCTCGGATGGAGACAGAATAACAGCCATGTGGCCCCTTGCGGGTTGCGGCGAGGGGAACAAATTGTCTGTCCACTTATCGACCAAGTACTTTCCACGCGCTTGGCGCCTGCACTTCCGCTATCCGTGATCGTACACGCATGACATTAGATTCTTAACTGAATTTTGAATAGTGCGGGTCTAGAGGTTCGAGTGTTCGTCGCTAGGTAGCAGCAGCAGTCCACAGAACCTAGTGTGGTGAGAGAGAGCGCTGGTTATTAGGAAACCGAACAGGTAATCCTCCCACGTATTGATTTGATTTATCTTGATGATAATTGTTGCTACAGCCGCGTCTTCCAAACAGAATTAAAGAAGTTTGTTTTTCATTAGTTTTGAGTGCGACTTCCGTTTCGTCTCATACTTTTGCAAGAAGGCTAATCGAGACGACGGGTGAACAGGAGGGTATGACGGTGTACACATGTATACCGATGTAGATACTTGTTTATTTTATGGTTATGATATTGAACCTCAAAACAGTGCTTATTTTTATTTTTAATCCTCATTGAATAATAATATAGTTTGTGTTCAGAACAATTGTTGGATTTTTCATATTCAGTCGCACTCCATGATAAAATGTAATTATTGTCTTTTCTATCAACGTTTACCCAGCATTATTTGTAACGTTTTACAAATCAGTTTGTGCATCAAGCAAATCGCTCAATTCCGAACGTTGGATGTCGAAGCACAAACAGTTACGAATCGTAACAAAACCAACCAAGTTCTGAAACCTAATGCATGATATCCTTTTCTTTGAAGACGACAGCTCGAGCAAGGAAATGTCAATCGAAGACCGCTCGAGTGGATACCTGTGGATACTTTGCTTTGAAATACGACGACTGATGCTATTCAGTCCCTGAAACCCGCTTTGATTCGCGCGCAAGCACCCCTACTTCGCCCTCCCCCGCGGACTCTCAGCGCAGCTGTAGCTGTAGCTGTACAGCGCGAGCACGCACAACAATGTGCAACAAACATATAGTAGAGCAGCAAAGTGTATCTCGTAGGCTATTCGTGGAAGAGTATAGCGGTAAACGGGATTATGCAAAGGCATGTATAACAATAATTTTGGACCAGGGTTACATCGGCAGAATTGCTGCAGACGGCGTCAGTGGCGCCGCGACGCCACCTGACGCCGCCACACGACGCCACCGAACGTTTTGGCTTATAACTTTTACACCGTTTGTCCTACAGAAAAAACGAAAATGATTTTTCATTCAGTTTTTAAATACAAATCGATTGGTACCAGAAACGTTTTGATTAGATGAGCGTAGCGGAGCAGAGTGAATCTCACATTTCAACTCGATTGGCGCTTTGTCTTTGGTTGTGCACAAACGTTTGTTCGTCACGCACAGGTCACACGGCTTGACGGATTTGGCTGAGATTTAAGATAAACTCTTGTGACTACAAGTATAGATGCTGTTAACATAAACAAGAAAATCCGTCAAGATTCCAACCTACAAAAAATTAATTAGTGAAAAATATCGAGTTTTAATTTTTTTGTTCTTCGCGCACAGGTTAAACTTCTTAACGGATTTGGCTGAAATTTTAAGTCAACACTCTGGACTATTAAAGAAGATGCTGTTAACATAACCAAGTAAATCCGTCAAGATGCCAACCTACAAAAAATTTATTAGGGAAAAATATCGAGTTTTAATTTGTTTTATTAAAATTTACAGACGGATTTAAATATTTTTTTATATTTATACCCAAAATAAGAATATTGACACGTGATAAAAGTTTAAAAGTAGTAACTTGAACCGTCATTTTTTAAAAAAATATTTTGTTTTTTTGTATGCAAAAGTTTGTTCGTCGAGCACAAGTCAAACGCTTGACGTATTTCGTTGAAATTTTCAGTGAACACTCACGCTCATTATAAAAAATGCTGTTAGCATATCCAGCAAAATCCGTCAAGATGGCAACCTACAAAAAAATAAGTACTAAAACAAATAAAATATTTTATTTTTTTTTTTAAATTAAAACTTGCCGTCGGATTTTAATACTTTTTTAAATGAATTGAAGGATAAAAGTGTCAACATATGACAGGAGTTTTTAAATTGTTTTGTTAACGGACATCTTGTTACCAAATATTTGTTTACTTACGGCAATATATTTTGCTATTGTCAACTTTTTTGCTAATATCTGTACTCCCGTTAGGGTCCTGGGTAGAATTTGGCCCAGGTAATATATCTGTCGATTATAAGAGGCGAGAAAATAAGGGCCCTCCTTTCTCTGTCCTCCAAGGAGCATTAAAAGCACGCATTCCTGTCCACCACGATAAGTTAACAGTTGCTGACAAGAGCATATGCTTCGGTAGGGCCACCGTAGCCGGACAGGTCGAAGCCAAACGAAACGAAATTATAACAGGTAAATGCCTTGTTTGATAAATAAAAAAAAATCGGTTAACGCAGAGCGTTTTCCTAGTCCCGTTTTCCTAGTACCGTACCGTATACCGGAGTAATGAAAATGCGTAGACAACGACGTATAAGGATGTGATTGAAAAATAAACTACTTTTAATTTTTTAAGGTATGCGCAGGTTAAACTGTTAGGCGAACCGGTCACCACGTCGTGTAGGATTCAAGAAACAAGGACATAACGAATATATTTTTACTGGCTAGGGGGACACCTCCCCAAGAGAGTGACTGCTGATAGCACTCATTACTAAAAAAAATCGTTTTTGTAAGGTTGTAATGATATAACCAGTCTAAATATTTAATGACTAGGAAAACGCTCTGCGTTAAACGATTTTTTTTATTTATCAAACAAGGCATTTACCTGTTATAATTTCGTTTCGTTTGGCTTCGACCTGTCCGGCTACGGTGGCCCTACCGAAGCATATGCTCTTGTCAGCAACTGTTAACTTATCGTGTCGGACAGGAATGCGTGCTTTTAATGCTCCTTGGAGGACAGAGAAAGGAGGGCCCTTATTTTCTCGCCTCTTATAATCGACAGATATATTACCTGGGCCAAATTCTACCCAGGACCCAAACGGGAGTACAGATATTAGCAAAAACGTTGACAATAGCAAAATATATTTTCGTAAATAAACAAATATTTGGTTACAAGATGTCCGTTAACAAAACAATTTAAAAACTCCTGTCATATGTTGACACTATTATTCTGCAATTCATTTAAAAAAATTATTAAAATCCGACAGCAAGTTTTAATTTAAAAAATAAATAAAATATTTTATTTGTTTTAATACTTATTTTTTTGTAGGTTGCCATCTTGACGGATTTTGCTGGATATGCTAACAGCATCTTGTGTAGTGAGCGTGAGTGTTCACTGAAAATTTCAACCAAATACGTCAAGCCGTTTGACTTGCCTCGACGAACAAAGTTTTGCATACAAAAAAACAAAATATTTTTTTACAAAATGGCGGTTCAAGTTACTACTTTCAAACCTTTTTCACGTGTCAATATTCTTATTTTGGACATAAATATAAAAAAAATATTTAAATCCGTCCGTAAATTTTAATGAAACAGATTAAAACTCGATATTTTGCACTAATAAATTTTTTGTAGGTTGGCATCTTGACGGATTTACTTGGTTATGTTAACAGCATCTTCTTTAATAGTCCAGAGTGTTGACTTAAAATTTCAGCCAAATCCGTTAAGAAGTTTAACCTGTGCGCGAAGAACAAAAAAATTAAAACTCGATATTTTTCACTAATTAATTTTGTGTAGGTTTAAATCTTGACGGATTTTCTTGTTTATGTTAACAGCATCTAAACTTGTAGTCACAAGAGTTTATCTAAAATCTCAGCCAAATCCGTCAAGCCGTGTGACCTGTGCGTGACGAACAAACGTTTGTGCACAACCAAAGACAAAGCGCCAATCGAGTTGAAATGTGAGATTCACTCTGCTTCGCTACGCTCATCTAATCAAAACGTTTCTGGTACCAATCGATTTGTATTTAAAAACTGAATGAAAAATCATTTTCGTTTTTTCTGTAGGACAAACAGTGTAAAAGTTATAAGCCAAAACGTTCGGTGGCGTCGTGTGGCGGCGTCAGGTGGCGTCGCGGCGCCACTGACGCCGTCTGCAGCAATTCTGCCGATGTAACCCTGTTCCAAAATCATTGTTATACATGCCTTTGCATAATCCCGTTTACCGCTATACTCTTCCACGAATAGCCTACGAGAGCCAAAAAAGTACATCTTGCGCTCCTACTAATACATTACATGATACAACTCTTGATGCTGGGCTAGATCGTATTCATAGGTTGCACGTACGTCACATCTTTGCGCGTGGCGGCCACATTTGTGATCAAACTTTGACGTTACTATGGAGAAACAATCGAAGGTTGTTGTGGTAGAACTAATAAATTCCTAGTTCTTTAAATCCAGCCTATTTTTGATATACAATTGGTATGTGTGGTAATATCTTATTTTTGTATTAATTATGTTTACTTTTTAAACTCTGAATTAGACTTATTTATTAAATTTGAATAGTATTTGCCAATGATCTAGAATTGGTACTTATCAAATGTGTCGCAATCATGGCCGCTGTGACGTCACGTGGGAACTATGAAGTGCTCTACTATCTATATACAAAGCGGTGGCGTCAATGTCTTGAAATATTTCTGATGATTATTTGAGGGACGAATCGCTATTGGCGACACCAATATGAAACATAAAATTAAATCACCCTAAAGCTTCATTTGATCTAATTAATTAATTGATACAACATTGATTATTGTAGGCTAGAGCATAAATCATTAAATGCCTCCATTACTTATTAATTGTACTTGGGGTTACAATGAGTGATTATCAATAACTTAATGTTAAAAAATATGATAAATATTAATTTAATAAAGGTTGCCGGTAGGAAGCCAAGAGGTATGCCGGCGATCATGATTCAGCAAGGAATTGAGTGGATGTCTGTTGATGAAGGAAGAAATGTAGAACTCGAGGTAGAACTGCAGAAGTGCCACGTAGTGACGATATAGCTACCCCTAATGGATCTACCTCATAAACGTGTTATTATTATGGTATATTTATATTATTTTAGCTGTGAAATATTATTTTATTACTGAACTAAACAAATCTTTGTAGTATAAAGGGAGATTGTTTTGTGCCCAAGTGGGCTCTCGTCATGGAGAACTGGCATTTTCATAATGTAACGACGCCTTGGTTTTAAAATCCGTTTTACGGTGTGTGGATACAGAACAGACAATGTTTGGACATAAGCCCAGCGCTATTGTGGTGTTACAACTTTCAACTGTATTGAGGTCATTGATAAACTCGACCTATATTTAACTGTTATCATGTTTCTATAGGTACGATTGTTTTTCCAGATACGATCTCAGTCTCATAGTTTGTATACTGAATGCAGGTCAGTGCTAACGGACAGTGTATTTATATCAAGCCGTTAATCGGTAGGGCGGCCATTTTATTTGAGTACTGGCGATAAAACGTATACTAAAATATAGTTATAACATAATGGTTTCAAAGTAATCTCTGCCAAAGTCTGTTTTAAGTAGACTAGTTTCAATTATCAATATAAATTGCATGAAGATTCTGAAGAAACGAGAAGCTGTTCGTAAAGCTTGGATAATAGTCATTAAAACGGTAAGTACGATCGAAAATATTTTTGCTGTTTTATTTGTGAAAACGCACTCAAACTCGTAACATAAATCTACAATACCTGCATTTCACGTGTCTTTAGTAAAACAAAACGTGACATTTTACCACGACTACCTAATAAAATAAGTAGTTTTCAGTATTTTGTAAACGAATTCGTATGATTAAAAGTATAATACCAGTTTTCGGTTGTGACGTCACTTGTTACGGACGTGTTACGGACGTGTTACGGACGTGTTATGGACGTGTTACGGACGAGGCCGGGGGAGATTGCCAGCGTTTATAAATCATGCAATTACAGCCTCGTTACAAGTAGACCCTGCACTCACTGTAGGTCGCACTTCGTAACAGACACGAGTCACATTGAAACGAGGTGTTTTAAACAATAACCCGCGGTCCAAGAGAGTGATGCATTGTGGGGCAGGACATGTACGGTAGTCGTGACGTCATGTTACTCTTCATCGTTCATCGTCTCGATTACCAACGTTGCTCATACACTGCGAAGTACTTTATAATTTCAATGCAGCGATTCCTTAAACTATGGCCAAAATAAAAGTACCGTTTATTTTGTCATCTTTAAAGCCAATACCAAATTACACGGTTCAATACTTTCGTCAAATTTATTGAACTCAAGAACAATAACGATTCACATGGGTGTGTATATTGTTGTGCAATGTTGATCACGCGCCTGAAATCAATAACAATTCTGCAGATAATTTCAATAAGCTTGACTAAAGCATTGAACCGTGTGTAAGTGTGCATAAAAGATGTGCGAACGAAAACTTTAAATTGCCTGAGCACTTGAATGTTTTAATGCGCATATATGTGCTGTAAAGTTAATTGAGGCGATTAGTGCGTGATTAATAAGTAGGTACCTATTAAATGGTCGTAAATCGTGGCTATTTAAATGTACCACATCATGTTTAATACCACTGTTTATCTTGTTTACATTCGACATAATATAATATAATACAATAGGATTTAGAAGCCTATAGATTGGTGCATGCCCATGCATTTCTAATGTATATACATATGAAACATCATCTTTCAAGTGAATTTTAAGTGTATTTCTGATTATGAATCCATTATAAACTTCGAGGTAGCGAAGTATTGTTTCCTTGCTGGTGTGTGTACTGTGTACTTTGTAGTGTCGTGTAGTGTAGTGTAGTGTAGTGTAGTGTAGTGTAGTGTAGTGTAGTGTAGTGTAGTGTAGTGTAGTGTAGTGTAGTGTAGTGTAGTGTAGTTAGTGTAGTAAAGTACACCACAGTGCTAACAGTTTTATCACCCAGTGTGTTTGTTTACGGCGAGTGATCTTACTTCCATTGACTCAGTTGCTCGCATGAGACGAAAAGCGCTCACGCACCTGGGGCTAATTTTTTCTCATGCCTGTATGAAATTTAATGAGTTGAAAGCTAGAACTGGACCTGTGATTGTGCCCGAGGGCCTGGGCCCGTACAGACGGACAGACAGACGGACAGACAGACAGACAGACAGACAGACAGACAGACAGACAGACAGACAGACAGACAGACAGACAGAAATACAGACAGATAGACAGACAGACAGACAGACAGACAGACAGACAGATAGACAGACAGACAGACAGACAGACAGACAGACAGACAGACAGACAGACATACAGACGGTGTTTTGACGTTATGTGATGAGAACGAAAGATCCCAGCAGCAGGTGATTTTTCTTGCGTTTATATGAGATCTAGGTGGAAGAGCTAATAACATACTCCAAAAAATGACAATCATATAAATATGTAGGCTACAAAGACTGCCCAAATTTAAATTTCAAAATTCATATTATATATAATATTATAAAAAATATTTCCGAATGTATATTTAATTAGATTAGGAACGATATAATTGTTAGGTTTGCTGAGCATGAATTATTGATACAGTTCAGGGCGAATATAATTAATTACTAAAACAAAGGTGTCATGTGAAAAAGAGTAAAATAATTTTTATTTCGATCAGTTAAAACTTGAAATTATTTATATCTTTCTATTCATTGGTACGTGTAGCCTGTTATTATAAGAAACACATAAATAATATTATGTTAAACTCAAGTGGGCCACATTCATTTCGTGTGTAAAACTGTATTGTACGCTCAACGGAATATGGTTATCGAGCGACAAAATCATAAAAAAAATCGTTGACTTATTTATTTCGTTACGAAAAAACTTAGAATTCCAAATGAAATAGTATCACCTTGAAAGCGAATGAGCTTCCAGCCACAATGGGATTATTATTAACAATTATTTACACTTACATTAATTAAAGCCATTGTTCTAATAGGTCTTAAAGCTGTATACTGATTGCTGTTTAAGTTAAGTGGGTATTATTACTATATGGGAGATTTGTCACGGAGGTAGTACCATAGCAATAACTTGTAAAAGTATTTCCCATAACAAATGTTATGCATGTAATGTATTATGTTATTTACAACACGATAGCAATTCAAACTTGGCTTATGAAACGTCATATGACATCCATACCCAACCCAGGATTCGAACCTGGAACGCAGCCGTGGTCAACAATAACAACGGCCGCTTGGGCTTGTTGAAAATGTCTACAAAACAGAAATCTCCAACGTTGGAATGACGCGTGGTAAAAATACTGCTGTTTTATTTGTGAACTTGTCTGTACACAAACAAGCATCACTGGACCCATATTACTAGTCTACAACAAGGCCCAATTCGTTATCAGAGAACACCGTATCCAACAGACCCTTCACCCACCAATCTTGTCGAACTAATGTTGGTGCCCAGCCCATGTCCATTCTTCCTGATCACCGCTCAACAGACGAAAATATTGTTAACATGCTCCCAACTTTTCACGTTAATTAGTCTATTTCTCCCTGGGGCTAACTGGCGGTGTCCATCCTATATCATTCTAAATTTGAACAATGCTGCAACATACGCGATACACATAATATATTAAGCACTTTCTGCCTACTGTTTCGAATCTTGTGGCCTTTCGTATATGTTATATACTTCACCTTTCATCTTTATAATAACTTACTGGAACATTAGACTAATCGCACAGTAGTTTTTTAATTAGTTACCGTGGAGGTAGCCTGACGCTGTTTGGGATTATTGTTATGTCAAGAAACATTGCCATAAATCGTTTTCGTTTTTAAATGGACTGGGTTCCAATTAGCCTATAGCCCTTGTATTTAAACTAGTCTGTATACTACTCTGACCATTAAAGAATAGCTCTCAACCTTGACCGCACATCTACACAACACTTCTGTGTTTGGGACTAAATGTTTTTCAAATAGAGAGCAAATAACTGATGAATGTTTTTAAATAATTTATTTGACGTTGTTGTATCTGTTCTCGGAATTACTAGGCATGAGAAAGTTATATTATTCAGGCAAAATACGGCAGGTAATGGAGATCCCACATGTTTCTTCTTTGACTTCTTGCACTGGCTACTGGACACTAATATATTCTCCACCCTACACACTACAACAAACACAATATTCTCACGGCCAATCATAAAACATCGTTCAAACAACAGGATACACATCGAACTTTTCAATTATTGTTGCGGGAACTGAATATGTTTGAAACATTCACCCCATTGTTATTCGAATTTCCGGAAACCGAGTTATGTCATTTCGCGTATGGACGTATTTTCTTGAATCGCAGATCAGAATCGTTCTAAAACACGTAGTTCCCGCAAGCCTATCCGGCCGAGGTTCTCGATCAAGATAGTCGCTGCCGCAGATAAGATCGACTCGTATTAAAATGTAGTGTGGAATATAAAACAGGCTGGGACGGGTATCTTACGCCAGTTGGCGAGCAGAGCAGAGCAGAGCAGAGGAGAGCAGAGGAGAGCAGAGGAGAGCAGAGGAGAGCAGAGCAGAGCAGAGCAGAGCAGAGCAGAGCAGAGCAGAGCAGAGCAGAGCAGAGCAGAGCAGAGCAGAGCAGAGCAGAGCAGAGCAGAGCAGAGCAGAGCAGAGCAGGGCAGAGCAGAGCAGAGCAGAGCAGAGTGTATAGTGTAGTGATTGATCGGGCTTCGTCCCCCCGCGAGCAAGACTCGGTTTAACGACGCCTGGGACATTGCGGAGTGTTACGGGAGGGGGAGGGGGGGGGGGGACCTCTAACGTCCGTGGGGGAAGATTTCCCGAGATTACTTTCCGAGAAGTTTATTGCGAACCCTCTGCTTTGATTGGGACGCGGCAATCGAATGGCATCGCCGAGTGAACGGTCTGGTCTGCCCACTTCGGGTATCCGCGCTCCTGTTTTCCGGAAACACTCGCCAACATCGGAGCGAGATCTATATTTCCTTGATGACCCTCCTACTACCACCCTGCGTTTCTAGTCCAGACGGTGGTCGGAAGTAAAACTTTTGGTTTGGAACATCGATCCTTGGCTACTTGAAACCTGATGCAATAAGTTTTCCTTGTTGGTACGATCGCTAGGCTAATCCACACTATGTGCTTATACTTTTATTTTGAACGTGTCTTCCCATATATATTAGTGGGTAGACAGCTGTGCAGAGTGCCCGTAATGGGTGGGAACTCTCTTTAGTTTTCTTTTACCATACAGAAATTTGGAAAATATAGAAAATAATACGGCTAGATAACTAATCTACACAAATTTAGTATATACGTATATAGTTCTAGTTTCGTTGTTCTACACACTGAAGGTTATTGACATAATTGTTCATTGAGGGTGTAGGGTGGGGTGGGGAGGAAAGGCGTATTTAAATAAGAGGTACAAAGTTGAAGGAGGGGGGTGAATGTGGCCAAGAAAGTTTAATATATATAGTTTAATAGGCTTATATATAATTTAATATATTATATCACACTTGTGGGGCTTTGTCCCTGTTGATGATAAATACATAAAAAAATTTAAAAAAAAAAAGACTTTATAGGAGAGCTAGACGTAGTTCAAGAAATGTCTGGTTTTACTTTGCATCCACTTTTTACTATATCTAAACATCCAATGTAAACACCTAACTATAGTATTCATGTATATTTTGATGTTCCATGTATATTATAGTGGTGAAATGCACATTCATTGCACCTCACCTACCTCATACATAAGCAATTGCTCTAAATATCCGTTGCGATCACCGTTCCCCACGACAACGTCAACCAGCTCATGACACAATAACTAAGCACACTAATTATCATCAACTAACAACCCCCGTCAAGCCATCATCGTTCATTACACTCGCATCGCCTCGATTAGCCTCTCTGCATAAGCATGAGTACCCCCAATTAAGCTCCACACAGTACACATATTTTTCAATAAATTTCTATGTTAATCTCGGGAATTTATCAGTTGTAATAGTTAATAGCAAGTATATTTTCAATATGGCAACAACCTACACATAGTACGTCTAACCTAGTTTCGTATTCATTCGCCATCAATCATAATTACTGCACCACACACGGTATGCAGTATGCATGTATATACGTAGGATAACCACACCACACATCACCCTGTATGCATGAACACCGTAGGCATAGGTGTGACTGTGTAATGCAATACCAAAGCCCTTCCAAAGCAGAGAACTGTGTGCGTATATTAATCATCTTCACACTTTATATGTAATTATGTATTGTTTAGTAGTACAACTGTTTAATAATGCAAGACGACAACGATTGTCTTCATTTTAAATTTTGACTTGAGTTTTTCCGCACAGATGGCCATGGGGTGGATTGTGTGACTGGTATATGTACGTCTGTTAATCGATACGTGAAGTGGTGATATAAATCATAGCACATTATCTATGCCCAAGCCAGGATTCGAACCTGGGATACACAAACTAAGGTTTAACAAACCTACGCATAATCGAGCACGCTCAATACGCCGCTAAAAATAATAAGATTGACACATTATTGATATTGTATTACATAATATTATGAACAAAGTCTAAGTGAAAATCAATTCCATTTCTTGTAATTGGGAGGTAGATACTACAACGTCTAAAGAGGTATTTCATGACGGAATAGTACTGACAAACCACCTACTCAAAAGCTTGGCTTGCAATTGTTTGGGTATGATCGAATAAATTGAATACGGGAGATAAACTATTCGAAAACAAACGTGTAACACAATAATAGGTGTGTCAAATATTATCACCCACCGCTGTCGCCCGTGGGATGTGACAAATCGACATGCACGGATGTCCCCCCCCCCCCTCCCCCCTCCACCCCCTCCCTTCGCAGGGTTTCGGGCTAAAGTACCACGCCCTGTGTTTCGTACAGAATTGAAACCAGAGATGTAAATTTCAAAATACGTAGATACAGCCTACGATATTCGTGCATGCAATATATACGAAAATAAAAATTATTTATAAGGGTATTGTAGCTGGTTACCATGCCTCATGCCCACACGACTCCAATTCCCTTTACATTCGAACCCGAAATATCCCTTCCTTCTCAACATCCTATCCGCTCATCGACTGCCTTATATTTGTATTACAATCCAAACTCTCAGCACCTATCTAATCCTGCATGCATTATTTGTAGAGCACACAATACAAACCCAAAATTTTTAAGTTTGGTTGCATTGTGTTGAACCAACCATTTAAAGTTATATTGAATACAAGCTGGCTGTTCGCAATTAATAATAATATGTTTGCATCTATAGCTTGTGTTTATCTCTATTTTTCCATTTATAATGGCTCCATGTATTGATTGGTGTTTGATGTTGACCCTATTGGAAGTTACAGATTGTTATTGTTTTGTTGGTGTAGACATTGATTGTGGTGTTGATAATGTTGGCATTGACCATGTTAGTAGAGGTGTTTTGTGGGGATATTTGCCTTGCTAGTGTTGGTAACGGTGGCGAAGTGCACGAGTGCTGCACTCTACATGTAACCGCCAAGTGCACCAGTACTACAGAGTGATTACGTGTGTGCATCTGCTGGCTGCAGTTCAGTTTACTTGCATGCATGTGCACAATGCATGCGCAATTACAAACAAATTAGCATCGGAATTACTTGTAGCGATATTATGCATATGGTAATGTAAGTAGTTGCTATTTGTGCTGCGAAACAATGATCGTGTTTTACCTGAACGAACAAAAATGTGTTTATAATGTGACTGAATGGGAGGATACAGATGAAGTATATTGCAGAAGTACATAAATACACCATTGTACAGTTCTACTAACAATAACGTGTTTTAATTTTGCGTAGCTGACAAACATTTTTGAAAACATTTTTGAAAATGTGAAAAACACCACCCCGGGGTGTGGGGGGGGGGGGGGGGGGCGCTCGCCCGTGGAGATGACTGTGTGAGACTGACGGGATCTTTCGAACAATGGAGCTCAGACAAACGTATTTCTTGGACATGGGGTTTCGAAGATATTTCACCAAACGACAAAACAAAACCGCGGACAAAGAATGGGCTGATCATCTATTCTGACATCCTCCGTGCAAAGTGGCTGACATCTGGGCAACAGATTTCGGCGAGAAGAAATATTTTACGTTCGAAAACATGGATCGAAAAAACTTACACCCGCATTTCGTTGTGCTACCACTAAGGTCGAGTAGAAGTAGTTATTGAATTATCCAAACGCCGCCCTTTTTTCTATGCACTTTAAGATCTCATAACTTTTTGAAAATGTATTTCAGTACATTAAAAGCAATAAAAAATTAAAAACAAAACAAAGGAACAAATTACTAATACAAAAATAGCAAAACGGAAACTACTCGATCTACACAAACAAAATTGTATTTTGTTTTGTACAAAATTATTTCAATGGTACAGATTGTGTTCTTCAATTCCTCTATTGACTCTAAATTTCCCAGTGATCTTTGTTTCTAAATGCAATTATAACCAAGTTGCATCGAGGTGAAAGCTCTTGAAAGCTATCTTACTCATTAGTACTGTTACGGGCTTAAAATAGCTTAAATTAGCATGTACGATAAGTTGCAGAAAAGAACACCAGAAAACTTATCTTAGTGTGACTATCGCATCACTAAACATGGCCGCAATTCATGTAAAATTAAAACACAAATAAACACACGAACAATAACCACGGTCAAAAAATAAAAACACTCACCAGTGCGTAAATTTTCGACAGCGTCCGCTGTCTTCCTCAGACGCGAGGGAACTGAAATTAAACTTGAGGGAACTTCATGTAAAATTGTTCCACTGTAACCTTGTGAATACTGACGTCATAGATGAGCGAGTCGGAGCCAATCAGCGGTTAGCTTCTTGAAATAGTGACATTTGATTGGCCAATGCCTCACTTATCTATGACGACAGCATCCACAAGGTTGCAGTGGACTTTTATACTCAGTTCCAGTTGACAAGACAAAACTAGGCCACTTCAATAGACATAAAAAGAGACCCAATGTTGAAGGAAATTTGAGCTTTTCGCGCGCCATTTCACCTGACACCTCCCATCATTCAGGTGTTAAAGCTTATCTTACATTGAAAATAACAATCGCCTAGTTATTTCATCCACGATAGCAAGCCAGTACGTGCCCAACGCGTTTCAACAGTGCGATACACATAGCGTGTGCATTAATTTTATCTAGAAGTCTGATATTATGCCTCGAGGCTCAGAGTGCAGACCGACGATTTTGTATAAGGCAAAAAAATTGAAACCACACATCGTATTTCTGCTCATGGAGGTGAGAAGAAAGTGGAGACATTATTTCAGATAATAGGCTGAGTTACAATCTGAGTTGAGTGTTGTTCTAAATAAGACCTCACTCGTTCCTTATACAGATACAAGTAGGATACATACACAAGATCACAATAAGATATTATAGCTAGAGATAAATGCAAATGGCCGGGTTTATTTCAGAGAATTGCGGTTTTTGAATTTATGAATGTCGGTTTGGTTCAGTAACAGCTGTATTCCAGTATCTCACTCAATTCATATTACACATTCTTTTAAAGGTTGAATATTCATGTAGAAATTAAGACACAAGTTTTTTTTTAAGTTAGATTGATCATAATATTATGGTCCTATACAACATCCAACTAAAAAACACGATTACTGTTGGATAACAAAAATGTCCGACTGTTCGTTTTTGATTTTCTGCAAAAAAACTCACGTGCTAGACGATGATTTAGTTTTAATTTTCTGGTATAAAATTGATCAATTCGTATTCATTTTGCGAAATAATATAAATCCAACACATTTCTGTGTTATAGTAATTCGCTTATTTCAAATGTATGTGTTGATAAATCTTGGGAGTCAACTGGATACAAGACAGAATAGTTTCACGTGGCAACAACCAATCACACTACAGAGAAATCTGTGTCATATAAATACGTCACTCGTAATTTACATACGTCGAGTTAATCGAAATAGTTTCAATTCATGATTTGATTTATCACTTTCTAAAATCGTTTTGTCAAAATTGGTGTCTCACCTTAAGCTGAACGTGCAAGGAATGCATTGGCGAGGTGTACAAGTACTTGTACTTGCAGGTCGTTTGTTTTAAGTGTAATTAGCTCTATAACTAACTAATAATCAGGTGGGTCTCACTTCGCGTTCAGTGTCAAAGATAGGCTGGTTGTGGATTTAATAACACACACGAATACCCTTAACTATGCATGAACACGTTCACGAAAATTCATTAAAACTCGTGCAATTTTCTTTAATAAATCTGTATTTTTAATCGGGAATTAACTTGAGAAATCACGTAATAAGTTGATTACTTGGCGAGTGCAATATAACGGTTCGTGCAAATGTGGAGCCATTAAGACGGCTCATTTGATCAATAATGTGTGCGCAATTGTTTGTGTGAGATGGAAGAGTGTGAATTAACTATGTTGGTGTTTTGTAGAAATGCTGTTTGACTATTGAGCACCCTATAGGAGCCTATAGTTACTTCATTCTAAATTCGAAACTACTTGGTTGTGTAGTTTTTGAGAAATATCGTATTATAGTGGAGAACCATGTGTTTATTTTTATCTTTTCCTCCCAAGATTTGTGTTGTTGTCTTGCATCTTTGTTTAATTTTACAGTCTGCACACTCACATACATGTCTGCATTAGTGTCTTTCTATAGTTTTAGTTTATTAATATTTATATCGAGAATTGTTCGGCTTCGTTGTTCTTATACAGTTTTCCCAGTTAAATGAAAAAAAATCAGAAATATGTCGAGATGTGATGTTATCTTTAACGTTGAAATTGATGTGAACGTTTACTTTGCAACAATAAGCAATGAGAACAAGACAAGACAACAGCATAATTGAAGCATTTCCTGCATTGGAAATCAATTCTCTACTCGAGGACAAAGTGTCTTGTTTGTGTATATCAAACTACACAAGATTGAAACTCTTTCATGTGAGTGAGTTGAACCTTGAAGCAAGAGAAGAGTAAAATGTTTCGTCGTTCAGAACCCGCGGTCGATGTCTCAATAGAGCGTAGTGAAAACATCAAATAAATCAAACCAACAGATCGAACATTTCGCTATGATGGATGTGGTGTCCTGACAGCGAGAACACGTGATTACAATTTACAACATAATATACCAGCATGCATTCATTGTGGTGCTGACTGTACATGCGATGTGGAACACATGTCATTACACAAGCGTTACACAAATACGCAATTGCCAATAATGAGATTTATCGATATGTTCACGACGGAACTTACTCTTGCCAATTTGGTAAAGTAATTATTATTAAATAGATTTGTACTACGCATATGTACTTGATCTAGTGAAAGCACTTTACTTACACATATTACTACTTTACTATGCAGTTCGTGATTATTTGCGTTGTTTACAAGAAGATATAAACACGCCATTACTGGATTATGACGTACACACACACACACACTCATGTTGATCCATAAAATCATGTAGGCTGTAAATTTTTATCTGATAATCCTTCTTGGATTGATGTGATTTCTGGCCAAGTGCTGCGGCTCGATAATGTTGTTATTTTATTATTGTAAACACATCAAGATTTTGGGGAGTAAAGCAGATAATGAAGTTTAGTGTTTATGTAACTGTCACACGGAACATGAGTGTGTAGTGTTTGGGGTTGGGCAAGGGGGCAAATGGAACCGACGATTGTACAGATATGTCACTGGCCGTAGGGCAAAGGAGTACATCTAATTAAAGGTGTATTTATTGAGATTTTACAAACAACTGGGCGAACAATTAGCTTCATCTGTATGTATTGTATATTAATATGCATTTTTGTGAAGGGAATTGCAATAGTTTCCAATGAAAGCGGTCAACGACCCTTAACACTTAAGACAAAGTACCTTAACATTGATGTTCATACAAGGTTCGAGTCCGTGAGTACACACTTATCTAAAACAAAGTTTTGTTTGATGGTTATGAGGGAATCCAAAAAATAATAGTAAAAGTGAAATGAAATAATTTTGATGTAGATTTAAAAAAAATTTCAATAAAAATGTTATATTTCAACATTATTTACCTAATTATTTACATAGTAAATATGAATAGGAATATTTCATAAGTAAATAAATAAAATTTGTATGTAGACATAAAGATAATTATTATTTTGGCACTTGCAAGAGTGTTCTGAATTGTATAAATATAATTAAATTAAATCATAAAATGCTGTTATTCTTTTTTATAAAGATGGCATGATACACGAACATGAACGAGAAGGTTAAAATTTTGTCACTTCCATTAATATACATTTTATAAAAATAAACGTAAAGTTAAAAATGCGGTCACCTTAATTTATATATTATTCATGAAGACACACGTGAAGGTTAAAATGCGATCACTGTCATTTATATATACACCTAATGAAGCTACGTCATCTATCAGGCCCGACAATACTATGCGGTTTGTGAGGTCTTTGCAATGTCGGTGGCCATCCTAATGGCCAGTTAGAGGGCTAATCGAATAACTGACGCGAGCAATCCATTCCACGCTCGCTGTGCCGTGCAAGTGTTGGCCTGTTTGCCATGCACGCTTCCTCTCAGCTATGTTCGAGTCCGTTTAATCGTTCGACTTGACGCGACGCTAAATCCGACGCAGCTAGCGCCGCCACCTAACGCACACACACGCACACGCACACGCACACGCACACGCACACGCACACGCACACGCACGACGCCAGAAATACATTCCCCCCTCGCTCTATCACGCCATTTCATCGCACAAGTGTATTGTTTATGGTGTTGTAGAAGCTAATCGGGTGCATTTTGTTTACAGATTGGTATATTATAATGTATTAAGCTGGTGTAGTGATTCAATAACAACCCACCGCACCCCACCCCATGCAGATAACGCTAACCTCAACGATTTCTCGTTGACAACACAGGTCACAAATTGAACTATAGTTACATTGAAAGTAAATTAATTTGATGATTGTACTTTAAGCATGATAACCGGTCCCTGTAAGTTAAGTTAAGTAATTATTTACAAATGTATTATGTCGTGGATCAAATTATTCTTGTATGTAGATATTTTGTATGGCTAAATAATGTCTCTAAATATATAAATATTTTCTGAATTGCTTAGGAGTGAAAGATCAAAATAGATGCATGTGTTATGGTGGATAATGCGGGTGGGTCAGACATTGTTTTAATAGCGTATCATAATTAAAAGTTGTAAGCCGTATAATGGCTTCAATTATTATTATATATTAGATCTTTCTGCGCATATATATGCATGGTCTGAATCAGCGAAAAGTCTATTACAAACTTGCACACAATACCAGTTTAAATTATACAATCCAGAATTATATTTCTGAATCTGTTTACGAGGCCTGCTAATGATTTCGCATATCACGGGCATGACATGGTAAAAACATTTCTTGAAAGAAAATTTGCGTACCTGTATCTCCTAACGTATGTGCGTGCGAGGCTTAATTAAAAAGTGTGTGTAGGGTATATATTTGCATTGTCTGGCATTTTTATTTGTTACTCTTTCGTTTTTTCACAAACGTTCAAAGGTTACAAATTACCAAGTGTCAACGTTTTACAATCTTACATGGAAAATAATAATTAAAAATAAAATGAATAACCTCCAGTCCTTGAGTCAAACTGTGGTTAGATTTATATGAGAACGCTTTTACGTAACTGCTCATGTATGTAAGTTATCAATTTGACTATCGGTCTATAAAATACGATAAACATTACCACTTCAGTATGTATTCGTACTACATAGCTCCGTGATCTAGGTACATTACATCATGCTGTACACCAAGCCAATCACCGTATATAATTATCGCTACATAATTACTTTCCCGGTTTTATAAATCCTCATTTATCATCATCACATCAAACCTGGAGAGAAACGAAGGTTTACTCTCATAAAGTAATAAAAGTACTTTATATAGTTTGTTTATAGCATCGGTATCGATTTTTACAGTACTGACCTACCGCACATGTTGAAGCTAATCCGTGAGAACATAAGGGGATATTGTTGCTCTGCAGTTTGTAGTAATACTAATACCCTGTCAGTAGGGTGCCGGAAGGCCTGTCGAGCTTAGCATTTAGATTTCATGGCGCAAATTGAGGTTCATTGTTGTACTCGGTTGAGGGCATTTTAAAAGTCTGCATGGGGGAGGTAGGAGGGGGGAGGGGGTGGGGGGGTTAACTGGGCGTTAGAATATCGCCTAATTGATAAACTGAAAGTTCTAAATGTATAATAGATTGCCAAAGAAGTTTACAAATGTCGGTTTGAAATTACAATTCAAAAGAATATGCCAATTTAGATTATAAAGTGTAGGCCTATACTAATGATCTCTACAAGCCCAACATAGAAAATAATAAAGGAATATTTATCAATTAAAAATATTTATCTAGTGAAAAGAATTGACTTGCATGTAGCAGACCTACTTATAGTTTTTGTTTAGTGTGTATATTAATTTGTATATACGGTAATAATACATTTCGTAAACAAAACATCAGCTGTTCAGTCCTGACGTGAAGAGGTACAACAATAATTTAAAAAAGTCGAGAGTAACAAATATTTAAATTTTGACAAATAAAAATAGCATGAGTATTTATATGATTTTGTTAAAAAAAAAAAAAAAAACAATTTTAACTATTCCAATTCCGTGTCACATTAAACTACCCGACAAACCATGTATACACACTAACTACCTATTTTAAATAGCGCAGTTACGTTTTTATTTTGTTTTCATTCACTCACAAAAAATCTTCTCCATATTATACAGCATGTATCCGTTTATTTACTTATTGCCAGTAAAACTTTTATTGCCCTTGTTTGTAATTAACAATAACGGATGGAAGATATCAAACATGCAGCTGTGTAGACTTTTGTGGACGAGTACAATTTTATGACGAGAATTCATGTATTTTTGTCCTCTTTCTTGAACCAGTTTAAACATATGTACCATTGTAAATTTGTATCGATACAAACACCGAATAAAACGTAATTTGAATATTCAACTTTCACTCTAAAACGGAATTAAAACAAAATTAAGCGAAAAAAAGTGATCGTCAAAATTATTAACACATTATTAAGTGTTGGAACAAGATTAGAACAAGGCTCGCTTTAAAACAAAAAGAGTGAAAAGAGTGTTGCTTTCTCTCTCACCTTTTAGAGTTTAATATTTGACTTTAATATTGGTTCTCTCTCTTTCAAAATCATGATTGGCTAAGTACCAGTAAAATGTTTTCTTTTCATACACCACTAGTGACCACTGTATTTTGACTTTGATAGCAAAAGAAATGTCAGATTAGGCCGACTTATTTGTGTACAGTCTGCTGCATGTGGTTTAAATAAGTATTAGGCCCCAGGCAGCAAGTATTAGCAAATACCTTTATTTCATAAGAGATGTTCATTACCTCATTAACACACAAATCTGTGCACTTTGAGGGAAGGCCACTGTTAAACAAAGCGCTTAGTAGAGATATATAACCCATCAATAAGATTACCCACACGAATGATTCCATCGACATTGGTGTCATAAAACGCAAAACGAAACAGTAGCACGAAATTTAAGTTTCGCCTGCGGACTCGCATAACATTAAGCCTCACCCCATGGGTTTACTTGTTTTAGATCGCATGCACCTTGTATACACTTTACCTCAAATTGGTTATAAAACCGCGCCGGATCGCCACTCGTCAGTAAACCTGCCTGTCAGGGCATCGTGGTATAATCATTTAATCCACATCGAGGAGTAGAGGAAGTGTCCGTCCACTGCGAGCATGCACAGCACTGAACGGAAACCCGTGTGGTCGATTAAATCGAGACATTTCGTCGACCTGTCGTCGATTGATCGACATCTTAAAAGGCCGCCACTTGTTTAGTGAGGAACATTCAACTTAAGCGCACTTGATTTGGTAAACGTGCCACTCACGTACGATAAAATAGGCGCCACTTGATAACTGAACTGCGCCACTCATTTCACGAGAGCTAAACAAGGCGCCACTTGATTTGTTAAACGTGCCACTCATTCCGCGAGCGATAAGTAGGAGACACTTGATTTGTTAAACGCGCCACTCACTTGCGATAAAATAGGCGCCACTTGATAACTGAACCGCGCCACTCATCTCGCTAGAGATAAACAAAGCGCCACTTGATTTGTTAAACGCGCCACTCATATGTTTACAGTGTATTTATTAAACGCGCCACGCACATTGTGAGCGTCAAATTACTCAGCACTTGATTCTCTCTCTCGTCGCCACTTTATTGTCAAACACAATTGCACATTTTCTGAACCGCGCCACTCATCGCCTCGCTAGTGTTAAATTACGCGCCACTTGATTTCTGAGCCGTGCCACTCGTCACCTCGCAGGCGTCGAATTCTATTGTAAATACTTGACTTTGAACAGCGGAAATAAAGCATTCTTTTACGTTTCGATGAAGCGTTGCTGCGCGAGAATGCCTGTTCTTTACGTGCTGGGCCGGTTCACTGGCGGCTGACAGCCAGACAGACACCGTGACAGTTCAAATACTTAAACTCGACTCTTTAACTATCTTGTTAACGACGAAAAACAAACGTTACAAGTCAAAAACATGCCCCGCATGCCGACTATTTTTAAACGTTGCTCGAATAATGACAAGTGTTGCGGGTTGTGCGAGCGGGTACGCGGAGCCGCCCGGGTGGCGAGGCATGGGCTGCGGAGGAACTTTCTGACGTGTCTGCGGCGCGTTATCAGGACACTTGCACTCTCAACCTGCGCCTGAGAGAAGGTTCTGACGAGGCATGGCACTTTCTGCCGTGTTATCACTGAGAACACTTGCACTCTTGACCTGTGCGCGTGGGAATAGAAGGTTCTGCGAGCTACCTGCGACGTGAGGGTGCTTCACCATGGGGCGTCTCTATAGTCCGGCAACAATGCTGACAACAGACACTAACTACCTGCGATACCTGCATGGTGGAACGTAACACCCGTGCACTTGCAACATAACAGAGACGAGGGTGCAGGGTGTCATTTCGCTGCTCGATAATACGCCGTAACAGGGGCACACATTTTTTAGATACAATAAACGTATTCCATTAATTTTGGTTAGTTTAGTTAGTTTTAAAAATATAAGTCATTCATATTTGTCATGTTATTAGTTGAGATTTACCAAAAGATGTAGACCAATTATGTCTCTAATTAGGGTTTGACAAAGTAAGGATCCCAGCTTGATGTAGCCGACCGTAAATTCCACCACTTTGAAACACCGTTCAAAATTCATAACGTTCTTGAAATGAAATTGGATAATGTTTTAGTTCCAATCTACAGTAGAATATAATGTTTTAGAACGTTAATTGACTAATTATTATCTAAAAGTTTCAACACCACGCACAAGTTTACACAGACACAATTAATATACAACTATGCTCCTATTTCCTAGTTCAAATTCGAGAGTACATCTTAAAGTGAATTGGTTTTTCCATAATCTCAACTATTATCACTACTATCTTCTTATTAATAACTATAATTATTACAACTAATTATTTTGATTATTTTTTAAGTATTCGTTTAATTGTTGTTTTTATCTCATTCATGTTAAGGTTCCAAGTGAACGAGTATCTTTAATTAAAGTAGTGTAGGCGTAACACTCGCTTGATGAGTGCTTAACGTGGATCTCACGTTATGGCTATTGTATTGAGTGGATATAGCTTTTTTACCTCAAAAAATAAAATTATAAAAACATTAACATCGAGATACCATTGGTCACGGCTGAAAGTAGGATTATAGGCAATGTAGCCACAATATGGTGACTAGCATGAGATGTGAAATAATGTCTGTATGATACATACGTATTGTGTATGTAGGGTTATTGCAATACAAATGCTTGTAGGCCTATAGCTTATTAGTAATTTGTCAGATATCTCGTTATATTATAAGCATTCTTATTGGTAGCGTTAATACGTTAAAATAAATGCCAATATTTATAGAATTAATTCAAAATATTAACATTACTAATAAACTGAAATTAAAACTTACACTAGAATTTTAAGGCACCATTTAATCCCAATACGAAGTTGTATTCAAATGAAATTACTTCATGATACTGTACACCACTAGGCCTATACACGAATTTTGAGTTACACACTCATAATGGATAGAGCAGATATTGTTATAATTAAACAGTATTATTATTATTTCCTAAATCCCATCATTCATTTTTAAAATGCAGAATTACATAGCTACATTAAAATATAAAATTTTCAAGCAGACAACACCAAGTTGTTAAATGCTTATATTTTGTGACTTCCCACCAACTTCCATAAACTATTATTATTGTCAACTCATTCCTTTCATCGTGATTAATTGACGATACATGTAATAAATTACAAATATTGTACAGCCATAAGTGAGAGATTGTAACACAAATATTTGCACGCTGAATGAATTTTGACACAACGTTCTTTTGTTAGCTTTGTTTCTATTCAACTATTATTATTGGATTTATTGCCATGTTATTGCATTCGTCCACACACGAAATTATAATTGGAAGTATCGCATCGAAATACAAATATCCCGCACGCTGTATGAATTAAACCCTGCCAATGTAATCATTCTACTGTTGTTATTTGCGATTTTTTAAATAACGATACGTGAAAATAAAACACAGTATTGAAGAGATCGGCTAACATATTATTATGTACACTGTACAGGATAACAGGCTGCAGCCTTTAGTATATTTGAACACAATCATTATTTAACAGTAGGTATTAACAATAATTATTTTCAGCATATTGCTTTTGTTTGACGATACACGAATTTCGTTTAAAATATTTAACAGTTTTAAGTACAAACTCACGATACCTATAAATGCGCTTTGACGCAGCGCATTGTTACAATTGTTTTTTTAATGAACGGTCGACAGTGCCCTGTCCTGTCTGCAAAGCTGTATGTCCGTGAGTGAATACCACTTGATTGATAAATGAGTTTGACTGAACCGCATCGAACCTATTATTGTTCAAAAGACGTCAATGGTGTTTGAACGAGTGTCTTTGAAGTGTTTAATGGATTATTAGCGGGCACCATCCTTCTTCTCGCATCACCTCAACGTCCTATTGTGCTCAACACTCCTGATTGCTCTTCTTCAGTCCTGCTTTCAGGACCCTTCAGCAGGAGTCCTTCAAACAGCTACTTTCCTTAATCTGTTCGAAAGCCTCTTGGCTGTGAATAGCACATCATGCTGTGTTATTGTTCAGCCTGTACGCTTGTCAGATCAGAGAGCTGATCCTTCATAGCGTGTTTGTTCACCGGATTACAACCCCGCTTATGTGTATTTAGGAACGCGACATGTGCTAATGCTTCATAAACAACCCCAGTGCGTATGTTTTATTGTGTCATTTTAGCGGTCTGTATCTCGTAATCACGCTACCAATCGGCTATTAGTATTCATGTAACTTTCACGTCTCTACATCACATATCACATTCACACGAACATGAGGCCTATCGCATTTCTTAAATGTTTCAACCCGAGACAAACCGGTTTAAAAGATAATTTACAATATTATCCGTATATGATGGAGTTTATATTTTATAGCCTGCCATAAAGATAATTTGTTAGATAAGAAAATGAAGGTAGCTTGACTAGAAAATAGACTTTTTTTAAATATTATGTAGAAGATAATCCACAGGTTTTTCTTTATTCCCCGAGTGAAGAGTAGTTGCTGAGATCTAGCTTCGCGCACTCGGTTGCATAGCTTACTTTATCTCAAGGTCCGGTATTTCCTCCCGGACACAAAACAAAGAAATTAAGATATTGTTGTATCTTCCGCTTTTCTTATATTGCACAGATTAATAACTTTCCCGTGTTCTCCCTTGTCTTAAACATATTTGACGAAAAGTTCTATCTTGTATGGATAATAAACTAGTCCGCACAAAACGCAATAATCGGAGTTTCTAAAAATCCAACCTGAATATTTGAAGATCAATTTAACACCTAAGCCGTCAAACTACCTCGATCTCACTTCACAGTTTTCCGCTTGATAGGTATAGGAAATGAAAACGTCCACCGTGACTATCGCGTTGTCGCTGTATTGCTTGGTCACTCCTACCTCCTAGGCCTACAACACCGGCATGACTGTGTTACCTAGTTATTAATAATTTGAGACAATTAACTCACCCCAGGTTGAGCCATGTACAGTTGGCCTGGTGATCGACCCACATGGGTCACGTCTGTTAGCATCGTGACGTCACTTTGTCCCCAAAGAAAAGTTATCAGTTCACTTGATAAGTGGAGGCGTTTGCCTAGCTAAACGATTAACCATGCGTTTCCCTTCTCTCTAGCTCGCCTTCACAACACTAACTGAATCCGGAGTTAAGCGAGTCCCAATCCCAACCTAAACCCTATAATCTGGTTGCTACGTACCTCCCCGTATCCCACATCCCCTCCCTAAAAAGGCGGATCCAATTCTCCAGGCACCAATCAGCAGGCTCTCCATATAATCATAGGTTACGACTGGTAACATGTCCTCGTTTTTTATTTACCGATCAACCACTCCTCTGCTGCGCTAGCGCTATCTAGCGGCTCGCGAGCGGACTGTCTAGTTACCACAAGAATAGCACAGTGGGTGTTCGTCTACTTATGTCCTGTATTATTGCGGGCTCGCGACAATGAGGGTCTTATTCTTAACGGTGTGAACACGTGGTATGGTAACATGCTGACTGCACTTGCACAATGAGTTATACTTTAGTGAAGTCCCTTGTTATGTCCACATTGCTCCTCTACCTTCCAGAGCCAGAGGTTCAAGTGAGGCGGTATAAACCGGTATGCAGACCGGTATCAAATGGTATGCCAAACCATACTGATAATATATATATATATACGAAGATTTATATTTTATTTATATGCTGATCCATTATTCAATATATTCTATTTACATTCACCACAGTTTTTGTTTATAACATTCAAAATAATAATATTTTTATGTAGAGAAAATATTGTGTGCTTCACAGAGAAATTATTTAGATACTTCTGCAATAATCAACAGTTATAAAACAAATAAAAAAATAAACCTATATAATAACCTCTCACTGTAACACCTCTCACTGACCCAACCCATATTTCCAAGTGAAATGTCTACAAACTTCCTAAGTATATCAATTCGTTCTCTAACTAACGATAGAAGAAGAAACACCACCATTTGTCATACAAATGTCACACAAAAAATGTGTTTCACACAATATAATTTTTTTAAAGAAACAAGGCGAAATAAATAAAAATAAATACATAATAAATAATTATTATTTGTCAAACAAACATTGTCCATTATAAAAGTCTTTACAAAATACAAAAAATAAATCAACCTATGTGCCCCTCCCCTCCGCCCTGCCCCTATACTCTCCCCTCCAAGAAGTATATTCGTGATGTAATTAATAGTTGTTAATAACGTGCGTATGCCGTAAGTTAGTTAAGTCTCTTCAACGCACTGTCCATCTAAGTGCGGTCTAAGTGAGAGATCTAAGTGCGCACATGGGTGTAGCTCTCAGTGCCATCCCACGTATGATGAGTTCTCTCTTGCGCTTCCTGAGTTCCTGATACCGATCATATCAAGTTGTATGTCTGTATTGTATGTATGTGCAATGTACATGCACACCGGTTGCAGTCTGACCCTCCCACACTCGCATTAAGCATGTTTGACCGTTCACCTACACAACACATGATTACAGATGTGCTCCAGCTCCTTCGGACGATGTTCAACACAACACGCACGTGAATGGCTGCTAGTGAAGTCTATACAGTTACTGTGAGATTACCTGTCTACTAAACACTAGAGATAATTTTAAATATTTTTTTGTCCATGCGGCCGTCCTCGATATAATATCACCAGTAAATATACAGAGCCCATCAAAATAAAAGTAGGCTTTGTCACAAATCGATACTTTTCAACTTAAAAATGTTTGCACCCATTGTAACCATTTTGTAACCAATTTGAAATTTCGTACATATTCAGATTAAAAGTGGACCAGGTCCGAAATTTCAAAACTATCAAACTAGGAGCCACGAGCATTCTTAAATTTATAAACGTATCCATTTTCGACATAGCTAAAGTTTATTCTGATGGGCTCAAATATATAGGCCTACCCGGAAATTCTTGGTTAGAGAGACTTAGATCAATATAGGACCAATACAGTTGGTAAAGCTAATTTATAAGGATCTTCCAAGCCACCAAATGCATTGTTTGTGCATGGATATTCCTTCTCGAACACAACACGATATACAAAATAGTGATTTTAGCATAAAGTATATCACAGGATCATTTTTATATACTGTTGTTGGTTATTATACAAAAGGTAGAAAGATGTGTTGCAACAACACACATTTATTAACGTTTAATAAACGGAGATATTTATTGGAACAAAGAAGCATTCATACCTAAGAACACTATATTCTCAATGAGATAGCGTATTTTGTTTTACTTTGTGATAACCGTAAAGTATTTTAAAGGAATTTTAACGGATAAAAAGCTGGTGTTCCGCAGGGTGTATGCATGGACCTTCTTTGTTTTTTTCATTCAGTGCATTGTGCCTATATACAGGTGGTAAAATTGTCTTTTCTCTCTGTGAATGCATAAAATTACGCATCAAAGATGTAAAAGTAAAATTCGTATATATTAGGTAGATAGAATTAATATAGCCTACATATATTTGGAGAGATAACAATTATAAAACATATTTTCCCCGACATTAGGGTCGAGCCCAGAATCTCGGGCTCTCTATACTAGAGCAACTGCGTTCCGATACAAACCTAATTTAGTTTATGTATCAGTCGGAGAAAATTATTGTAACAATTCTTGTCTCTCACACAATCCATAAAATCCATGGATATGCGCTGTAATGGATATCTACTGAAAAACACATTAATGAAGACATTTCAAACCATGATCAACCAACTTGAATAATTCATAATTCACATAATCTTCATAAACATGGCCGATAGCAATTGCATTATTACAGAGAGGCATACACGCGATATACCGCCATTTCTTATACTTTCTTTGAATACAATTTCAAACTAATTAAAACACGATAAAAACGGTTTGTGCATCCTTATGAGACTGCATGCAATTAATTGTATGTACCGCCAAAGATAATGTTCTCAAAGAGTTGCATATAATCTTTATCAATTATTAACAACATAACTGATAAGTAATAACAACTAGTCGACGACAGTTCCTCATCAGTCACTCATCACTCAAGGGGAGTATTTCTGTATTTCGGGCGTCGGCCCTCATAGAATACTTTTTTAGTATTACATCATGATTGTGCACAGTGCACATGTATATCATATTATACGGAAAACCCTTTTTATTTACATTTTATGGCAGGGCAATACTCATAGTATACTTTGTTAATGGTGGCCAACTAAGGTGAAATTTTTAAAAACGCTTTGACTAGGTAATTTTTATATTAGGGGTGCAGTTGCATAGTCAATTTGTATGGACAAAATTATAATATAATATGTAAAACAAGTTGAATGAAGATTGTAGACTATAGTCATAGACTATAGTTGAATATAGGTTTGTTTGTAAGTCATACTCACATATTCCATGTGTAGGTAGTATAAAAATTGTATTTGATCAGTGACATCCTGCAGATTACGTAAAGCAACAAGTATTGTCATAAGAAAAGATTACCTTTTCTTCCGGGATGGTCTCTCTTTATGCGACTTTGAATACCCCCCAAAACAAAATCATGCGTGCTTGTATATTGTATTGCAGTACACACTGCTGAGCCCCGGCATATATACAGAATTACACTTGATTCAGAACGATGTGCTATCATTGCGATTGGATTAACGTGTCAGTTTTAGAATTTAATTATTGTGACGAGGTTATGTCGATGGTTTCGTAGTAGTAGAATTCATTGAGAATTGAAGGTGTGTCTTCAGATTATATAGCTAGCGTACGTGTGACTAAATCCGCCCAAAATCAATATTAGTTGATACAGATCAGCAGCTCGGTTAAACATATTCATCAGTCTCGAGCCAAGAGGGGCCGCAAGTAGGACTGTAAACTATACAGGGGTCGGGGGAACGCTTACACATCACACATAGCAACGTTACAGGGGTGGTAAAAATACTGTACCACTTCGTGGAATCAAAATCCTGATTTTGTTTATTTTCGTGCGTCTGTCGAGTGTGCACATCTGCAATACGTGTAAAGCCGACATATATCAACGGTAGTACAGAAACTTGACTAACCCTAAAATTTACTGTGCACTTCCACAATAAAATTTAATAAACAATGCATACAATACACAATACATTTCTATTTTCAATCCAATATATATTCGTAAATGCATGAGTAACAAAACAACAATCAGCAGACATGTTGGATAAAAAGATATGAGCAGAAGAGTACATCCTTAATTTCTTAATTTACTTTTGTATCCTTGACTATACGTAAACGTATACTTTGGTGGTTAGTTTTCGGTACGTTCAATTTATCAATTACCATTTCGTGGGCATAGAGGTTATATACTCCAAAGATAAATTAATGGTAGACAATAACAATACAAGAAGTAGTTTTCTTTATACAATTTTGCAGTATTTCCCAATTGGGTATCGTTGAAGAATACATCTATCTAGTCAAAGCAGAGATAAAGCTGGTGTGCACCCTATAACGGGTATTCTTACAAACATTATTAATGGATGTACAAACTGGCCCTGACCGGGATTCGAACCCAGAGTATGGGCTATAGGCGAGTGCGTGGGCCAAATGAGATGAGTAGCAGGCGCCTCAATGTGAATAGGGCCTATGTGTATAATGTTGGACACAGGTCAGTGAATGACGCGGAGCATTGTAGGTGGGCACCATTGGTTGTGTAGACATAACTCATCTTAGTCACCACGACCTCTTGTCCAGCTGACGTAGATTCCACCTTTTCCAAATTGAAATACGGGAGCAAGACTGCTGGCGCTCTAATGGTGAGACCGAAAGGGTTTCTGGGTATTGCTCGAGTGGCCCAATAGGTGCAAAAAAAAACGTGAGGCACGTTTTTCATTATTTTTGAGACGGTTAATTCTTAATTGCTACGTTTATTTTTCCCATGAACTTGCCTGTTCACTGGGCCAGTTATACATCAGTGTGATATCACAAGTAGGTATGAAAACTGGAGATGGAAGAATGTTGTTTGTGTGTTGTCTCTATTTATTAATTTACTTTATAGGATAAATCGTTCCGAATGTTTCTTGAATTCGTCCGCAAGTTGCATAGAGGTAAATTTGTACCATTAACACAAAAACCAAAGCGAAAAGTATTCACGGAATCACAACTATAGGGGGTGATGTACACTCAATCTAAATATAAAATGTCAACTATATATTATATCGATTTAAGTACGTCCTTATTTTCATATCTGATCTACATTTTAGTTTAAAAAAATTCTTACCCGTATAATATTTTTTATCACATGAATATAAAACTGTACCAAGGTTAGGTCACCTACTAATGTTACTAAATAGTATATAATATATTATATAAAATATATAATGTGGGTTTTCTAATCTTACTGTGCACAATAATGTGCATTTATTGCAGTGGCGTAAGTAAGAACCCGCAAGGCTCACATTCACGGGGGCGAAGGGGGGGGGGGGGGAGGGAGGGGGGTCGAAATTACTGTTGGGTAAACAAAACTTTGTGCCAGGCAAGCGGTTAACTGTAGAGTAATCAACCACTTCTTTCCTAACATACTGTTGTTGTAAGATTATAACTATTGTTGTGCCTGTGCCTGTGAGTGCCAGGAGCCTATAGCCTGCATGTTGTTCAAGCTCTACACCAATTGGTCTTTATTTATAAAAACTCACCGAAAAAGTTGCATGCAAATTTGATGGACTAACGATAAGACGAAATGATGACGTTTTCCAAAATAATCATAATCTACTAAACACCATGGCACCTTTAGGGTAATTAATTAAATATCAGCCACGTTTAATGAGAGGTTTCGAATATCATCCATGCTTAAGGGGACAAGTGCGTGTCGATTTGCTGAAAAAAATATACGCATGCATGTTGCTACTGAATTAAAACTGTAGACTGAAGTAGCAACGTTCAACACCGGAAGTCGAAGAGAAATGCTCGAAATCAACGAATTGACTTTTTCTTCGTGTTTAGCGACACCTCACATGACAACAAGGGATGTGGCGTGACCTATATACATTGCTAAGTGTTTGGGCCATCTGTGATCCACTATTATAAGAGCACTTACATTCACAATAGGTAAACCCAGAGTAGAGACATTCTCATCCGCTCTATTCATACAAACCAAATGTCTTAATTCTATTTCCTAGTTCTATTAGTGCGCAGCCATTGTTGTGGTCATGGAATCATTAATAATACTGCATTAGAATCACGAATTCGAACAAAAAAAAGTTGTTGATTATGAAAAAATAAGAGGCCTCCAGCATGTGTGACGTGGGAGAGAAATTCAGTGGTGTTGTGACGTCACAGTGAGAAAAATGAGAAGGGGGTTTTCAATGTCATGCAACCTATAGTGTGCATGGCTCACACTTGCGTTTTGTGAGACGGTGTCTCAACTCACAATAATTTATTCGTACAATTCCTACCTCCACCTCCTCCTCCCCCTTCTCCTTAATTTTTAATGCGCGTTGTGGCCTTATTGTGTCCTAAAACGACATCTTTGTTTACTTTCGTTGAACTGTTTCAGAGGGCGTTTGGTTGAACTGTTAATGTATTTCACTAATTTACTATTATTACTATTAAGAAGAAGGTAACCCCCCCCCCCCCCCCCCTCCCCACACACACACACTTGAGCTCAGACTAGGGGGGCGCAAGTTACCACGGTTCTTCGACACCGCTGTTTCAGACGAAATGCAGTCCACATCCTCCCCACTCCCTTTTGCTCCCCCTTCCCCTTTCCTCACTGTCCTCCTACTTGCCCCTTTCCTCCAAACATTCCCTATTTCCTATTTCATCTTCATTTTTCACCCACTCATCGTCTCGATTAGCCATGTTGCAAAAATATGAGACGTTAAGCCCAAATATCAATCAATCATATATAAAGATAGTTTGTTACTAAGGAAAGGCATGAGACATTGAAGGGAGAAAGCTTAAAGATATAGATCGAAAGAGAATTGGACGAATGATATACTGAAAGAAACCTAAAGGAAAGAGATGCAGCATGTATAACATGAGAGGGTTGTTTGATGAACAGATGTATGAGAGTTGTGTAACGGTTTGGATGTCTGGAGGCAACTCATTCAGTGGTAACTCTTGACGCGGTAAAGATGGTGTTCAGTTGTATTATCTCCTGAAACAGCAGCAGAGCCCCAGCCCAGGGGCGCCGTAAGGATCCCCCCCCCCAACACTTTCCTCGTACTACCTTCTTCCAGGAAGTAACCCGCCAACATAGAGACACCATGGCAGAAATCTCAGATCCAACATTTTACTCTCAGATCATCAATCATAGATCAATAAATCAAGCAATAAACATGTATACTGGTCCCAACGTAACTAGTTTCATACCGACCTCAGATAATTTTTCTATATACTACCCATGCACTCTGTTTCAATAAAAATCAACCAATTCCTGGCGTTCTTTCGCACATTCGTAAAGGTATATTCTTCCCCTTAGTAGAGTGCACAAGTCTCGTTAGTCACGCCCTCTGTATTAGGATTTTCCAGGTATTCAAATTAAGGTCGTAAATTCACACACGCGTAAATTCAGCACATGATCGAGACTACTTTCCGTTGCGGAAACTTTATCTATAGGCCTAGTGAATTAGTTAATTCTTTTCAAACTTGATATATTTTTTTAAAGACCCCCTCCCCCCCCCCCCCCCCCTAAATTGTGATAAGTCTAGTCTAGTTTATAGCCTAGGCGTGCACGGTGTGGCAGAATGACAATATCAAACGATCATAGATTGCGTCTCGCCTGTACAACACACGACATACACAAACATCAGATTGCGACCAAAGCGTTGAGAAACATCTAGTGCGTGATCTCTGCACATCGCTCATGCGTGCTTGATGCGCACCTGGTGGCGGGATACGGTACCATATCTCTACGCATATAAGGACCGTTTATCATACAGAGAGGCGATTCAATTTCAATATGCCAAAACACGTTTGAAATCGAAGTCAAAGTAAAAAAAATACACTGCATATGATGGTCAGTGACGAACACGGGGTGGTTCTAAAGCCTCTCTCCCCCTTCCCTTAATCCCAATGTATAATACTAATTTGTCATAGTAACTGTCCGTTATAGGGTGCACACCAGCTTTGCCTGATGTGCACCTCTTCAGGTGACTAACTAGGTTATTAGGGTGTTTGGATAGCTGGGAAGGAATGTCCGAGGGCTGATAGTAGGACTCAATCCCAGCATTCGCCTTTACGACTGAGGAAAACCTCGGAAAAAACCTTCAGTCAGGACTGCCGGTGGCCGGAATCGAACCAGCGACCTCCCGAATTAGAGTCTCGCGTCTTACCGCTGAGCCACCTCTAAATCTCAATGAATGCAAGGTAAACCTTTTATTAGTGAGCTCTACGCGTGGACTGCAAGTGCAATGAAGCACCCGTATACCAGTCAGTTCATATCATCATATCGAACATAATTGTACCCGGATCGGATGAAAGATGACGTCACCTCTGATTATGTTTTACTCATGACCCCTTATCACAATAGAAATTTATAGTGAAACATTTTCTTACTGATCGTTCTGTTAGTTATAAAACATGTGCTAACCTTTCTTTTGTAGGCAGCGGTCACTTTAAGCAGCAGGCCGTCCGTATATACTTCATTAGAGATTACACTGTAATTAGTGTCAATTACTAATAGCCTTCATTTAGTGAAGAATTTCCAGATGGTCCGCCATTAGCTTTACACATCACAATTAGTGTCAATTGACATGTTTATAGAACAGAGGAAAAAACGGGACTTTTCTTGGAAAAACGGAATTTGGTCAATGAAATAAAAGGTTTTATATTTTTAGAAATTCCTTTGTTAACACCAAACATGCCGAGTTGTATAAACTAGATGTGCAATGTAAACCAGAACAGATAGTTTTGCTTTCACAAGAGGTTTATTTATTGTTATCGGGACAGCTTTCACGGCATCGTTCGTTATCTGATTCTAAGATAGAGGCTCACATTTTTAGCAATCGAGCGGAGAACCAATCCGGTTATTAGTTACGTTTGACGCTTTCGAATTGTTGCAACAATGAAACGTTGTGATTGTGGGAAAATTTTATGATCTCACCTAAAAATTACTCTATTACATATTTTTTACGTCGCGGTTATAAGTTATCGAATAATGTTGAGAAAGAGTTAATCCACACAAACCACGCCCCTACATTCAAATGGGGCAGTGATGCCTTTATAAGCACCACGTCTTAATTATAAGCTATGAACTAGTAGTGAGTGTAAATAATTGATGTAATAAGTGCGAAGAAAAAATCTAAAGCGGAATACAAATCTACATTCAAATTTGCATTGAAAAGAAAAATATACACCCTTAACGATCTCCATTTTTTGTTTTGACAAAACAGATGAGTTTTTATTTTGATTGCATAATTTTTACGCGTAAGCAGCTTTGAGGTCGTCGTTTTGTTTGTAATTATTATTACCCACATTCATTTTGTTGGAGGATCTGATAGAGAATCACTGTACATTCGTACCGTGTATAACTATAGTACTGTAAGAATCAAAGTCGTGCGAGCTGTTAAATTTATGTTTTCTAACATTTGAATCATCTACAAAATAAATGTGATTTATTGATAAATACCGAACGGTAATGGATGGGATCACAGCTATAGGTTTTATTTTCTCAAGAGTTGTTTACATTATCACGTTTTTTAAATCCTGATGTAAGTACAATCCGTGGGATCCGAGAAATAATATTATTCTAAGCGACTTAGTTTATACCACTCGATAAACTATTCTGCAATTCAAGTGTACAGCAACGTCAATACACATGAAGGACTATACAATGTACAGTTTTCAACTGATTTCATCCAAACACTCCCTCTAGAATCCCAGCTGTTGAGTATTTTGACGACGGTGTGATCTTTCCCTCACGTTCGGGTTTGATTTATGATTTAATGATAACAGTATTGTTATTTATTGAGCTGTCCCTACCCCATCGGCCACACAAATCAATGAGCACCGATCTATCTTATTAGGACATACATATAACGTAAATAGGTAACGTAGAATGATCTGAGTTTTATCCAAGTCAGGGTGAAATACTTATTAAAATGTTACTATAGTATGTGAACTAGTGGGAAGAAGCAGGAAATGCGAAGAAGAAGAGAAAGAAGAAGTAGAAGGAGAAGAAGACACATGACAGGCTTGGCAAGCCGATGTTAGCAAACTCCCTATGTTCAAGAATATTGATGACTAACCACTCCCTGACTCACTTTATTTTGAAACCAGGCGTATTGAAATGTATTTAACGAATAAACTTGCCTACCATGTGTGTACGTTTTATTTATATGCACACGAGTTCCATCCCCCCAAGAAACAGTGATTTCATGTGTACATTCTCGTCCACCTGCATATATAAGCTTACAATGCCAAGGATTACTTCTCTAGTACTTCCCAAATATCTCTTTCGGTTTATCATAAGCTGAGGATCATACCAGCTTCTTCCTGTGGCCCATAAAAGTGTACGAAACGAAGGACCTTGGAGCTAAACTTTGTACCACATCAAGTTCCAATCTTGTTCACGGGCTAAATCCCCCGAGTTATACATTGTCCTTATGGCGGAGCAGGGTTGGAAGTTGATGTGGTATGAACTTTAGTACCCAACCATCTTCTTCGTGTAGAGTAGCTGTAGACGAAGGAGAAGGCAAAGGACCACGGTTTCGAACAATCTTTCTCCTATACGGCATATTGTATACAAACTTACAATGCGATGCCAAAAGAACCAGACCTTCTTTGTATAGCCTATACAAGCGTACGAAGGATCACATATCTATAGTTCCCAACCATTTTCTTCGTATAGCCTAAGCGTACGATATGATGCCAGGGATCATGCAATATAGGCAACCCAAGCCAACCTTACACATGCTTTCGTCACAGGCGAGGTATACTCGTAGCCAATCAGCGATCGTTATCTGCGCGCGCTTGTCTCGGCGATTCGCTGATTGGCTACGAATACCTCGCCTGTGACGAAAGCACAATATGTCGTAGTCTTGGGTTGCCTATATCTTCGTGTGCATGGCCTCTACAAGAAGGATCACGTATCTAGTTCCCAAACAAGCATCTCCCTCCTGTGGCCTATATCAGGGTACCAAGGAAGGCTCAGCCCGTCTTCTCCGGGTGACAGTGGCGGCGGTGGTAATGGCGTAATGAGGATGACGAGGTAGAAGATGATGGCGGTGGGCTGATGTCTGATGTGGCGCCGGCCGGTTCCCATCAGATAGACCCTTATAATTATATCCTCGCTGCCGGGCTGGCCGATAGCCCAAAGAGCTTATAAAACTACAACTACAAGAGACTCCGAACTAATCAAGACTAGGAATGGTGACCGTACTTTTAATCGGCGAGCACGACCGTGTGATGCAAGCTCTTCTATCTAGCCTATACGAGTGCTCTGACAACAACTGTTGTATTGTGAAAGATGGGCCGATAGCCCAAAGAGCTTATAAAACTACAACTACAAGAGACTCCGAACTAATCAAGACTAGGAATGGTGACCGTACTTTTAATCGACGAGCACGACCGTGTGATGCAAGCTCTTGTATCTAGCCTATACAAGTGCTCTGACAACAACTGTTGTATTGTGAAAGATGGGCCGATAGCCCAAAGAGCTTATAAAACTACAACTACAAGAGACTCCGAACTAATCAAGACTATAGGAATGGTGACCCTACTTCACGACCGTGTGATGCAAGCTCTTCTATCTATAGCCTACACAACACGTGCACTGACTACAGCTGTTGTATTGTAAGAGATGTTATCAATATTCTTGAGAGATAGTGGGAGTTTATTGGTGGATAAAAGAAGCGGCATTATCCTGCAGGCATAACAAGGAATAATTGATGTGTTTGAAGCTGGGGATTTATCTAATCCACCTATACTGAATAACACAACTTGTATGAAGTAATAACAACCGACAACGATGTTACTAACAGTAACAATAGTAGTACTAGTAGATAACAACGATAATAATTTAGAAATAATAATATCCAATCCAAGAAAATTCTCTTCTTGACCAGCGATTTCTTTTCTTTCTTTCTTTTTCTTTTTGCTTATGGTTTTATACCACTATAATTATCTGGCAACTTATTAGATTCTACTGGAATAGAATGTATGACATGTAGCTTATCGTTATTTTTCGAACATATTACGGCGACCATTTACAGGCGAAACAATCGACAAAACCAGTGCTAAATGTTTTACTCGTCGTTTTTAAGTGTTCATAAGTTTTCTATGGTAACAATAATGTCTGCATAGGGAATCAGGCAAAGTGTAGTCTAGTACCCATCTACGCGTATAATAAATATATTCTAATATTATACTAATTATGATTTGTTTAGTAAACATGACTTCTACTTTGATTGATAGAGTAACAGGTTATTAATAGTTATACGGTATTGATTAAGAACTTCATTGAATGACAGCTACGTATTGATTGGATGAACATGTACGCCCCTAACTCTCGTGTTGCCCGCGGCAAAACGAAGACCCTGTAATTGAAAATGACAATCATCTTGTTAGGTGGTGGTGCATAATTGTTACTTAACGTTCTCAATGAGTTATTCTGCAAGCTAACCTCGCTGGCCGGCCCAGGGGCTATACCTACCCACAGTGTGATGTTCAAAATATTTCTCCGTATAGGGAACCCGTAACGGACGTCACATCAGGACTACAACAATGGAACAAATAAATTGAACTGATGGACAAACAATCAGCTGTCAAAATAATAAAATTGCAACCATAAAAATTAAAACAAGTGTAGCAATAGTAACTGGTCGCCATTTAAAACTTTTAATGATAGACAATGACTAAGTGACAGTTTTGTATGTGTATTTGTTAGTTTTTTGTTTTGTTTTCCAAAATCAGAAGAAATTATTTTTTGACAACTTTTTGTTTGTCCATCGATTCAATTCATTTGTTACATTATTGTCTTTTGGTGTTGCTAGTAGAGAATTTAATGCTCTTTATTATGAATGTTTTTTTTATTCCAATAAATATTTCCGTTTTACAGATGTTCTTAATTAGATAACTAAGAACATCTGAAAAACGTAAATATTGATTGTAACAAAGAAACATTCATACGAAAGAGCACTAAATTTTGTACACGATGACGTAATTATATTGATTTACATTTGGGACAATTTAAACACCTTTTAAAGGAAATTTAACAGATCGAAATCGGAAGTTCCGCAGGCTAGGAGGACACACAGCATTAACATGGTATTGTATATAGACTAAATTAAAGAAGGCTTCAATCTTCATATTATACAGATTAGAAACAAATTGAAGAATTATTTGCCTTAACAGTAGTGGCATTAACATGGTATTGTATAAACTAAAGCCACGTATAGCCTATACGTTGCTAAACTAAACTACGTATAGCCTATACGTTGCTTTAGTATATACAATACCATGTTAAATGCCACTACTGTATGGGCAAATAAATCTTCAATTTATTTCAAATCTGTATATGAAGATTGAAGCCTACTTTACTTTAGTCTATCATATTGTATAGATTTGAAATAAATTGAAAATTTATTTGCCTGTACGATAGTGGCCTAGATTTTTAGAATCGTTCGAGGTTAAAGATCAGCCGATCACAAGATAACAAGCCAATCAAAACTAATATGTAAAGACTAACATTTGTGGCATGTTAACGTTTACGTCGACCCATCCATCTGCATGTCTATAATGACATCTGTCAATCATGTAGAAGAAGAGAACACAGAATAGAACAAATAAAACAGTCAGCTTATAAAACCTAAACGTACAAAGGTGCAAGATTGTGTTTTCACAAGTTTCTTTTAATGTTGGAATTTTTTTTGTACTTACAGAAAATTACTTATATCAGAACGTTGGTTAAGGCTGGGCTGGGATTGGCCCGTTTTTTATTCTTTAACTTCCGAAATTAACATAATTGTCTGTGTGATAGATCAACTGCTGGGAGTTACATCTTCAAAATACTACACAGAACATTGAATAAGTCACTTATAACCCCGATGTGGTTGTGTTCAAACATATTAAACGTATTAGTTTTCCAATTACAAATGAACATTATACAATGTAAGCAACATTTTTAATTATCTTTTAGTTCTTAAAATTCAGGTTATTAATTTCTAATTCAATGCCGTTCTCAAGTTATGACTAAGTAGCAGTAACTTTGCACTGTTTTAATATCCCGACTATGTCAGCTGTGTTTGAGTGGTCATAGTTTTGGTGGCAGGGCCAGGTCAGGCCAGGCAGCGCTTGTTGTGTCATAGATCAGCTGTATTTGAGTGGTCATAGTTTTGGTGGCAGGGCCAGGTCAGGCCAGGCAGCGCTTGTTGGTGTCATAGATCAGCTGTGTTTGAGTGGTCATAGTTTTGGTGGCAGGGCCAGGTCAGGCCAGGCAGCGCTTGTTGGTGTCATAGATCAGCTGTGTTTGAGTGGTCATAGTTTTGGTGGCAGGGCCAGGTCAGGCCAGGCAGCGCTTGTTGGTGTCATAGATCAGCTGTGTTTGAGTGGTCATAGTTTTGGTGGCAGGGCCAGGTCAGGCCAGGCAGCGCTTGTTGGTGTCATAGATCAGCTGTGTTATAGTGGTCATAGTTTTGGTGGCAGGGCCAGGTCAGGCCACGCAGCGCTTGTTGTGTCATAGATCAGCTGTGTTATAGTGGTCCTAGTTTTGGTGGCAGGGCCAGGTCAGGCCAGGCAGCGCTTGTTGTGTCATAGATCAGCTGTGTTTGAGTGGTCATAGTAATGGTGGCAGGGCCAGGTCAGGCCAGGCAGCGCTTGTTGGTGTTATAGATCAGCTGTGTTTGAGTGATCATAGTAATGGTGGCAGGGCCAGGTCAGGCCACGCAGCGCTTGTTGTGTCATAGATCAGCTGTGTTATAGTGGTCCTAGTTTTGGTGGCAGGGCCAAGTCAGGCCACGCAGCGCTTGTTGTGTCATAGATCAGCTGTGTAATAGTGGTCCTAGTTTTGGTGGCAGGGCCAGGTCAGGCCACGCAGCGCTTGTTGTGTCATAGATCAGCTGTGTTATAGTGGTCCTAGTTTTGGTGGCAGGGCCAGGTCAGGCCAGGCAGCGCTTGTTGTGTCATAGATCAGCTGTGTTAGAGTGGTCATAGTTTTGGTGGCAGGGCCAGGTCAGGCCAGGCAGCGCTTGTTGTGTCATAGATCAGCTGTGTTTGAGTGGTCCTAGTTTTGGTGGCAGGGCCAGGTCAGGCCACGCAGCGCTTGTTGGTGTCATAGATCGCAAGTCCACGTCACACTACGGTAACGATAATCGCCACGAACCTAATCAATCAATGTGTAATATCTCGAATTGAATTCAGGGAGATTCACAGACAAGGGCGGGGGCGGCGGAAAGGGGCGTGGCGGTTTAACTGCGTGGCAAATGCGTGAATCGCGTGAAACTAAAAAACCTTCTCATGAATCTCTGTCGTGTGTGGTGTCACGTGACACCTCTGTCGTCTCGTCCCAAGCACGTGGTGTCTCCCACACACGTGAGCAGTCTTGCCCGTGTCTGCAGGGTCTACGCCCATGTGTGTGTGTCTCGTCCCAAGCACGTGGTGTCTCCCACACACGTGAGCAGTCTTGCTCGTGTCTGCAGGGTCTACGCCCATGTGTGTGTGTCTCGTCCCGAGCACGTGGTGTCTCCCACACACGTGAGCAGTCTTGCCCGTGTCTGCAGGGTTTACGCCCATGTGTGTGTGTGTCTCGTCCCAAGCACGTGGTGTCTCCCACACACGTGAGCAGTCTTGCCCGTGTCTGCAGGGTCTACGCCCATGTGTGTGTGTCTCGTCCCAAGCACGTGGTGTCTCCCACACACGTGAGCAGTCTTGCCCGTGTCTGCAGGGTCTACGCCCATGTGTGTGTGTCTCGTCCCAAGCACGTGGTGTCTCCCACACACGTGAGCAGTCTTGCTCGTGTCTGCAGGGTCTACGCCCACGTGTGTGTGTCGCATAACCTGTCGACTTACTTCCTCTCTCTCTCTCTCTCTCTCTCTCTCTCTTTCTTTCGTGCTCCGTGGAGGGTCCTTAGGTTAGGTCACGACACTTGGGAGTTGGAATAACTTAGATACATTCGGGCGTGTGGTTTTGAATGAAACGTGTCGCCGTTTGCAATTTAGGAATGGATCGTCAGACCAAAACACGTTTTTAGTGTCAGTGTCAGGATCAATCAAACGATTATTACTATTGCTTTTTTATTGTTGTTGTTTCAACACTTGCTCACTATCTTTAATTGAATTGATTTCGTGTATGACTGAATAGTTTCGATTATTTGATTTAATCCAGGAGGTAGGACGTGGCGGATTAACCCGTAAATATTTAAGTTTTATTTACATGAATCCTGGTCACGATCAAAGTTGTGTTTTAATTAATCGTTATTATAAATATTATTATCTTTCATTTACTATTGTTCTACTGCAATAAGAAATAAATTAGTTTTTACATTAAATGGCACATAGAGAACAGGCACATTAAGGCACGTTACTTTTTCATATTTTTCTTTGCTCAGTTACAAAGTTACAACACAACACGTCCTGGCCTACTGTGGGGGAAAAAAGATAAAAAATACCACGCGCACTTTTTCTGTGTCGGCCTTGATATCGACTTGACTAAGCCAATCTGAAAAAAATATTGCGTTTCCAATGGCTCACGTCTTGTTCAAAGAGCTTATACCGAGCGCACGGCAAAGAGATGAACACCTCGATGATAAAAAGCAAAGGATGTCGACGAAGCGTCAAATACAGCTTTTTAATGTGTCAACTTGTCAACTTAACACGTTGTATTGACCTGTAGACAAAGGCGTAGCCAGGAATATTTCGCAGGGGGGGGGGGGGGGGGGCTGATGAAATGATGTCAAGATAAACACAGGTAGGAAACCGACACCATGTGTTCGGTACAGTGGGGGGTTGGGTGAGGTATAGGGGGAGGGGGATAGTTCTCAATTTGTTTTTACATTTTCGTTTTTAGAGTACAGGTTAGGTACAGGCTGAATGGGATAATTTCACCTGATTATTTTAGGATAACATTGATATTTGGTTCTATTGCACTAACCAAGCATCAAATACGATTACTGACTTGACCGATACTGTTTTATAATCTATATTATTAGGTTTACGAATGTTATATTTGCCATTCAATAAATAGATAAAGCTGCGATTTACAGTGAGCTTTCGCCCCTCCCCAGCCTTCCTTCCCCCTTGTATATGGCACTGCGTGTAGTCCACATTCAATATTGTATAGTGAAATATCTTGTCCATAAATAAAGTACATCGTGTACTGTAGTGCCAATGTAAGCACATTTACCATGTCCACGTATATTGCTTCAACCACTTATTTTCCTGGGTGTGTCCTAACTTCAAATGTTGTGTCTGCTTGCTATGTATTATAACTACTAGATGCCTGGTGACCTGTTTATCTACAACACATTACCAGCTTTGGGGCATACCAGATTGTATGAAGGCTCGTCAAAGTGAACCATGGCAGGTGCAACACGTTATGAAAGTGATTTTTAGATTATACACAATTACTGTATCACGGGGTCATACTCCAATAAAACAGTTCAATTGTTCATAACACAATATTACATGGTTGATCAAGATCAAGTCGTATTAGGGTTTCTATATTTTCGGGCATGTTCATAAGATTGGTTAGCTGCGTAACTAATTTCTGCTTTTACCTGTAGCGCCCTGATATCGCGCTCTAATACTGTGATATATCCAAAGATATCGCGATAACATATAGCGCTATGTCGAATTAGCGCTTTAGACTTTAGACAGTTGCGACATGAAGGCTACAATTTTGTTGGCGAGCATATGTTCATACACCTTTAAGTAAAAAGTTATGATTATAAACATCTTATATATCTCGAATTGTTAATATTATTACGGAAATTCCAGAAACATCCAAATAAAGTCAGTACTTAAATTGTAAGATTAAATTACGTGGATAATAACTTAATGGGTAACCAAACTGCTCATATTTGAAAGTTCTACTGTAGATGAAAAGTAATGTCGTAATGTAGGATCGTGCTTGAATAGGAGTATAGCGATAACAATTTCCCACTGTGACCATATACCCCAAATCCCAAGTATATTTGTCCCGATACAACCTTACAGATGCTTTCATCAGACGATTAATTAGTGGCCAATCAGGGACCTCCAATTTCAAATACCGATCACTGATTGGTTGGAATCACTCTTCTATCGGGAATGTTCTTTTGAGACAAGTATATCTTTGCTCTGTTTATATTCTAGAGATCCAGTAAGTCCGATATTGAGTTCAGTACACTCGTTATTAACAAAACTGAAAAATGTGTACATATTATATCCTCTTCCATGGCATTCCAGCGGTTGCACATTGTCGTTCACCTCAGTAATAAGGTAAGCTATAACCGATCTAAAACAATTGCTTCACAATCATTTCACACGATGGAGTGACGGTACAGTGACGTCATCAGAGAAACCAAAACGAACAGAGTGAATTGAGCTCCACCCAAGAACACCGGCTCTCTCTCTCTCTCTCTCTCTCTCGCATGTATCGCGTACCATCGTCTCTGTCACTCGCACAGCTCATGACCTCGGGTAATTTGAATAACCACATCACATATCGAAGTATAATACTTCACAACAATATTATGCCATTATATTCCAAACCGCTTTTTAACTGGCGGGCAAAAACAAAACATGCAAATAAATAAACGTACAATTATAATGATCAATGCTTTACATTAGGCAATACAATACAGTCATATTGTATTCATGTGTGTGGCCTATACTGCTTCTATAGAACAGTGGATGGATTGAGGCGATAATAACCAGTACGAGATGAAGGTAATACCTCAATACTCGAAGCACAGAACAATCTTGCCCATATAACATGCCTACAGAGTGATGTGAATGTTTGTAGCCAACAAACATTATGTTTTATACATGTACGTTGGAGTTTCATTCCCATATTTATGGTACAGACCAATTCTCAAAAACTAACAAAACAAGCACGTATTTTAAATCATCCATGCTTCAAAACTTACTCATAGTCATATCTCACACAGTTTGAAACGGTATAGATTAAATTGAAAGCATGATTTTCTTGAAAATACACTTTATTGTTTTCTGAAGAGGATGTTTCAAACTTTTTTCTTAATGTTATACCGACGTATGTTTTGTTTTGTGTTAGTTACCTATGTTAAAATGTTGATATAATCAACAGGTAATTTTATTTCAACTGTATGTAATTTGCTCTGTTTGGAATTTAAATTAAATGTTCCATCTTGAAAAAGAACTTTTGTCATTGCATCATGTAATCCAATCCAATGTAAAACTATTGTGCGTACAACATAGTTGTGAATCCACGAGTGAAGATGACGATGTACATTTTGAGAAGTAGCATGAATCAACGATAAACTCGCTCCACACAAGAAAATGTTTAAACATTCCCCATTCGTCATGCGATAAATATTGAGGTGATTCCGGTATATTCACTCAAGCAGAACTACAATTACTCAACACTGCATCCATCCACTTCGTACACGTTGGTTGTCGGCTTTCATTCGAACCTATTAGCGGCCGTGTTGCCGGTTGCCGCCAAGCGCAACAGAGAAATCTAAAATTTTTAATATTTGCACTATAAAAGTATAGATCTTCATGGCAAGAATATAATTACATATTATTTTAATAAAATTTTAAATTTAGTGCAATGATATTGTATTATCGCATTGAATTCAAACGTAATGTATGTTGCATGTATTTTTTCCGCTATCGGTATCTACCCTGATAATATTTGTATATGGTATTTCTTCCTACAATTTTGATTTTGAAGGTTGTTTGAAAGATACAAACAGAAAATCTTAAATTCTCACTCTTTGCTGCCGTAGACTCTCAAATAAAATCTTCTATAATTTCTAAAATCTGGATTAATATGTTTGTATTTAGATCGACTCAACACATGGGTCTAAGGATTAAGAGCGAAGGATACCTCTACGTCAAAAACCGCAGAAAATTTTCATTTTTTAATTATATCTCAAGATTGAAACACAAAATCGAAAATCTGAGAAATCATGAAGCTGTGGTTTGGTAAGCCCTACAGACTGAATGATAAATGTTTTTAACGTTATAATCAGTATGACTGTGATAACGATTTCCTTAGTAATTTAAGGAAATTGTTATCACAGACATATACTGATTATAACGTTTAATACATTTATCATTGAATGAGTAGGGCTAACCAAACCACAGCTCTATGGTTTCTCAGATTTTTGATTTTGTGTTTCAATCTTGAGATATAATTAAAAAATGAAAATTTCCTTCGGTTTTTGACGTAGAGGTATCCTTCACTCTTAAGGTTTAAAGTTAAAAGCATGCTAAATACATTATAGTGTTCACACACGGTCACTAGGTCTATGAGCCAGGTCTAAGGATTTAAGAAGTTGGACAACTTTCAACTCTTAGACCAGGGATTTAAGATTCTTAGACCCAACCAATCAGAAGCGTCACGTCACTATCGTTTGCCAATCGGAGAGCGACTGCATCAGTCAAATTATTAAATTATTCAGTGTTTATCAGTGTTTAGCAAAGATCTATGTGAACCGAGAGGCTTAGTCCTTTGATATTAAATCCTTAAACCTAGACCTTAAAAATCTGTGTAAACGCACCATAAAGTAGAAATCTAAGACGTGGAGTGTTTCCGACTGAAGTGAAACCCACACAAAATTACACAAATCGTACCCTGACCGGGAGTTGAACCCATCCTACTTGCAGGGCGGGCGCCTTGACCACTAGACCACCAACACTGACTAATAACATATGGTTTACATTCATTACAACGTCTTAACGTATAGAGTAGTCAGGCTGCCACCCGGTAAGTCTGTTCACTTGAGTTCAATTTCCGGTTAGGGTTTGACTTGATAATTTCTAGTTTTTACTCAAATAGTTCCTGCTCAATATCAGCACTGGAATATATCCAACAGAGATCCCCAAGATAAGGATTAGATAAGAAGAATACTGACTGGAACTCACGTATGATAGCATGACAAAAGTTCTCACCAAGAAAATTTTGATTGTTGCATTCCAAAGCAATTTGTTTATTTACCAATGACACATACACATATGATTATGCCACTAGATGTGATTCATACATATGATTATATATATATATACTTCAGTTTGGTTTTAGATTGCGTTTAAGAGAATCTATTAGATTCTAAAAATCTTTAGTTGTATGACGAAGATTTGCAGGAAAAGATAGTTTAGTACAATTATTAGTCAATGACTCACCCTATCGCACTAGTTCTAGCCTGACTTGCCCCTGAAGACTAATAAGATGATGTTACAGTGCTGCAACATGTGACATAGTAATCACCACACTAGCGAGATGTAAACACGTATCCACTTCCATTTTAGCTTCAGAAGAAATAAGAGAGTGAGGTTATTAACTATGAAATTACGATGAAAAACGTTCAGTTGCTCTTAATTTGTGTCCATTATTTCCTCATTATGTGATCAAGGCCATCGATTATAGAATACAACTATTTTATAAGTTTTTCAACAGCGGAAAACAGTCTTCATGTATGTGTGATATCTCTACCATCACATGCACTAGAACCACTAGGCACCACTAGGCACTAGGCACTAGCACTAAGGGGGTCAACCTCTTAATAATACTAAGCTAAGCTATAGTTTCCTGTCATTTCTGAAGAACGCTACCTTCAACACATCCAAAGTGTGAATAATTTTACAAATTTGGTTTTACAAGGACACAAAATATATTTATTATATATTGTAATAAATATAGTTGTTATGTTCCAATCAGGTTATTCCATAGTACTTAAAAAATAACCTCTGAATATAGAATATTTCTCATACAGTCTGTAGTGCTAACGAAACCAAATCTGTACTTCTATAATGATTGTGTAGTGTTGTTGATGTCTGAGTACCCTACCAACAACCTATAGGTTAAAAATATGTCAACGTTTCACTGCTTGCACCGCAGCACAGATAAAATAATACCGCCTGCCAGGTATAATAGCGGTGATAGTGGATCACAAAATTTGATATTATACCTTTTTCATGTTCAGTTTCAATCCTTCAAATAACATATCTGAAATCAGTACATGTTAGAACAACAACAATAAGTTGACCTTTAAAATGACATTGGATATTTTTTGACGTATTCTATATTGTTGTTTATTTGTTATAAGACTTGATGATCTTTCATCAAAAGTATAAAAAAATCGGAAGCATAAAATCCTTTCACAGTTCGAATGCGTGGTGTATTGGCAACATACACACAAACAAACATACAAACAAACAAACAAAAATTGAAAATTAAATAAGAATGTGGTGTATAGTTGTTTTACCCAACATGAACATGACTTGATAGGATAGGATATTATAGGCCTATCAACAATCACACCATAAGGCTGCTATTGCACGAAGCAACTGCAGAAATTTGATCGAACAGGTAATTTATATGAATGAGGAGCTAAATAATGTTCAGCATATTATCATGGTAATACAGTCTAAGTTGGCATATAGACTGTATGTAGGAAGGGATGTGGGTTCAATTCCGAAGAAGGCATATGTATGGTTACATTTCGACATCATAGTTTCTTAGTAAACGACTCGTTTAAATTATTATAATAACGACTTAAGTAACAAAAGTTAAGAGTTGTTATACTCAGAAATTTCTGTATGTATTAAAGTGTTTTAAACGATATAATGTATCTATATGTACAATAAAGTATTATTATTATTATCAACAACAAATAAAGCTAATCATAACAAATTAATTACAATCGATGTATTCATTTGCAGTAAGTTATATAACACATTCTGAAATAGACTTATGATGATAACTAACGTTGGTTGGATGTTACCCAATTAAACAATAAGAAAATTAATATCAGATTCTTTTTAAATAAATATAAATTATATTTGTTTTGCAGTGCATGAGTGTACGCATCTTTTAACTTTTACAATTAATGTAATCATATATCTTCGTCGCGGTGTTCGATACCACGATATAATTCGTCAGTTCTTTACGCATATCCCGTCTTCAAGACAAGTGACTCTAAACAACCTATATACTGACGTTTTATCATGCATCAAGATCTATATTGATTTAATTTATTTCATATTATTATCAATCAATTTGTAAACGTGTGCTGCAAACCACTTAATACAGTCTTTCACTAAAGGAAGGTTCCTCTGATAGGTGTTCTGTATAAAAATCAAGCCCAGCTGGATATTCAAATGTTATGTAAAGCAGTGTTTACTGTTAAGTAATGGATAATATTGCGACAATTTGAATATCTAACCACTACCTATCGTCTCGACTAAACACCTTGTGAACTTGGGAAGGGTTTGAACAAGGCATCAATCAGGTTAAGTGAGATGGAAGACCGCCCATTCTGCCGCGAGCGCGTTGTAATCACTACACAAATTTACAAATATTTATGAAAATATATGGTATGAGTGCAGGTTATATCTTTCAAGCCGATATCCTGATATGTATTAAGTACTTTTACAATCAATTTGCGAGGCTGGTGATTTATTGATGTGTATTACCTTGTGATGCGATAGTATTGTTATATCATACGTAGGCGCTGCAGCTGTGTATTCAAGGAATATATCCCAGTCACAGAACTCGTCGTATGTTTTATGCACGGGTTACGTTCATGTCGGTGTAAGTACACGTGTAACATGTATGTAACCGTATGTAACTGATATATAGGTATTTAAATTAAGGTCGATGGTACAACTGTACAGATTATAGATGTCGTTGCTATAGGCACTTACAGTCCTTGTACAATTTTCATGTTTTCAAACTGTGGATTTCATTTTGGAACATGCATGTGTACATTTTTGTTCTACACGTGAAAGAATTATTATTATTAATTATTATTATTATTGTTTTTATTATACCGTCTTGTTTAATATGTGCATTGTGCACGATACATAAAATGAAAGAGGTAAACCAGCACGTAGTCCCCCCCACCCCCCTCTTGACAATCAGTTAGTTCTTGGTACAATACATGCCAAGCTACTTCACAAGCCCCCTCCCCCTCCAAGTCCCCCTCGCTGATGATTTAACCCACCCCAGATAGTCTCGCTGTTTTACGGCGCCACCAAAGCCATTATTTGCACGATGTTAGCTGTGTGGGTAGGCGTATACATTTCTGATCTACTTCAATCATAGTTAAGACAGTGAAGGAAATACAACCTTACATGGAAACTAATAGGTTTGTTAAGGATTATTTGGTAAAATAGTATGTTGCCATCGTGAATTCAATCCTATCTGGTGATAGTATAGTATTTTCTTTGTAGGTCCATAGTCGTCTACTCATTGGCATCTGTGTGTTAAGTTCGACCTGCATTTTTTTTTTAAACGTCGACGGTGTCACTTTGTTAATTATAATGTTTCGTGGGAAACCTGCCCAGTGATAATGCATTACCGTATTCAGGTGGAATAGTTGGAAAAAAATGTCTGAGGACTGTTAGTATGACCCATCCCAGCATATACGTCTTGTGACAGAGGAAAACCTCGTGGAAATGCTTCAGTCAGGATTGCCGAAAGCAGGTATCGAACGTACTACGCCCCGAAGAGCCTCGTTACAAAATGTTACTTATAAATACTACTTATACAATGTGATTCGACTTCCTCGATAGACATGATTCAAGATAGAGGTACTCTATTTCTTACATTGCAACACGAACACAGATGGGAGATGACCTATGGCAACTGATCTTTTTAGTCCTTTATAATAGGAGTATTTAGAGAATTATCTCTTGCAAGTTCAGTAAATAACAATGACAACATTTCGGCAAATATAAAATACTATAAATTAAATTCATATAAAATTAAAACATAATTACTACTTTCATAGTTACCTGATTACTTTGCTTGAAAAACACTATCTTGGTGGCGCAAAATGACCTAACTGGTTGAAGCGCCCTTAAACCCAATAAATTCAATTCAATTCGGCTAAAACACTGTTATATCTTATCACTATCAGTCCTAAGTTTAAGCTACTGGTCTGAAATGTTCGAGCATACCTGCGCTGACAACCAAAATATGCACAAAATAAGTGAAAGAAAGACGTAAAATGTATCTTCAGGTAACGTTAGTGTAGAGTATAAGCAATAAACTTTGTGCACAAAACATGGGTGAAAGAAGTGATACAGTATATCTTTCAGGTAAGGTTGTAAACTGCTTGCTACTTATAGCGGTAGCTCACACATTGTGCACAATACATGGGTGAAAGAAGTGATACAGTATATCTACCAGGTAAGGTTGTAAACTGCTTGCTACTTATGGCGGTAGCTCATACATTGTGCACAAAACATGGGTGAATGAAGTGATACAGTATATCTTCCAGGTAAGGTTGTAAACTGCTTGCTTGTTATGGCGGTAGCTCATACATTGTGCACAAAACATGGTTGAAAGAAGTGATACAGTATATCTTCCAGGTAAGATTGTAAACTGCTTGCTACTTATGGCGGTAGCTCGTACATTGTGCACAAAACATGGGTGAAAGAAGTGATACAGTATATCTTCCAGGTAAGATTGTAAACTGCTTGCTACTTATGGCGGTAGCTCGTACATTGTGCACAAAGCATGGGTGAAAGAAGTGATACAGTATATCTTCCAGGTAAGATTGTAAACTGCTTGCTACTTATGGCGGTAGCTCGTACATTGTGCACAAAACATGGGTGAAAGAAGTGATACAGTATATCTTCCATTCCAGGTAAGGTTGTAAACTGCTTGCTACTTATGGCGGTAGGCCTACCTCATTGTCGCCATCAACGAGCGTGTCTTTAAAAAAACAAGAATAGTAATCGACGCCCCACATACATGCAATGCAAGCAACCAGAGGAGCATACGAGGATCATTCACATCCACTAGTCCAAAAAACTAGTCATTCTGTGTAGCAGATGTTAGTGTGGAACGGAACGGTTGCGTGCTATGAAGTACGAAGACCGGCCGGCCATTGGTCGTTACCTGCTACGTAACTCCCCTCCCCTCCCCCCTGATTAACTGATCGCAGCGTCATCAACATCCACACCACCTCCGCCGCCCTTACTGATAGGATACCAGACATGGCGCCGGCTAAGTTCTCCCGAATAACTTCGAAGAACGCTGATAGTTTCAGAGATTATTTCATTTCCGCTGTTAAAAATAAAAGATAATCATTACTGAGTTAGGTAGGTACCTTGGCGAGGAGGATTGCCGATTTGCAAGAGTACCTATATACATTTTTTACTCATCCGAGAACGCGCTTTTTAACATATCGTCATTAAGAATTAAAAAATACTTTCAGTTACATAACATTCATTAAATTAATTAGTAGAGATAATATTTGCGCATCATAAAATAAGTTGGAAAATAGATTAAAAGATTAGTTGGAACTAACTATATAAAATTAAGAGTACTCCCTGCTCATCCATGCTTCATGAAATCCGTTTAAACTTTTTTCCTGTAGGCCTACTAGGAATCATCTTGTGATTTATTATATAGCTCTTGTATATAGACAGTAATCATGGATATTATGCTAAACTTCACCGTGGTTGTATTTGTTTACATGCTAGATTTGTAAAGGATGCCGATCTAAGTGTATACTCACATGGTATCGTAATATTTATAAAGTGTACTCACTAATTACATGACTTCGTATGCAAAGTTGCAATGTAATCTTGCATAGTAAATGTAAATTACGACATTTTAAAATAGTTATTAAGAAAACACAAATTATAATGAACAAAGCTGAACAAGTTTTAGTACAAGGTAAAGGTTTATGCACAATTTGTCTTATGTTTATTTATTATTGTGTTAGGCCTTGTACAGAGACACATAAATACCCCTACAGCCACATTTAAATCCATTTGTGTGTTGACATAATTTATGAACATAAGTTTCCCTAATTGGACAATACCTCTATCTCTACTTCAAGTGCATGGCTGCATTCAGATAGTTTTCAACATGATGGAGCAGCGATCGTTAAATTACGTTCTATAAATTATCAACAATAACCGACAAGATATCAAAATAATTTTACTATTATTTATGCCGTTCGGAAATAGTGAAGATGTGTCAGTTTGCGTTGTTGTTGGGAGTTTCATTTCTAACACTCTCCATGCATTCAATAGCTGGCACAAGTTCAATAAAACACCACCATTCTTGATTGACAGTGTGATAGTTAGATGCATATTGGACATTGTTGAGAAACCGACATGCCTGGCAAACTAACTTCCTATCTGTCATGACAGAAATTCCTCGAGTCTCTAAGTGTACAATTATTTCCCATGATGTTGTTAAGGAGATGCCGCGAATGCAATTTACAGCGCTTGATTTATTATTTTTTTCGCATCGTTATTATCTTGGTTGATATCTATAATTTTTCGCCAAGGTTGTTTTGAATGCTATAACGGGCATCACTTTCAATTTGATGTTTACCATGATGTCATCATTTCTAGTAAACCTTTATGGGAATTAATCTAAGCGAGGCTGTGATTATACCTAGATATAATAATGGTGATGTTTCAATAAATAGCAACCCTCAGATATTGATGTTTATATTACTTTAATCACAATAAAAAAAAACACGCACATTTGAATGTATGACGATCAGTCTGTCACAGAATGTTGGTTGTATTCAAAAGGTTGCGGAACTTGTGCCGATTGGAATTTATATGTTAATAAAATACACAAAATGGCTGTCAACTCTATTTTATATGGACGCGTCATAAAATAAAACATGGCTATAATTCAACATCTTTGGGGTTTTCATGAATGAAAACACGGAGGACGCATTTTAACTCATTGACAAATGACAATAATGTGTATGTTTCTACGATCAAATACCTTAGTAACCAGCTGCGCAGCTAGTTAGTAAGGTATTTGCTACGATATATGTTAGAAAACATAATACTTGGTGTGTTTGTCAGTCAGGATATGAGTCAAGATGGCGGTGTGGGTAGATCTTCTAAACTATAACAGGTGGACACACAGTATGGTTATGTTCGACGTATTTACCCATTATGGACACCTGCTGATCACTGCTGTATATATGGTGTGTAATACAGAGCGGGGTATTATACTGCTATAAGTATTGAGTAAAATTCTGCATCGTTTAGTGTTCTCAAACGTTTCGTTATGTTTGTTTTAGTGTTCGACGGTGTAGATGTGGATGAAGTAAACATCCATGTATTCAATATAGCGACAGCATTTACATGACACGATATTATGGGTTAGGACGAGGCATGCAATTGTTTTCTTTAAAGTGGATATGTTCCGTCTCTCAATTTCCTGTCATTTTCCACTCCACGGTTCCCTGGCGAAAAACCGCATCATCTTCTTTTTATGAGGTTAATTACAGTAGTAATCATGACGATTTATACTGGTTATTTACAGTTTCGGAAAAATTAGTAATTCGTTTATCAAAATCTCATATTTTTTGTGAAGATTGTCATAGCAAAACAATAAATACACACAATACACAGAAAACTTACAAAAAACTTACTTTTTTAGTAAGTTTAGTAAATTAAAACATCGAAATAAATAACTTACAATTAAGTAAGATACTGATTTTGTAAACAATTTTTTGAACAACTTACATAAATTTTACTAACCATATTATAGTGTAATACAATCATATAGTACCGTTTTAATACGTTTTTAACCAACAAAATATAATTAAATAAGTTGTCATATTTGCTTCGTCCGTCACTAACAGCCAATGAGAAACGTAGACTTCACATAAGATGGCTCTGAATACCACCAAGGCTGTCCCGGCCAGTTAGGCACCCTCAATGAGCCCTGTATGAGATCACAGTCTCGATCAATGCCGTCGTTCAAGAACACCGGAAAACGGAGCTAGATTACACTACAACTCTTTCAGAAAGACTTCGTCCTTGCTATTCTTGTATTCATCAAAGAGAACGCAGCGCATCTTACCTAGTTTTTCGTATAGCAAGTTTCTGTAAGAAGGTAGGGGTGCTGTGAGAAACTTGATCTTGGGAACCAAGGAGGGCCCGAGCGTGAGCACGTGTATAAAGAGCTTCTTGCAGAGCAGAGCATTGTAATTACCATAGTCGAGAACCTTATGGTTAAATAGGAGGGAATCTTTCACTCAGAAACTGTTGCAGGTCGGTATGAGAATACGGGAGATGGAGAGCTCTCCTCTTAGGATAATTTGTGTCGCTTTCAGAGAGCAAAGTGTGGCTTTGACGGTTTGTACTTTGTATTTTGACTCTTTATAGCCTCAATGATGAACTGAATTGGATGAATTAGACTGTGAAAATCTGAAACAGTTGTTTTATACAACGATATGTTTATGAAAATATACTTCCGTTGATAAATACACCATTTTGAAACATATGGTGTTTTTTAATTAAAAATTTCCCATCAATTCACTAAAAGCTAAGGAAAGGAAGGATATAAAATTATAACAAAATAAGAATATGTCAAAATAATAAATTAAAACACATTCCGCGTAGCTCCGCCATTTTGAAGAAAACAAAATCGTCACCTTTACGAATTGTCATGAATACCTTTTATCTAGTCTTTTACGGTTGAGCTGTATTCAGAAAGGTCACTTATAAACAATCCATAAACCAATACGGTACACAGCCCAACTAATTTAAAACTCAAATCAATATATTTGATTTATGTAAATTAATCTTTTCTGCTGACATAAACTGTCGTCATGAGGTTTTGCTTCGCTTTAAATATTATGTTTAACATATTTTGCGGTCAAATCAGCTGCTCGAGGCTCAAAAGAAGAAAAACGGTCTCGCTCGTCATAAGAACGGTCGGTTTACCTACGGCGTTTTATAACTACAATAATAACAATCATAATAACAATAATCATGATGGTAATAATAATAGCAACAACGATGATAATAACACAATAATAAACAATAATGTAAAGGACCTTTCGGGAAACATACGGTCAGTGTTTCTGAGATATTTTGACCGCCGTCCTCATACGCAATTAGGCGTCTGATTACGGCAGAGAGACGCTCCCGAAATATTACAAAAACCATGTAGTTATTATTTTAAACCTACTATGTCGTCGAATCGTACCTTGACCTTGGTTACCCTAAAATCGGTTTGGAAGGAATTTCCCCCGAAATGAGGCGTACGTGAATCTGCCTTCTTTCCGTGAACGCCGCCCGAAAACCTTCGCGCAACAATACGTGATCTTCGCTCTTGTCCGCACATGCGCAGCGCATTCCAAGAATCTCATCTGTACATTTCATTGCTGTGCCGATTGAGCGAAGTCTCGATACGCCCAATGAGTGACTCAACCGCAGCTAAATGTTTAGCATGTTTAAGATTAAGATATGTTAAAACACGAGGCTGTATGAGTCATGTGAAAATACTCGTTCAGTTGTCTTGGTTGTAGAGTATCATAAATCTCCCGCCAATTCCCGGCGGCCAATGTTAATTTCTGAGGCAGATAATATTCCTTCAACCATGATTCAACGTGGATCGAGTCTCCCCGAGCGACGGGAACCCTTGGGTTCCTTGCAATCAGCTGTGAAACCCGGCAATTATCAGACCCCAAACTTGACACGCAGTAGAAACAGAGAAATATTAAAAAATATGATCGCTTATTTTCCGGGTGTAAAAATTAATCAAAGAAACCAACTGTGCGAACTAAACTTAACGTCTATGATTTTCATGTCAGCCTGTCAGAAAGAAATATTTAAGACTTTTCAAAATGAGAGGAGCCCATAGGCCCATTTCTATTTTTGTTTCTTATAGGTATAAGCGGCGGTCTATTTATCAGGTTACCCGTAGCAGATGTGTATATGTGGGTCTGTCTTTATTCACTCACGGACCATGGAGCGCACACTTTGTATGTAATGCAATATTTATTGTTAAATTGTTGTGTGTCATTGACATTTTTGGATTGCATTGCATTGAAATGATGAATAAGACATGTACAATGACCATCTCCAAAATGAATACAGTGAAATTGTATTTGTTTTGAATTTGGTGCCTTTCATTCCAGCCAATTGTGCAGTAACATCGTAATTTCAAATATTGGCTCTTATAGACTTGAGGCGGACTAGGCACTTGCCTATAGGGCGCCGCGAGACAGGGGGCGCCTGGCGCCCTTGTCTCGTGGTAAAATACATATGAATTAGTGACTGGCAAATGATAAGATTGACTAATTAAAAAAAAAAAAAAACATAAAACTGACCACTGCACTCATTTATTGTTTGTGTGTTTTCCCAACTACTGCAAAACATTAATTGCTTAGAAGAAGGCATACTGAAAAAGTTGCTATGTGAGCATTGATTAGGGCGTACAAAGCATGTCAGAGTCACAAGTTTTCTAATCCTTTTATATACCATAAGGTTGTTATCTGCTGACTGCTGATGTGGCTAGTTAATGTGTACAATACAGTGATCGTCGATGGGGCGGGAGATGAGCTGTCCGACACATTTTTGAACCATATTTGTGGTCTTAGTCATTTCAGTTGCTTAGATAGATCCCTTAGCTCAGTCACTTTCCGAGTGCGAGACGTGCATGAACAAGCAACGAAATCTTGTGTTGTGTGGTGTATGTAAGTGCGGTGTGAGTAATTTATTTTGACCAGATTTTTTATTGTGCTCGTATATTAATAATTTTTAAGAAATGTCGTGTGAAAAAAAAATTGTGCATCACAGGGACGTACAAGAAACTAAAAAAATGAAGCAAATGAAGCCTTCGACGACTCCCAAAATCAGTTATTTTGTTAATTCTAAAATTTGTGAACACATAAACGTGTCCGAAAAGCCTCGACTTCGAGTCATATGTAGGTGCAGTAATATAAAATAACTTTACCACACGGAAACTATAGCCTTACATTTGCATTTGCATATCTATTACAGTGAATTTGTTTATTTGTTTGTATGCCCTACCCTAGGACTAGGAGGCCTAAACATTATTTGCAAAAAATATCATTGTATTGTATGCATGCATTAGTATATCTATATACATACATACATAGATAGGCCTGCAGAATAATCAAAATGATATTTTGGATTCCGAATTAGCGGGGGGGGGGGGGGGGCCTAGAGGTGATCTAAAAAGTTGTGCCTATGTTGTCATCAATAGTTAATACGGCCCTGTCGCTGACACATATAAATATTGATATATGTACAATAAGAGGTTATAGAGTAAGGGCCAAACTTCTTTAATCAAATCGGAGATAAAAATGGCGCCGGTAGGAGCCACCCACCATGTATTTGTGTATATATATAATGTTTGTTGAAACCATGGTAATCAATCCGAGATTAGTAAATCGGCCGATTAAAAAGTTTGGTGAATTCGGATCTGAGGAAAATTTCCGTCGGACTCAGAGCCCTAACTTTGTCGTCACTTGGTGGCCATCTATGTTTGACTGTGTTTTATGTTTGAATGTGTGACTATGTATGTATATTCAAATATTGTATGTGTTTTTTGTGTACATTTATTTATTTTCAACGTGTTTTCCCACATCTATTAGTGGAGACGCAGGGCGCCCCTAATAGGTGGGACTCTCTTTAGCCTTATGCCTGTATGTGTGTATGTTTGTATGTATGCTTGAACTTTAGTGTTTCTCCCGAATAATAGAAAATAGAGTTTAGAATCGTGTAGCGACGGACTGACAATCATACAACAAAAGACCCCGAAGATAAAATCTCTGCAAAGTAACTTCATTGCTTCATTGCATTCCTACAGTTACGCCACAAACACAACTACCTACCTCAGTTATCATAGTTTTTCATCGCTCGCCGTAATTTGGTTGGAAGTCGCAATAATTCGAGTGTTATCCGCCCCACCCAAAAAATAAATATACACAAATGTGTGTGGGTCCTTAGGTTAATTAATTAATTGTGTTGGGTACTTGTTTTAAAAACCGTGCGGTGTTGTCTTCAGAATCGTTCGCCCGATCATGAGGACTAAAACTATGAAAGTTATGATGGAGATTTTCTTTTGTCGACGAGGCTTGCCCACGAGATATATATGTGACCAGATGGGGCGATAATCGTAGATGAAAAACGATCCAAGATTAACTACACCAATCAAATCTATAAATCCAACCTTGCGTCATAGAAGAGTTTATCGTAAGAACATTATGACAGAATATTTTATTGGTCCTGGCTGATACCCCGTCCCGTATAAGAAATATGAAAAGTCAAAGGCGCACAGACAGACAGACAGACAGATGGGTCGACTTAGCGCAATCCCTCAAGACGTATGTGTGCTGTGGTATAATGGAACCGCAGGCACACAGCATCCTGTAATTAAATATCGCCAGCCCTGTAATTATGGCTAGTAAATTTCTGTTGCGGGGGCCCTGCCTTGCCGAGCCTTGCCGTGCCGTGCCGAGCCGTGCCGTGATAACGCCGATGCATTTCTCTCGCTTCGCTATCGGGCCCGACATCGGACAGAGAGAGATGGAGAGACGGAATTATGATGCATGTGTTTCTTCGAATGTTGTAGATGTGAGACGTTGTTGTATAGGATGGATAGTAAAGTAATGTCAGGCGTGGATCGGACACTGATGGACTCGCCCAATGATGCGTGGGAGGTTCTTACAACGAGGACTATCGAGAAGACGAAGCACATAAACGTTTTTGGTTCTTTGATAACAATGAAATATTTCAATTGAATATATTTATTTTTATTTTATTGAAATATTTCTAAATATTTCTACTATAACGGTTGTCATTTTCGAAACAAAACAACCCTATTTTTTATTCTTTAACCTCGGCTTCTAAAATAGTAACAGAAAAGATTAAAATATTTTAAACTTCTTACTGACCAATCAAGTTCAATACAAAACTATAAATATCGATTATTAAACTCTTTTTAAATATCGTGTAGCGTTGTCAAGATATTATTATAGTAAAACACGTTTATTTTGCACGGTTTTATAGAAAGACTAGATCAGAGGTATATATTAGGTATATGCCTAAAACAAAACTAATATTTCGAGAGCCGTGTCTGCCTTCGTCCTCCGGGTTACAACCCGAGCACGTGACTCCCGAAATATTGGTGAGTAATTTTTAAAGGTCAGTGCATGGTTGGTGTCCATTTTATAAACACGCCTTTATTAATGTATTTTTTTTTTCAACTCTCATTATATCGATTGTACGATAAACGATCTATAATGGGCGGTGGCGCAGGACTTAAACGCACCCGCCCAGAAAACAATGTGCCTGGGTTCGAGCCCCGGTCAATACTGGTGGAATGTTTTCTCTTGATCATAACAACTTCTTTGCTCATCTTGCGTCAAGGTTGAGACGTTATAGCTCAAAGGCTGAAGTGGTTCTGATCCATCGTCTTAAAGTGTGATACATTGCATTTACATATACTTAGTCCACATACTTCCATTGTCAAGGTGGTTGGGTGGAAAGTGAGTGATGACCTATACGGGTTAAAACTTTAAAGCTATAGTTAGCGACCTCTCACCTTCAAAAGTTTTTAGTGTTACTATTACATGTACTATCATTGGAGTCGTTCTTTTCTTTCTAAATGTCTTTATTTTTTGGGTGATTTTTACACATGACCCATATAGAAATTGTAAGTATCATACTTGTAACAAACTGCTATTCAATAGGGAATGTGCATGAATTTTCTACAGCTCTGAAAGTACGTGGAATATATTGTTATTCATCTGAAGACATCAGAAACCTAATTTAAAAGTTTTAAAATTAACTCATTATACTTCTATAAATGTTCAAAGATTTTGATTATCTGTTTCCCGCACTTTTATTTTTAAACGGTATGTGACGTCACAATCCTTGTAAATCACTGCTTATATGAATGACTTTGCATATAACCTCCTTGGATTTTGCCACCGCCTCCTAGACGAAACAATCAAATTTTCAAGGTCATCAAGCTAACCTTGTCAAAATTTGTACTCAAGCCGTTGTCAAGTCTGCTTTATATGAATAACAACACCCATTATTTACTGATATTCTATGAAAATAGGTTTGGTATTATTGTTTTTATAGAAATTGGGCTTCAAAATTAATTATTAGGCGTACTAGGCATTAATTCGATTTTATATTATTTTAGATATGATAATTTCCAAATAAGCGTTATTTTATTTATCAGTTTATGATTGGTTGATTGCTGATACAGGGAAAGTGACGTATGCCCCGTTTTTCCCGCCATAAATATGTGTGAAACTTTCAGCTCGTTTTTATAAATGAAACTTTATTCTATATAAAACCTAGTAGTTGGACTATACACTGTTCCTTGTTAATGGGGCTTTGCACTGCCACATTCTCCCACTCGCAGCGCCAGCGTAGTGCCAGCCCTCAGACAAGGTCTACTTGATCTCCGCATAACTTAGCCATGAAAAAAGGGCTCATTTACCCATCCAGGAGGCTCTGGACTTGAGCTCGAACTATGGTGGCGCTACTTCTATTCCAATGTCTTTGGCAAAATGCTGCCATCACAGCCTTCTGGAAGGGTCAAGTAGACCTTGTCCGCGCTGATTTACCCATCCAGCAGGCCATGGATTAGGGCTTGGACGGTGGTGGCGCATTCTACGTCAAGCTTTGCGTGCAAAGCCCCATTGTTTGATCTTGACAAGGAACAGTGTATAGTCCAACTACTAGGTTTTATATAACGTTTTACCTGTTCTTCTATGTTTCCAACTTTTAATTAAACTTTATTCTATGTCATCAAAATAAAATATTTTTGTATTCAGGAAGTTAATCCTAATCTAGTAAAATGCTAAAAAAAGATGACGCATATTCCCTATTCAACTCATATCATTAACTGGTATCAATTAATGGTCGATAATAATAAATATAACAATAAAATATCTTTATAATAAAATAAATAATATTCGATATAATATAATTAAAACTTACACAAATTTGTGTAGCTCGACCTTTGGTCTCCTCTGTGGAAGAAATTTCAATTTTAATTTTTGCCATCATCAAAGATTACAAACTTGTAATCTTTGCCATTATAACTGAGCTGCGAAAGTCTTAAAATTAGTGTGAAATTGTGTATTACATTATTGCTATCTATATCGTTATGGTTATACAATCACGAATTGATCCTAATGATGTGTTTCTTCCGGGCACACATTGTTGCGGTTATTAAACTGATCCCGCTCAGCTGAGTGCGATACTCTCGATGTGCAACCTATGCAACCTCCAACAAGTGCATACGGACGCTTGGAATGTGTGGTGCGCTCAAACCGCAGGACTTACACCATATCACGCATATCAGCTAGGTCTCTATGCACTGCTCGCAGCCCCATCAGATATAGCACGGAAACAACTACATCAAGCTGTTCGCAAGGATATACCTAAGGGCTGGTCCACACAGATTTTTAAGACATACGATTTAAGGTTTAACGCGTAGTCGTAAAGTTGGATCATAGGAAACACGTACTGGCGTTCACACAAAGTTTTAGTTTTAAGACGTTGTTTTCATTGTTGTTTTTAAAACAACGTCTTAAAACCTTATGCATTATGTCTTAAAAATCTGTGTGGACCAGCATTAATAAATAAGAGAAAATTAAGTTGATCTTGGGGTAGCAGCCATGTTGTGTTATACATTTCTAAGTTATTTTCCTAGCCTAGCAGAGCACGAGAACAATAATGTTTCTGTTCGGATCTTTAAGACAACTCTTAAAATCGAACTTGTGGGAAGATACACAAGACAGATATTTTCAGAGTCTACAGATAACGACAAAAATATGCAACATTCATTATGTTTGGATTCAATGCGATAATCTAAAATTATTGTATTACTGTATTTAATCCAAAAGTAATTACTTTCAAATATATTTGTTCTGTTATCGGTAGACTCTAATAACATTATATTGTATATCTTCCAACAATTTAGATTTTAAAAGTTGTTTTTAAGATACAAACAGAAGACATTAAGCTCTCACGATCTGCTGCTGAAGATCTTATATCACGTACATGATTTTTATGTGAAATGTGATTATCAAGACATCTCTTGAGATTCAAAGTATACCATTGATGGAATACTGAAGGTAATGTTGTATCGTTATATGTTTGTTGCCCTAAAAAGCAATTATAAGTCCACTCATCATCAAATGAGAATTATTGTATATTAAACTTGAAAGCGTTCTATGAGTGATTATATAGAAGAGAGTATACAGGATTACTGGTTGTGCACTTATTGGTTTTTATAAACTTATTCAAGTTGTGAAAGATAATCAATTTGTTATGCATGTCTAGATGCTCCTTATCATGATTATCGAGAAGCAATAATTGCTACCATTTGCTCACGTACAAATAATTTGCGGAACAAGTCATATTTTTATTGGCTAATTTATATTTTCAGTTAGATTTCAATGTTGTATTTCTGTTTGCGATAATTATGTGTAAAAACATGTAAATTAAGTAAATACTAAACTCACTTCACTAGTTTTATCTGTCATCTTTATAATATTAATTAACCAAGTAATGTCGCTAACAACATACTTTGTTCACGTAATCAATAAAATCAGCTGAAACCGATTTCTATAACAACAACATGGTATACGTTGAAAAGTAAGATCATATATGTAAATTATTTGTATTTATTATCCTTTAGAGATTGTGGTTGACTAGACGAAGAGCGTTCTTATACCGTAAACAAAAATCAGCATGATGTGCATACATATAGTATGAAGAGAGTACTTGTTGAATGCAGAACATTTTGTCAACAGAGAAGTAAATATGATATAATTATTGAAAAAGTGTGAGACAATTCAAAATAAACTGCCGTAAATAAGACTTCTATTTTTTTCCCTGATCGTATCTAGATAGATTTTTCTATTGGATTCACTCTATTATTGTTGCACTCAATTGTTGGTAATAATTTACCAATATCATACCAATAATAACGACGGTTATTTACACTTAACATCTAGATTGTATCGTCATCTTGTTTAGTCACATTTAGTCCTAGACAGAAATCGACAATACGGCACTTTTTGTGTCTAAATCATGTACATCCAAAGTGATTCTTTATAATAAGTCTATCCTGGCCATCCCTCGCGCCTACTAGACTAGCACATTCCTAAGAGTGCGACTATCTCTCCTCCACATCACACAACACAGCACAACAAAGTATCATCACTAAAATTAGAGTCTCTTTGAGGGGATCAGTCAGTTAATCGGGTTTAATCGTGCGCGTAAATCCGAAGCCGAGACATCTTCGAACCGGTCCTGTCCTGTAGAGCCGCCATTACGTAACGACTCAGCACGCGGAGCCTCCATCTTAGTCGGTCAACGAAGACATCGTGGGGGAGGGGGGGGAGGGGTGGGGGGGGGGGGCTCGAAGCGACGCGAATTGTGTTCGTACGTGATCGTGTACGTAGACCAATGAAACATTCTTTAGATAAAACGCAGTGTTGCTGTGTTCAACCTTCTCAGAATTATGTTAATCATTTGAATAAATAGTTACTTGTTAGATGTCAGTTGTAAGTATTGTGCTTCAAGGGGGGATTTATGTGATGGATTTGCTCTTGCTTCCAATGCAGAAGGTCCTAAGTTCAATACCAGCTTTGAGTTAGCTATTTTAACGTCTAAGTAGCATTGACTTGTGTAGAACCATGTGGTACTGGCATTCATGTCAATAGTAGCTCTGCTGAAACCGTGAAGCCAATACGTGAGGCTGATTAATGTTCACAACTGAAAATCAGTTCCTGTCACTGAGTGGATACTAGGCAACAAATACAAAATACGAATATGTTTATTTAATGTATTGTTCTAATCGTTCAGTAGAGTACCATACAAAATAAGTAATATTTTGAATTGGTTAAATAAACTCATATCAGAATCAGTATAAACTAATAACTAAGACAGTTATGAATATGTGGACAAGTCTGGGACCGGGGTTGAATAGCTAATACATAGGAATGTCTGTCGTGAGACAAGAACCAAACCACCCGAACTCTACATGGCGTTGTAGTTGAGAAGTAAGGTACACATGAAATAATGCTATAGCTCCTTCTAGGCTATAACATCTCAACCACACCGTCCCTATTGTGCACGTTATTGAATGATTAACAGGGTCGTTAGAATGACTGGCAGGTGTTTTACGAAGAGAATTATTTTCTTCTTCTCATTTTCACTATAAAGATAAAAGAGTATGAGATTGTAAAAAAACGTCCCAGCTTGTTATATAAATTTTGTAATATTATAGTTGTTGGAGATTACATCATTCATCGTAAGTTATAAAATTATTGAAACACGCTTTTCATTCAATGTTTTATATATTTATTATTTATCCAAACATTGTCTCATTATTTTGAGACACTATTGTTAAAAGTTGAAGACATTACTTGAATGAAGCTCATCATAATACATTTAAGAAATGCAGTCTTAAAAAATTTGTTGACAAATTTAAATTACACCAGATACACTTTATACATACACTTGAAACATAAGATTTCACCAAGGAATTTAAAACGGTAATATTTTTCCGTAAATTCGTTGTAATGTGAGAAAAGTTGAAATTACAAAATATGGAATTCGAGCCCAGGTCTTTCACCTTCTGCATATCATGCTCAAGATTCAATCTAGGGATAAGAGAGAAATTAAATTACTTCCTGTGAGGCTCTTGCCCAATTCCCACTCTTTCGAGTCATGAAAGTTATTGTCTAAAGAATTAAGCTTCAACATTAATATATTGTATGAAGTATATAAATAACAATCTAAAATTCAGTTATTTAAAAAATAATATATTTCATTTAAATATAGGATTGTTTATTTTTATTGAAAAATTCATTAAACAACCACAGTAAAAAAATAAAAATAGGAACGGTACCAAACCCTATATAAAACACACTAATTAGTAGTTTATTTAGATTATGTAATATTTATAAATATATGGCATTTTAGTTTGGGTTGTACCTTTCTTTCAATCCAAAGAAAAATCCACTGTAAGAACAAACAAATATAGGTTGTCTAGAACCTCACATTCATCATCGTCAAACTTGAAAGTATTTACCCCACCTGCATCGTGTGTGTTTTACCATACCTCTCTTTATCTCCTTGAAACATTGATCGGAAACAGATTACAAAGTTAAACTTTTCATTAGTTAGCTTTATAAAACTGTTTTACAAGGCGCCCACAATACAAGAAGTGGGGCCAGCCCAACCCAGTATGAGGTAATCGGTTGATGGATTGCGGGGGGCGTGAGTCCAACGAAGACAAGTCCAGATCATCTTCGCCTCACTTCCTTCATTATTCACCCGCTGCCTCTCGAGGCGAAGTTTACCCGCAAATCAATCTTTGTCCGCTACTTAAGAGCAACGTACATTATTACTTATGTGTATCTTAGTTTAACACGGCACCGCTTGGCAATCATTCACAGAGCACATCAATTACACAATGCTTAAATTTTATTCCCTCTTCTGTCAGAATTATTAACGGTGGGCTGGGTGTACCGCCAAGGAGCGAGCGATAATTGCAGGGAAGAAGGATCGATTTACAGAAATATTAATGGCTATAATTGTGGTAGACCTGCGTTGTTTATTATATCACATATGTGGGAATTTAGGCTGCTGTTTAACCCATGCTTGTGTAGCCCTTACTTTCATTAGAGCCTCGAATTATCACGGGTAACCCACGGTTCCTTTGTTTAAGCTATCAGGATTAGCGGTCATGATTTAGGCGAATAAGACTTAATTGTCCAGTAGTGAACCGTGAAACACGTTAGCCAATATATGAAGAAACCCACTTGGACACGGGAAAGGTTAGAATAACGGTAGTGGTTAAGGGAGAATAAAATATATCTATAGAGTTATGATTTATGTTTTAATATAACACTAAACAGGATTCGGTTCGTACATATAATTATATGTAATATATTAAATGTGTAGTTATTTATAGTATTTTTAAATCATTTATAGATGACTGGCCAGGATAGACATTCAATAAATAATGTCTAAGCCTCACAGAGTCTACCACAAGAAATTATATTATATGGCACTGTGACCGTTGTAGGGTAAACGCATTCATACTTGTATGTGGTATAGCCTACCTAACAAAAGTGTACTTAGAGTGTTGGTGAGTAAGGATTAGTCTCTCTAGGGATTCATAACAGCAAAGAATGACGCGTGTACTGTAGCCTACATACAACTCAAGTGCTTCCTAACTGAACTGCCAGCACGAACACTCTTTTCAAGCATATCATTTAGACTAACTGTAGCTTATACCCGTACGAGAACCCGAACCCTTTCATTGATAAATGATTCAACTTATCTGTTTTTGTCAGTGCAGTATTGATTTTCACTGGCCATCGCTTCTCCCTAATCGCTTTCTGTGAAGTTTATTTAAACTCAATGTAACTAAAATATTTGTGGAGTTCCGAAATTTAGGTCGTTGTAGGTGACGTGGGTTGGACTTTATTGACGTGGTTCCATGTATTGAATAACTTATATTATGATGAAACGTTTCGGAAGAACCTAATGCATTGATAATAAAATTACAGAGAATACAAGTGGCTTTAAACTTTCAAAAAACATACTTTTGTAGTATCCATCTCACCAATAAGAAATGTTGGGGAAGAATAAAAACCAATGTGTGAAAAATGAACTATGTTATATATTTTCTACTGGTCATATTGTATGTACATAACGTGAAACAACCTTGACAAGCACGATACAATTTGAACTCTTACTTTGTGTGTTAGCTCGTTGGTCTGTTGGGGTTATTCCTACTTCCAGTGCAGAAAGTCTAGGGTACAATTCCCTTCCCGGTTAGGATTATTGTTTTTTTAATTTGGAACTTGGACTTTATTTTTATTTGTCGTGTAAACGGTGACTTAGTAGCCGCTATGGCAACGATTCATATCGTAAGTATGTATGTCTTCCACGAATATATGTCAATGTAATTGAGTGGATATAGGGAATCAATACAAATGTATTACGGCCGTATTACGATGGTCTATCTTATTAGGCACCATTTTTATTATTTATTTTGTTTAGTTTTTATATTAATTGTATTAAGTAATTCGTTTCCATTTTCGTTTTGATATAAATTATATGTTATTCTGTGTCTTACGGCAACAGCTATGGCTGCAGAGACCGATAAAGGTTGTTATTACTATGTTATTTATTTATTTACTTTATTTCTTAATAAGAAGATAAGCAAAGAATGAAGCTACGAATTAATATCTTCCCACGAGAGCTCAACACACGTACGATTACACAATAAACAATATCCAGTCCAATGCAGCGGTCACTAATCTGACTAATGTGGACTGTACCAATTGAAATACTTGGACCTCCCCCCAGCCCCTCGACGAGGCAGTCTACTCAGTCACAACCAACAATTAGGCATCCAGCTAGACTGGTTGTGAAGTGAAGGGTTGCCACCCCAACACCCGCTAGAGATCAAGAGCTTTGCATTGTTACCCCCTTGATTGATCACGAGCATTAGACTCATCAAGTACACACACACGCACACACATGCGTCACTAAATCACAGCACATTGCGAGCCGACTCAGTTTCAGGCTGGACGTAAGGGCACACACGCACACGCACACGCACACGCACACGCACACGCACACGCACACGCACACGCACACGCACACGCACACGCACACGCACACGCACACGCACACGCACACGCACACGCACACGCACACGCACACGCACACGCACACGCACACGCACACGCACACGCACACGCACACGCACACGCACACGCACACGCACACGCACACACAGGCACAAATGACAGTCGTGTATATGAGGTCACAAAAAATTAACGTAATTTATTTGGGTCTCTACCTTTGCTGAAATTTCACAAATCGAGAAAAAGGTTTCATGAGAAAACGAAAAAAAAATGAAACGATAATTGTCTCTAAATAGTGGAGGCTTTGCAGTTACTTTTATATATACTAAATAAATAATTTACTTATATGTTATACGTTGTTAGAAATTGATACAATATAAATGTTCACGTTGTTTTGTTTGGTTATAATGAAAACTATATGTTCTGTCAATTGTGCTGGTAATTTCCAGTATCTCAAATTAATGAGATTTTACTCAAAGTTGATTTTATGATTGAACTACTTTGTACTGTTGTACATAAATGAGATTATTCTATTCTATCATTGCAAGCATAGGGGATAGATTAGTACACATAGGCTAGTTAATTTCCATGATGGAAATATAAATGATCTTGAGATAATTCGAATTATTTCAAATATTCGAATCAGGTACATAAGCATGTTGCGACTTAATTAAGATTAAACTAATGAAGCACGAACGCTTGTTTATTGGTTCAGGTATTTTCCATTGCAGAAAAAAAGTTATGTGTATCACAGTCATGTAATGAACGATAAGAAAAAAGAAAAAACAAACACACATTATTCCCCTATGTTGGAAACGAGTGAGGATAGTATTAGTATGAAGACAGTTAATACTGAATTGTGTCTAGTGCATAATACACTTTATTGAGTTGGCTAAGGTTAGTTAAATTACTTGTTTATCGAGAGCCCCACGCCGAGTATTAGCAAGCGATCGTAGGAGATGTACCCGCACCTATAATTATGGGTTGGAAGATGGGAGGAAATGTTAGCCTTAACAAATTGATGCCTTCGGGTAATCCTTTACCTCTTCTCTAGGAATTTCTAATGATGTTTTAATTGTTCAAGATCTTTAGTGACGTCTGGCGAGATTTATCATAGAGTTCAGTCAGTTGGACATGTTACGATAAATCTTCTTGTTTTTGTGTTTTGATCACGTGACCTCCACATGAAAGCGATCTATGCCGAGCTAAACATTATGTTAATTCTTCAACACTGAATGATGCATTTTTGATACTTTACATTTTTATTCCCATCTAATACAACCCTTAAACGACGATGGTATTATCGTTTACACCATCTTACACTTGTGTGCAAATAGCTACATTATTTGTTGAGGAAATCTTATTTGTGCTGGAATAAAAATATATTTTTTCAAGAATGCACCATATGTTACATACATACACGTTAAAACAAAAATTACAAATTGTTATTACTAACGCGCTGAAATCTGCATCCATTGGACTACTTTATATTATAACATTAGCAAATCTTTGGTCAAAGTGGCTTATTTCCAATTTATTTAAAGAAATACAAATTAAATTTTATTTGAATTTAAATTTATTTAAATTAATAAAATATAATCTACACAAACACAACATTTAAGCGCGTGGGTAAAATTGCAGAAGCTGTTGACAATTTCGATATCAAAAGAAGAAATGTTTTTTTACATCTTCTGTGACCAAATAAAAATGCAATAAGGATAAAGATAAACTGAACGCTGGGCGTTTGGAAAAGGGTTCAAATTGGACGCATTCCAATATTTCTGGGCATCTACAAAAATGTTTATGAACATAATGACTGTTATCATTACCACAAACGAACTAGGCTCGCTTATATTTTCATTTTCATTAGACAATGAATTGTACATTCTTAATAATATGTAGAGAAATATATGGGTACTTTAGTAAATACGAAGATAATGTTGGAATTGAAGATTTAGATGTGAGGATTTGGACAAAATATGTTATAAATTTAACAAGGATTTTAGGCTAAAACCTAGCTTCCCATGTAAAGATCACTGTCTTTGACAATATAATTATATGAAAGCAAATATTGACTTGCAGTTCATAAGTAACAATCGTGTCTTGCTCTGAAACCGATGTTATACGAATAATGTACGGCGGATGTTAGCAGTGGACGATAACTGTGCCACGTGACCCCCCACCCCCTCCCCCCCTCCCTCCCTCCACCTTCCATCCTCCCCCTTCATTCCAAGCCAGCCACAATTGATATCAAAGAGTTCTCCCCCCAGGACATTATATTTACTACTTTTATGGTCAAATTCACCCCTCACTGTAGTGTATACTAAGCAAAAGTAAATGTATGCTTATTGCACTCATAAAAACCAAATTGAGAGCTTTTTTGTAAAAAAAAAAAAAAAAACCTAGGCCTTCAAATAATTGTTTACATCAAACCATTTAACGTTATTATATATTAAGTAATAAAGTGGTGTAATTAAGTTTAAGGATTGTTTCTTCATGTAAAGGTGAATTATTTTTCAATGTGACTCGCATTGTAGATAGAATTGGGAGCTTCGTACAGTGGCAAAAAATCAACAACATCAACAATATTACTACTATATATTTACTTAATATATTTGGTTGGTCAAACAACTCCTTTCATACCAATCCTCATCCCAACCATCATCATCGCCATCACCATCATCATCAACCACCGTCATCAGCCGTTTACTTTCAAATGTGTCAATTACTTTTAAGGTCTGTACGACGTACACAGTTTCTTATCACCCACGGTAATGACTTGTTGAATGTGTCTTGATGCAACCTGCAACCACACATCACACATCACACCAGCACGTGCATCTGTTCTTAGAGTCTTCCTCAGAGGGATAATTGCTAACTGCAGCGCCACCCGTAAAATAAATTCTTAAATACAGCCTATGCACATAAAATATTAATTCTTAGAAAATAGGAAAGAACCGAAAAGATTACATTATCTAAAATGCAGGTTTCAGGCACGATGTATAATTTGTTTGTTGTAAAAAAGTGGAAACGGCTCCTGATCCATGGAGAGGTATAATGTTATCATTATCATGTGTCAGATTTATCATCAATCACCCCAGACATGAAGATGAAGGACTGTGAAATGTTTTAATGTATTGCTAGGTAACAGATATAAATCATACTAATATAAAGTTTTGTTCAAGGACCTAAAAATAAGCAAAGATGTACACTTTTTTTGTTATTTTGGTTATTCCCTTCTTCATCATCAGCATTATTATGCATCGTTGTTATTTAACACTTGTTATAGGCCTACTGTTCACTGTAAAATAGCATAATATGTTGTATGTGGCCAATTCATAAATAAATAAATGAATACAGTCCAGCCAACAGATCAAAATAGGTAAGATAGTTTATATTCATTCCCTGAGTGAGGCCACTGTTGAGTGCATCAAGGTCTTATTGATCCACAGAATAATCATCCTTCAACGCTCTTGTATTGTGACTTGATGCTCATGATATCTCCCACCCTCGCTCCCCTCTCTACCCCTTACCCTCTCACTACCTCGACACTCGACCGGCAACGTCGGAAACATTAACCACCAATATCTGGATCAATCTAGAAGTTTGTAATTTAATCTGTAACCACAGTTCTATAAAAAAAAATGATTTAAGTACATTGAATCGGATTGCACAATAAAACATAGATCTGATTCCAAAGGAATACATATGTGGTTGTATTCTTTTTGGTCTTGAGCTATGTTTTCCAACGTACCGCGATTGGTGTTATCGTCTTGGAAAAGAATAAAATTAAGAATTTGATCCAATAAGTACAAAATAAATTATGAAACTTATAACTACTAGCTTTCAAAAACTTGCATTGCGTATTTAGTGAGAATATCTGAGTATTTCTAATTCAATCGATTTTTAATCGATCATTCATCCGACTATATTCATTCAACCGTTACTTTTTTCGTAAAACATCATTGCATACTTTATAATTTGTATTCTAGATTATAGTATTGCAAAACAGGAACTACGATGTTCAACTCCAAAAACTATTTCAATAGTTTTCATTTAGGTAATTTTTCTTCTATATAATGACACACAATTTTTCGAAAGCTCAATACCCATAAATATTTACTACATATTTGGTTCTGAGCCTCCTGTTCTGACTCTGGGTTAGAATAAACCTGGCTAGATCTGCCTAACGTACAAAGTATAACTAACTGGCAGCAGCCACATGACCTTGCATTGGCAAATAATATAAATAAATAAGAAATGTGTATTATGTAGATTTGAATACATCCGATAACACAGTGTAAAAACAACCTGGTTTTCAAGACTCAAGAGAACTCCGCTTTGAACTGTTGAAACTGTATTTCCCAACATACCTGGCTAATAATAATATGCGTTTGACAAATGATGGAAAGGTGTGTCCGTTGTATTCCTGTCAAAGCCAGACCGGGGACTGATCAATGAGGGGACAGTTTGTTGTTGACACATATAACACATCAATAACCAACACAATAGTACATTGTCAGCGCGGAGTGAAGCACATTGTTGCTGCATGGTGTATCACATCGTGTTAGTGCACAAGAGACGAATAACACTGACCTAGTGCAACGGGGTTTTGGTTGAAGTTTTATTGTATGGAACGTGGTGCGGTGGAGTTTGAATGCAGTGATGGGGGTGTAAATGTGCGGCATTTACTTGGTGTTACCCTGCTTGAAACACACGGTTTTACAACATTATGCCTATATTAATTAACAAAGTGCTATTTTTGTCTCATAACTAATTTACATTAATTTAATTTAACCTTTCTGAATTTTTATTTTCGACTATAATCTATAGCTTAGTATTTTTGTGTAATTTTATTTTTATTTTCTGATATTGTAACTTGTATGGTAGGATATATTTATTTCTACATTTTCATCGTTTATAAGTTAAGTATTGTTTCTAGTCTACTTTAATGCGAAAATAAATATAAATACATTTAAAAAATAGACATCGATAACTTCGATATCAAAATTGCGCTTGGCAATTATGAAAAGTTTCTTTAGCTAAATAAATACTTGACAAGTACATTATTCGTATGGCTATAAATCAATAAATGTTAATAAAATGAAGTGTGTAAACGCTTTGCTGGGGCGGGGGCTGCATTCAGACGTATGTTGTGGTGACACAAGACGGTTAATGCTAATAATGGTGGAGGCGCCGGGTACCCGGGCACTCAACCACAGACAAGACAACCAATCGCTTCAACTGGCACATCCACACTTAGTGAGCACTGTGACGTCAGTAACTATGACGTCATGCACTGGTCTAGTGAAATATCCAACCACTCTTCAGTCGAACACGAATCTATTCCATAATATAGCCATTATAGCATATAGCTAAATGGAAGCAAGTGGATTAAAGACATAGTTGTCGGATTTCATACTTTAATTTAAAGTGTAAACCAATGGAATGTGACGATTATTAGTTAGTTATTGTGTTACGTGCTACATGACTGTTCATTCCACATTAGTCGTAGGCTTGACCCCAGACTGCGGTAACTTATCTTAATTCTAAAAACTTGTAAAGTCGTGTATTTTTGACTTCGAGTGTGTGGGCTTGATTAGGATTAAGATTTCGTTATAACATCTTTTTGAAAATAAGTTTACTCCGCGAGTAGTAACAAATTGTGTCCGTTTATCGACACGTTATTTGTACTGAAAACCTGTACCTGCCACGTGCCACCAGTCAAAGCTGTACACTGCGAGTGCAGGTCACCAGTAGCAAACAGAATTATTGCACCAAGTGCACACTCAATCTATCATTTCTTATGTGCGTAGTGCACTCAGTGCACACCAGTGCAACCAAACACACACAAGTGTTGTAGCTCAAACAGTTTTGGTGGAGGTGCCAGGTCGATCTCTCTTACAAAACCAAACGTTTACTGTTTTTGGTCGTTTGACGTATAAGAGAACAAAATAATGTGGATATGCTTTCAGAAAACCTCTAAAATCAAAATACACCGCTGTGTTGTGCAGATGAAAAAAATGATCTTTGTTGACTTTAGTTATACCTTGGCAATTGACGAACAAAGAACTATCCTTATAGTATCACTCACTACATCGGCACGTGCCTACCTAATACCTTTATACTTCATTAAATACTATTCTTAAAAACATTAGTTTTAAATTGGATATTTCGCTGTCTAGAGTTCCACCTGCTTGTGATTTAAGGTGCGGGAGGGGGGGGGGGGGCTCATTCGAATAGCAACAAGATTCTGAACAATAGAAGCCGAAAACTTTTCACCGGTGACGCATGCAGCAGGCAATGTGCAGCTTGATGTTGACAAAACGTAGCCCTATAATTTCGTACCTCAGATCAAAATACCTACAATTGTGTGATAAAACAACAATAAACGTTAATTAATATTATTGTTTTATTTTTACCACCTGTATCGGCATAATAATAATAGGAACCACTACCTGTCAAAACATTTTATCCCTCGGTCTTAAGTATGAATAATGTGGTTTATTTCTATCTCAGTTCTGCATACAAGAACAAAAGCCAATTACACCTCATGTTTAACATAGATCATAAATAGTCAATACGTAATTTTAATGATTGTTTATTGTTCTTGAATACCAGGAATTAAATTATAAGATTGAACTTATTGAACCGTAGTTTTTCAGGGTCCTAATTCTCAAAACTTGTAATCAAATCACTCAGGCTATTAATCACCTGAGAAGGCCGATAATTAATACAAAACTCTTTACATTCTCAGGATATTGTGTCATAAAGACAGCCCCATAGCAATCAGACATGTCATACGCAGAAACATACAAGTATTCGTTCAATGGTTCGGAATTATTTTTATACACGCTTATGTTAACTTAGTTTTTAATCCCATGCATCGTATTTCTTATCGATTAGTACTGTTTAAAAAAGAAATTATAATTCATATAAATAGCCAAACACGAAAATTTGTGTGCAAATTTGAATTAACGTAGAAATTGTCACGATAATACAAACAACACTATCGTAAAATACTGCAATGTTTATGTTTGTAATTTCAGCTATTTACGTAAAACACAAAGGGTGACTCATCGAAGAAATAGTTGTATACAAAAACCTTTTCTCTAAATCGAATCCCAGCTCTTCTATCTCTCACGATCCGGGTGGGCGTACAACCCTAGGGTTGATAATTGTACCTCTAGTCTGACATCTGATGAAGGTGGTAGAATTGCTACCTATTGGCTATAGATCCTGCGCTCACCAACCACAGATATAATTCTTAGCTAAGTATTCTTCAGCCCTGGGGTACAACACTAAAAATGGCATACCACACATTATTAATTACACTCAGACAATTATTTATCTATGTAACCGCAAGCAAAGAAACATTCTTGAAGTAGATAATAACAGAAGAGTCAAAAGACAGGAAATATTTTTAAAAGTTTGAAATGATTGATCTATAAGAAAATTCTACCCTGTAGATGAAATATGTAGGTATAGATATTTTCTAATTCTATACGTAAATGCATGTGTATTTTAAGTCGAGATAGAATGAATGATTGGAGCACAATTTGTCAAATCGTATCTGAATTTCAAGCGAGATTCGTGATAGTGATATGCAAAGAATGTAAGAAATCTTGCTGAAGTTCTCTAAACTTCCCTAAAAAAATTTAGAAAAAACGGTTTTATGTGTGCATGTGCCACGTGCATTATTATTGTTCAGATTTACAAGCTAATATAGAAATTCACGGCCAAACTATATTTTCACATCTCGAAATTGAAATGTCAAGAGTATTAGGTCGAGGGAGCAGAGAGAGAATAACTGCTTGAATTTATCAAAAAATTTCGATACTTGCCCTGCCCTAATATTTTCCAAATTCACATGCAAACCGATTATAATTAAGTTAAAGTCACAGATTTTAAAATTGTGTAAATAAATTTTTTGGAAACGCCTAACTAAATTAGAAAGGTTAAGATTAAGAACACTGAAGACAGTGACAGGAAGGGTTGGGGCGGAGGAAAGGGAAGAGAAGGGTGGCAGGAAGGGTAAGGGATGTAGGTAGGCTGCAAGTTTCCACCATCAAACAGAGAGTGGTTGTGTGTTTCTATCACAGAATGAGCGCTCACTGTTCACACCATCTAAACTAAACCCGAACACAATACAGAGTTGCAAGTTTGAAGGGAGGGAATGAATATACGCGCCACAATTACTACCCTAAAAATAATCAGTAAATAAAACATAAACCAGCGAATCGTGCGTGACTAGAAACCATCTCGACCTTGCAATCACTGATCATGTCTTCGTAGGACGATCTTCCCCCAATCACATATTCACTCATCTTTTTAGTAAATCGCGTCTCGTGTCTTTGTGAATCCCATCGCGGTCCCCTGGGTGAATCACGGCATTGTTGACATCGCCCCCAGCGGAGAGGCATTAAACTAACATCACCCTCCCTCCCTCCACCATGAAATAAGTGATTATAGCAGAGCGCATCTCAACATTTGAATTATTCAAGAGCCGCTCTCTAATTGAATACAGCCTCCGTCGCGCGAAATGGGAGCGCTCTGGTGGAATGATTTTAAACCTTTGCTCGACGCGACGCGTATATACGCTACGCGTAAATCGAATCTCGCCATTGATTTGATCATCGTTTTCGTTCTGGTACAAGTCTGGTCGTAATTCAGTCTCTAAACTAATTAGATAGGCCACTTGGTTGGACGCTAATATGAATAAACGGATTTATTAAGGGAGTGAACCTGAGGTTAGTTATCTAGCTGACAGCTGTGAACCATTTACATAGCAACACGTCTGTTATCATCGGGACACATTGGTGCTCGGCCAATTCGCGGTTGTCTTACTCAAAGTTTCTAATAATAAAATGCACTGAATCTAACAAGCTAGACACCATGTTATGTGATTTTAACAAAATTAATGACAATAACGAGTAAAGTTAAAGTTAATTAAGAAAGGAAACAATGATTGTGGTATTTTATTCAGTGTTGAATTGTTGATAACTGCGACGTCTACAATTCGGAAAGAATCTTACAAGAACAACTGTTAGATTTTATTTCTTATACAAATTAATAAAATGTTAACAGTAGATCGTAATAAATGTTAATGGGCTCTGCGCACTTCAACGAGTGAAGTCTTAAGACTAGTCCATCAGAAAACCGTCTAGGCACAGATAAGGAATTCACTATATCTGTGGTCTATGCATACAAGATGAAAGGTAAAGGTAGAAGTGATGATAGTTACCGGTACCCTTTGGTGACATTGTTTTGGTGAAATAATCTGTCAAAATTTATAATTTTGTATTATAAATACCAAAAATAAAGTCAATCCGCTGATGATAGTCAGTCCACAGTCGTTCAGAAAGGTACCGCAGTTACATCAGGACTGCTCTACGAGCTCCGTGTAACCACATGGAAGCCTAGTAGTGCGTGGTGAACTCCGTGGGTGCATGTGACATGCTGATATGCCAGGAGTGCACTACGGGCTGCGTGGGACCACGTGGTTTTTAGGACTTGACCAGTTAGTGGGTTATGTAGCTTACTGTTTGGTCGACGTGAGCCCGGACGAATAGGATTGTGATTACGCCAGGAGTGCGCTACGAGCTGCTCAGTGGGTAATGCAGCTCACTGTTCGCTCGACGTGAGCCCTGCCCAATGGGAGGACAGCACTGTACTACGCCAGGAGTGCGCTACGAGCTGCTAGTGGGTAATGCAGCTCACTGTATGCCCTGCCCAATGGGAGGACAGCACTATGGTTACCCTGACGTCACCTATCATTATCTCGTGATACATTTGGCCGAGCTATATCAAGTAACGTGCCCGACGTGTGAACAACAAGCGCAGCAATAATGAGCCGGGGAATCTGAGTACACCAGAAGTAATCAATCGACCAAGAGTAATGGGCGCCTGAAAATAGTTATTATTGAGCGGCCGCAGACAATGGAGCAGAGGATTGTTATTATTAGAACTGGGTGACACTTCTGTGTGACTTGTGCGGAACTCAGCCAAGTAGAAACGAACCAGACAATTACTTACATTTAAGACATAAGACATCTATTAACGGGTGTATTTATTTATACATCGTTTAAGGATGACTTGAGCATTTGTCCGCCCCTTTTTACAACATAAACGCACATACACTAATTGACAGTTCCTTTAATAATGTTTGACAGGAGCAGGCTACGTGCCGCTTTCGGGGTTCCTCCCTCTCTTGTTCATCGTCAGCTTTTGTATCCTTAATTACGCGATACTTGTATCCTCACTTTTGTGTGTGTCACAGTCTACAATAATACCAAGCAACAACATTGGTCCAAGTGGATTGTTAGTATCTAAAAAAATATCATACCACTTTTTAATTCGATCCCATCGTTATGAATATGGATTTTTTTAAATTAAATTTTTCTCCTTTTAATCTCTTCAAAATTGACACTATTGTGTTCCCGCGTTTAACAATCATAATACCGACGTGAACATCACATCTCCGTCGCCCAAACCATCACATCACACAATCCAACATGTCCATAATAGCGGCATTATTTCCTCCTTTGTTAGAATGTCAGAACACCTCAATTTGAAAAACCAGAAATGGATAACCTTCAAGATATATCCGATCGTGTCCTGGTAATTCAATTATTGCTATCCGAGAGTTGAGGCCGGCCGGCGTGGCTACACGAGTGGCATTGCCAAGGCTGTCCGCCGCCAGCTCGCGCGGGGGGTAGAGGGGGGGTAGGGGAGGGGAGGGGAGGGCGTCGCAGCGCGGACACTATCAGACATCTTGATGGATGACCAAACACAGCGGCGGCTACACCATGAAAATTACAAGTTTTCTTCTTCCCGGTAACTCCTCGCGATCCATTCCATCAACATCTTCAGGGTACACACACATTTAAATTATACACTATTAAACAAATGTAATCTGGTGTATGTGTAATTAAAATCTCTAATAAACCCTCGTAATTTACGCTCGCGCGATCAGAGAGAGATGTACTTAGTTTGTGTATAGTTCTGTTGTAGGTCGTGGTTTGGCTACATACGCCTATGCTGCTTCCTGTGCCATTACATTGTCAGTACTGTTTAGTTACGCACTGTTATCATTGGCTGTGATTGTGTAATGTGTATTTCGCTTGTCCACGTTGCTTGCTACGTTTAGTAGGAAGGTGTGACTCTTGTCGTTATCACTGTCAGTGTAATGTCACTAATGTCAATGATTGCTAGACTATACCGATACGTTATGCAGTTTAGTTGATAGGTAATAATGTCACTGGTGTAGCATATTAGTTGACATCATATATGTTTGTTTCACTTGCTACATTTGATGATAGTTATATTTCTGTAGTACCGGCCCTGCCTCATACCTAATTAAGTAAGTAAGAATGTACGAAGGTAGTTAAGTAAGTAAGTAAGTAAGTAAGTAAGTAAGTAAGTAAGTAAGTAAGTAAGTAAGTAAGTAAGTAAGTAAGTAAGTAAGTAAGTAAGTAAGTAAGTAAGTAAGTAAGTAAGTAAGTAAGTAAGTAAGTAAGTAAGTAAGTAAGTAAGTAAGTAAGTAAGTAAGTAAGTAAGTAAGTACGTAAGTAAGTTATATAAGGAAATAAGTTTATTTTGTTCAATAAACAATTACATTGACGTATAATTGTCCATTATCTCTTACTAGATGTATACGAAGAGCGGTAATTCAGTTCAAATTACCACTGTCAGTGTAATTTCACTTGTGATTGCTTGCTACGTTATGCAATCTAGTAATTTTGTCATGGATCTAACATACCAGTAGAACATAAATTCATAATATACATGCTATTTGACCAGTTCACAACATGTGTTATGTCGTTCCTAGTGTCAGTTAGTTGCTCATGTAATTTTGGTGTTATTTAATCTGTTTTTAATCTGCCATTTCCCATGTCATTGGTTTCCAAGTTATGCAGTTGTATGTTATACTTGTTACATGTAACATGTCATCTCAGCTTAGTTTTCCCTATAACTTACACTTGTTACTCTATACTTGTCAGTTATATTGCTACAGACTTATTCGATTTATTTAATTAGGTCAACTCGAGTGTATACTGCAAAGTATCTAAGGAATCACATGCATAGGCCTAAACTCAAGCAACACTTGCCTATGTCACTATGATAGAGAGGGGTTTGTCGGGTAGATCCTGCAGCCCCCTGCAATACCTTCTTACTTCAGTCGTCCTCACTTACCGGCTGAAACAAAAGACAAACACGAAATTAGTACACCGACATTTTGTATACATTATTTTCTACAATTTGTTTTCATTAATTACAAACTCAAATGAAATTGTTGTTACGCAGTGGTTAATGAGTTAGCATACTTGTCATTTTGAAGAGAAATAAAACATAATATGGGTTCAGAAATGTAATTACTTCTAAGCAAGGTTAATTGTGTGTTAGTGATCCGTGAAGCGACTTAGATTAGAACACATTTTCAAAACTACTATATAATATTTCTCATGCCGTTTTACCTTTATTCTGTAAACCCAAATTAACGATTACAACATTTACTTTTATGGCCATGATATAAGCAAATATTAATCAAGCATAGATAGAGAATCTCATTTATGAACCTTAATTAATCTACGGTAATTAAAAAGTCAAGATTATCGCGGAGCGCTTTGCTTAGGCATAGGAGAGAATACGTCAGCAAATAAGATGTAGTGCTCATAACATTTCTGCTGGTTAGACAGGTGATCGTATCAAAGGGGTGTGCCTGATGCCTGATGCCTGATGTGGGAGGGCGACGCTCACTCAACGACTGACAGGTGAAGCTTGGCAATGAGCAACGCAGCGGGGGGAGGGAGGGGGGCCGAATACGGAAGCCAAACAGCTCTCTAGGAACCAATTTTTTAAGTTCTTTGCCAGACTAAAGTAATGCCCACAGTTTTCTCTGTCTTGCTGATGTGTTCATGAATACTGATTTATTGTGCTCCTTTGTAAATCAATTTTATATCTTAATAGGATATAAATAAATTACGCTTCCATCTATTATTTCACAGCTACGCTAGTTACAAAAAGGCCGTTCAAAACATTTCGACGTATTTACTCTCCAAAGAAGCTGGGGCCTTACTCATAATATACTTCTTCTACTACAATCGTGATAACATAGTTTCAAAACCTGTCCCCCCCCCCCCCCCCCTCACACAAAATAAGTCTATAATACGAGCTTTCGGTGAAAGGTATATTTGGCTGTTTATCGAACCGATTTACAATTCGCAACTTGGCTAATTTCACAAAATAAGTGACGATTCCCCAATAAAACGGACCAGACGTTTGGGTGCCAAAATATCTTCAGTCTGTCAACCGGGAAAGGACCGAAACAGAGACTAATTGAAATCAACCAAGCGAGAGTTGAAAAACGTTAACCACCCACGACTTTTGGCACTAATTAACTTTAAACGCTTACAAGATGGCGAGATAAGAGGAAACTCACTCCTACAACCACGGGGGGCCACCAGGTTCAACTAGGCTGCACCAATAGGAGCAGTTATTGAGATGTGATGTGTGCCCAGCGATATCATCAATCTGCCTTCTGATTGGACTAAACATGAAGTGATGCTGCCCCAAGCAACGTGATTGCTGCGATTGTCTTGGATGTTATGTCTTACGTCTGGTGTGCGGGTAGTGGTGGTTTTACGTTAGACTATTTGGATCGATTTGTGTTCGTTTATGGAAACGAAGGTAACCCTATGAATGGCGTTGACTGACGACAAAATACTAATGATATAGTGACAAGACATAAGTTGTCTAGATTTAAATGGTGCCAAGTCCATCTTAGATAGTTTTGAATAAACTGATACAAATTGTACCACAGTAAAGAAGACAGATAATTTTGTAACAATTTGTGGATAGAGTGGATAATTATTCGTATGGTAAAATGCGTAATGAACAATAAATCAATTGTTGAAATTTACTTGCATAAAAGCTTTGGAAATAGCCGTTTTTTATTTTGACAATTTTCTGGGCAATGTCTATCTTAGCCTATACACAAACAAAGAAACAAAAAGAAAGCCTGAATATGTGTAAATTTTTACATCTCCCCTACAAAGACCCCGTTCAAAATGTTGGAAGTGTCGGCAGTTGCACATGTTGACTTAGGATAGATGGAGCAGAATCTTGAACTATTTGCAGACTATCGGTATGTTTTATGTTATTGTGATTACCGGTTTGGAAAAATAACACTAGCAATAAAATGTAACAGTATAAAGTGAGCATTTGAGGAACTCATACGATACATTTCCATTCCTCAGATAATACATTGCGAGGACTAGAACAGACGGTTTGTCGGCCATATCTTTCTATTAATTCTGGATACCAACTGATTAAGAATTTTTGTTTTGTTAATGGACCATACACACGAATTAAATCAAATGTGTAATAAATGATTTGCATAATATTTCTTCTATGCTTTATGGACTCTGTCAAGGCCAACCATCGCATTCAAATTTGTTGCTATCTACCATCAGCTCATATAACAAGAGTGTTTTCTTGTTGTCTGATGTTTATTTGGTTTTATTATACGTGATTATAATGTTAATTATTTTATATGGTCTCGTCGTTGCAACGCACGCACACAAGTAAGCAAGCCTACATGCATACTTTGGAGAGCAGGTCATTTTTTACTTGAAATCATAGTGGGTTATGTTTTTATTTATAACGATGCTATACTTTTATCAAAAGATTTCCTTTTCTTTCTTCCTTCCCCCTTCCAGAAAAGTAAAGAACTTTTATTTTCTCCTTTGTACACTTAGTAAAATACAGATCTGAACTGTGATACAAAGTGAAATACAGAAAATGTTTACAGTACATTTTAAGAAAGGAAGAAAACCCACCTAAGACCGGAATCCTGTGTGTGGAAGTATTCTATCATTATATTTACAGGGTAAGTTTTCAATGTGGTAGCACGATGGTTACAGTAATTAATATAATTAATAATAATCAAGTCATGAAATAAAAAAACAAGGATAGTTGTAATATTGTGTAAGTATGAAATGAGGGTAGTAAAATTATGTTACCTATTCGTCAGTACACAAGTACGTTACTACCTCCCCTGTACAGCGCTAGACTTTATGCATGTGTAGATTCTCTACTAGCCACGTCGAATATGAACATCCATGCCGGCTGTTGTAATTGCCAGCCACGTGTTGTAAGCATAGCACCTCACACCAACGCAGACAATGGCTGAATGTGAGACCAGGCATGCGTGCCATTGTAGTAGACTGATTCCACAATAGGTGGCACTGCCCTCCCCACTTAGAGGTGCAAGCTAATCACGGTAGGTGGCATTCAGGACTGGAGAGGATATTAAGCAATTTTAATGCAACTAGCTTACATTTAGCAGCAATTATATTGTGATTGGTGTACATGTATGTGAGAAGATTTAATCAAAAGTGCCTCAAAATAAAAACATTTTAAAAACGTTACGACAAACGTTTTAGATTATAACGGTTAACTATGTAGTGAAATCATCGTGCTATAGAATTATGTCCACTTATAAATATAATGATTATAAATCGTATTATCCATAATATTTAATACTGTAAAACACATGAGCACACATTTGAAATAAGTTGCAGGCCCACTGTAAAATTTGGCATCCACTTTAACACTGACAAAATGAAGAATTGAATCAATAATTTAAAAAAGGTCATCAGTTGTCACATACTGTTCAGCAGACACATTATTATTATTATTAGGCCTTTATTTGCAACAGAATACAAATTCCCCTAGTGCAAATTCAATATAGACATACACAAAAATAAAGAAGCATACAATTAATTACATACTAATATTATAATATACGAACTAAGCAGCAATGGAAATGATTTAAAGTGAGGTACAGTAAATTGTTAAACAGGTCGAAAAAGATATAGCGCATAAAGTATAGATAGAAGATAGAATAAATGTATATCTGTGAACATGTGATAAGGTAGGAGGTACAGAGATCCTGGGTTCGAATCCTAGTCTAGACATCACATCGCACATATTCTTTAATCCTGAATGGTAAGGTTTGTCTCAGCGATAGAACCGTGGTCCGTGTATGATGGCTGAGCGCCAGTGGCGTGGCTAAAGATGTGCATGCAATCTCAGAGAAAAGCTTCAGGGAAGGCCATGGCCAAGTCGATGAGCCGCTATTATCAATTTTTTGTGGTTTAGTTTGCCAAGTTACATTGACCTCGTCCAAAGAGATGGAAAGTTAGTCTGCCGAGGGGAAAATCATTATTTTGTCATTTCTAAACACACACACGATATATTTATTTTGGTGATTATTTATTAAAAATTAATAATCGACGGTTTTTGTAACACCATCACTTCCTGTAATTATCTTATGTGTTACCAGCTCTTAATTTCTTTATTTCGTTTCTCATGGCTTTGAAATGAAAGAAGCGATTGATAACTATACATGACGATTGAGTAACTTACAAGGACTGTAGACGAATCATAATTGTGGTACAACAATGAAAACATGATCGTAAAACAGTTTTTCAACTTAGTGACGGAAAGTAGTCAATTAAATGCATTTAGAAGTCCAAATTAAAAAATATAGTAGAATAGAATGTAACAATTTAAATAAAAGAAATCTAAAATCCTGCAGTCCCTTGTATAGTTTCACTTGTATTTGCTTTGCGCCTCGGTTTGAGAAACACTGCGGACCTATAACGAACTACATATTGTACAACTTGCAAATTGTGTATAATTTAAAATGGTCCGGACGCAATGGAAAAGAACATGTAATTAAGCAGTTCCATAGCAACTATGTACAGATTCGATACTTAGGCGAATTTGCATCTGTACAGAAATGTAACGTACCTCTTACTGAATAACTTATGATCGGTGTATTGCAAAACCCGAAGGTTGGCATTGTCTAGTGCTTCTATCTTTCGGCAACTACAAGCTTATCTGATACAGACTAAAGTTACAAGGAGTAATCAAGATCGCCAGTTGTCTCAAACATCTTCTATATATTGTTAGCTTGTTTAATTTAGAAAGTATCTGTGTCTATATTTTCGGTATTCCATTTCTTTACGGTTCAATTATTTCAGTCTTATTGGCTTCCATCTATCCACAAATACTACTGTGGTTTCGTCCAAATACAGAACACTATCCCTGATCCTCTCCAACTTAGCGTATGCCTAAAACACTGTATCAACCCAAGAAGTCATTTTTCTGAATTCGTGTCTCAGTCATACCAACTTTATTATAACATAATTGCGGAATCACATCACATCATGCTCATATAAAGCTGGTTGGAAGTTAAAAACCTGTTCAGACGTACTATATATTATATTGCTTCGTGTAGCCTTGTATGGTACCCTGTTACGAGGCTTTATATTGTGTACCAGCTTAGTTGTAACATGTGAGTGACTGAGTTCACAACATGGCCATAGATTAATGGTAATTAACATCAACTAAATGCATATTGATGACAGCTTCATGTAGAATCTGATTAGGATGTAAATGATGGAAGATAATGTTCGCAAACTAATTCACTCTACACTGAAGTCTGAACCCGGACTTCGTTGGTTTGAATACCGCATCATGTCATGCAAAGCAGTGGCGCGAACACACACGGTTCTGGCACGAGAGAGCCAAACTCCCAATAGGGAGTACTCACGTGACGTCACATCGGCCATATTGGAGGCCACCTATTTCATTCAAGTTTCATTTAGCTGTCAATAGAAAACGAATAATATTGTTTACGGGGAAATATGACAAGTTTGAACACGTATATCCCCCGATAAAGGGTACGAAAATGATTATTGTAGGCCTAGGCTTTTGTAAACGATTAAAAGAGTAAACGAGACAAAAGAGTTTGTTTATGTTGATTTTAAGTGATAACAGAAAATCAAAGTTAGAGAACAGTTGAATTTGCATCAAACGCCAGCTGAAAAATAGTAACAATAAACTACCAATCACATGCCATTGTGGCCTCCAATGTGGCCACCATGCGCAATATGTGAATACACTCTATAGCATAATATAGTTATAGCATTCTGGGTATACACTCTTGTAAAAACTTCACTGTAGAGTAGATATTCAAAACAAAGTTTAAAATTAGTTTACAAGAGCAACTGCAAACCTATAGTGAAAATCGATTGGTTTGAGCGTTTAATTTCAGTTTCAATTTGGTATTCGATCACTTTTCAGTTCACAGAAAAACAATATTTTTTTAAATAATAAACGTACTATTCTGCGCACACTGTTTCCCCCAAACGTTTTATGCACGGAAGTTGTATTGATATACCGCAGTTATATAAATTAATTTATTCATTGTAGGTATATTTTGAAGAAAACAGTACCTGAGCTAGCTCTCTATTGGGCAGCTATAGTCAGTATACCTAATATGTTCCGGATTCCACCAAGAACACCTATACTCATGCACGTGCATACAATTAAATGTGTGTAGAATTACTCGTTGAATTATAGTGTTTGAACACAATTTCGGTACCTAATAATACAACCACAATATATGGAGTTATAGTTCAATTTACAAGTAATTCCTTTCAAATGCAATTCGACCCAAACTCACCGTTTCAACATCTGGGTATCTCCACCCCCACTAATTATAACTATAGGTAGACATAAGTCTACTTTTGAACTGTATGTCTGTCTAGATAGACCAAACAACAAGTACTTTATGTACGATATAAGCAATCGTAGTCCATCCTCTCTCATACGACCATGAAATTTGCAAATCGTACAATAGCTTACGTTCCACGACTGTCAGGGTCCTATTGTGACGCCCAACGACTGTACCTTCGCACTAAGCATCCGAGTGACAAATTTGACTAGAAAAAGAGGGCAAGAGTGTTAAAAAACGTGAATCCTGGTAAATTAATGAACGTGGTGTGCACGCAAGACACGCAGCAATGTGATAAATATAGCAAGCGGTGTGTGTGTGTGTAGTCTGTTGTGAATAATGAGAGCGGCGGTGAACATTGGCAAGTGACAGGGTGCAGGTGGGACCACGCCCCCTTCTGGCTTGTCACCATGGCGACAAGAACAGGGCCGGGGGGGCGTGTCCACTCACACACCTACCTAGCGTCATCTTCACGTGCCAGCAGCCTCGAGCCGCCGCCGCGATCACTTCCGACTAGGGAGGACAGACGACCAAGTGTGGGGGAGGACGGTCGCGGCCCTGTTCATTCATTGTTATCCCTGTGACGATCTATGATGATGATGCTTTATTAATGTCATTGGATTTATGCAAAGGTTCCAAATAAGACAGAATTACCAGTGTTATCAAAATTAATTAAATATAGGAGGAACATTACCAGAACTTGTAACATTGTTCCCGCAAGAGGCAAGAGGGACTGTCACATAGTTGAACTTTGACATTAATAAACTTAATTAAGGGATTAATAAGGTGATGTAGTATAATCATTATAAACGTTATATATACAATTTCAGTGTTAAACTTAGGCAGTCTAGAGTAGCCTAGATTTATTTATTGGTTTGACTTCTTACTTTGTCTATACTGATTCAAGTTGATTATTTTTGGGCTGTACGTCTCATTGTCATATTTTGGCCAACATGTAGCCAAAACTTATGATCATCATACTGATCCACTAATCCAAAATAGTAGCAAAGTGAATTATTAATGTGATGACTTGCTATCAGGGGCGTCGGAAGTCTATTTTTCTAGGGGGGGCGAACTTGCAGCTGACTTTGCAACATTTTGTAGAAAAAAAATCCCTTAGTTACCATGCAGCCAGACTCTGAAATCGCTTGAACGAATAAGCGGAATCTGTACTCTAAAAATGCATTTAATTCATATTGGCCATTTTTTCAGGGGGGGCGAGATGATACTTTCGCCCCCCCTGTGCAAGCACAGGGGGGTCGACTGACCCCCCTGCCCCCCCGGTTCCGACGCCCCTGCTTGCTATTTAAGTATGGGAACCTGTCCCGAGGTAGGTATTACCCTGTCGGCAAGTAGACTCTAAAAGTATACTCATCAACCAAATGAAAATTTCCATCTATGAACACCTTAAGTTCAACATTCGCTTATAAATCATTATACGACAAAACAATCTTACTTTAATTGTTAGAGTAAAAGCGTGATATATAGACTTGTGTGATCGAGTGGGTGGATGATGTGAGGGGGGGGGGGGGTGCTTTAGCCAAGGTATCATACACATAGCCTACACATCTGTGGTGGTAGTAGGCTTACAGTCCTACATCAGTATACGTCAGAGTAGTGCATGTGTGTTTCACAACCATTATAGACAATATATCATGTGATACAATAACACAATATTCTTTTGTATAATGTACAGTAATTGACCATTACTTTAAAAATGTCCCTGACATTGGGATCGATTTAATTTCAATCATCTATATGCTAGATTTTGTTAAAGATTTACTGTAGTTCCAGACAAATAACAACCACAAAGTATAATACGAAAAGTGAAATAAACCGGATATTTTTATGTGGCGATTTTATCTAAATTTAAGCTATATCTATACAAAAATGTGATAATTAACGGAAATTCAAATTTACCCTCGCTGTTTGTTGTTTAGCAAATAACTATATAGTGATAACCATGGAATAATTAACATTTTACGACCTCATGAAACGCACAGATCTAGTTTTTCTCAGACAATAAACCAACGTGTAATATGTATTCGTTAGCAACCCGTCTCGGCTAAAGAATTTCACACTTTATGGATTTACAGATTCACTTAGATGCATTATTTCATACTGTGCGCACACGGAGCATGAAGGGAAGAATTGTATATAAGTAAAGTGAATCATTTTGTTACAGAGGAAAAGATTCAAGTGTCACGAAGATATTGACTAAATAATTCAGTAGTAATTTAAAAAAAAGGAACCGCACTTTTTGTAAATTGTTCAAACAGCTTACAAAAGTTTTTTTTATATAAAATCACATTATAGATTGCGACAAGTATTGTTTTAGGTTGTTGTGTATTGTGTGCATCACTTGCCACTGGTATATAGCAATGTCATTGACTTTTAAAATTATTTTTCTAATTTTAAGTGATAGTCATTTTTAAACGGTATACATTATTTCTATTTCTATTTCATTTAAAAAAGATTTCATACAAATTGTCAACTTATTATACTATACTTTCTTGAAACATTAAATAAACCATCCATTGGGTTGTGTAAACAGAAATCACGCTATGCTGTAATACAAAAACATATTTCATACTGGGATACCATTTCCCGATAATATTTGACGACAAAATGCCAACTTTTTTGAGGTATTTTAGTTTAATTGATTTTCAAAGAGAAGGAGCAAATTTCATTCTGAATTTCCTAGCCTTGAAACAAATTTCTGGCAACATAAGGTATTTAAACTTTCCAAAACATTTATTTGTTACAACTTGACGAAGGGGCCCTATTGTGACTAAACACCTGTGTATAGGTCATACTACACTAGATCTAGACTCTATAAATAACTTACATGTGAACCGATCTCAAAAAGAGACAATTCCTCAAACCAACACAATCAACCTTAATGTATTTGAACACGTTGAGTAATGACTACCACATTATTGATGGCTTAGTCAACCACGTCACTCAACGACGCGTCCGTGTGTACCCAAGTGGGACGCCAGCTTCCGGCGTCGGCAGCTCCCCCGTGTGGGGTCCAAAAGGGGGCGTGGCCCAGTGACAGTGACTGCTAAGTTGAAGCCCTTGGTTCAACCCCCGCACCTTCCCAGCCACACACACACACTCACTCACAAACAACATAATTACTCAAGTCGCCTTTCAGTGCGGATTATTATTCATAATACTCGCTAGAGATCGCGGGTAACAATGCTGTTTCATTATGCAAGCTTCAAAACCACTCGCCGATGTTTCAATGGAGCCACTCGTGACGTAGGTGTGACGTAGTTGACGCCTTCACAGATCACAATCTAGGGCTCTAATTAAAATCATTTCACTTTAGGTCACAGGTCAGATGTGACTCACTTCGCTTGTAATGAGGTAAACAAAACTGTCACGTGGGTTTTGAAGCGGGGAAACGCCTCGCGAAATAGTCTACTAATTGTAAATCCTTAGAGGAAGACAGTCTTCTCTATTATTATTCAATGATGCCAACACAGAAGTTAAATAATTATAATGCTTTTAACTCGCGAATTACGTAGAGTTTAGACGATTGTAAATAGTGTGTGCGTAGGATGTGCGTGTGCGTAAGAGAGAGACACAGAAAGAGAGAGACACAGAAAGAGAGAGAGAGACAGAAAGAGAGAGAGAGAGACAGAGAGGGAGAGAGAGAGATACCTCGTTACGCCTTCACAACTTTGTCCGTTAATTAATTGCTTTCATTACGATAATCGAAAATACAGATCTGAACCCAATACGACGTCATATGTGATTTAGTTTTAAAGTATTAATTATTAGAAATAATAGCATTTACTTATTAGGCTCCACTAACGAGGATGAGTTATTGTCGGAGTTTTAAATACGTTTTTTTTCTTCTACTACTATCGTATTTTGTGTAGGCATAGTTGTAAAACCACAGTGTTTGATTGGTTATGGTATCCTCTATAGTTTGTTCTATAAGGTTATAATTATTTTTAAAGAAATCGACAACGGAAGAAAACTTTTACAGTGAGTTTAATTTCACAATCATTTTTAGGGAATGAAAAAGAACGAGCGATGTTTCAAGGTTGACGTCATATATGTAATAAACTTTCATTCAATGAATACAGCTAGCCAAGTATATAAAAAGAGAATGTAATTAAATAAAGTCCACACGGTCGCGTTAACAATAAAAAGTCAACATTAATTCGAGGCACAATTAAGGACACGTGAAAAATCAACGAAATCGTCGGAAAACAGCGCAAAAACAATAAAACAATAAAACCGCAAGCGGAAGGAAGTCCCTTATACAAGCCTTGTTATGGGCTAACAGATGTGGTGTAATGTGTCATCGCTGAATAATACGTCGGCAGTCGTCTTTGAGGTTGAGCATACATTAGTACTACCAAAGATTAGACAGTGTACTACCTCAGCATTATTAGCAGCCCATCATGGATCCGGAGTGAGTGAATTTGCTTATCACTAGGTATTATTTCCTAGGCGAGCTTATTTTGCAGCGATAGTGTTTTACCCGTTGAAGTGACACGCGGAAGCAGAAAACCATTACAAAACCTTGCAAGCTTGCACCAAATGCGTTCGAAATACGACTCCGAACACTGAATAACATACCTCGCCCCTCTTGCCTCTTCCCCTTTGCCTTTCTATAATGAGACTAGAAGAAATGTGTAAGTGGATCTATTATCCAAACAAACACAATAAAAATAATCAACATAATACTATTATAGAAAAGTAAAGTAACAATTACACAATGATTACATAATTATATCATTATTTTCTCACAAAACTGTTCCAATTGGTTTGTGTTCTAACATTTTTATTTTTATCATGTCACATTTAAATACTGGAATTATTGGTTGTTCTGGCTTTATCACTACCACTTTCACTACCACTACCACTACCACTACCACTACCACTACCACTACCACTACCACTACCACTACCACTACCACTACCACTACCACTACCACTACCACTAACACTAACACTAACACTACCACTACCACTACCACTACCACTACCACTACCACTACCACTACCACTACCACTACCACTACCACTACCACTACCACTACCACTACCACTACCACTACCACTACCACTACCACTACCACTACCACTACCACTACCACTACCACTACCACTACCACTACCACTACCACTACCACTACCACTACCACTACCACTACCACTACCACTAACACTAACACTAACACTAACACTACCACTACCACTACCACTACCACTACCACTACCACTACCACTACCACTACCACTACCACTACCACTACCACTACCACTACCACTACCACTACTACTAACACTACCACTAACACTACCACTACCACTACCACTACCACTAACACTACCACTACCACTACCACTACCACTACCACTACCACTACCACTTACACTAACACTAACACTAACACTAACACTACCACTACCACTACCACTACCACTACCACTACCACTACCACTACCACTACCACTACCACTACCACTACCACTACCACTACCACTAACACTAACACTAACACTACCACTACCACTACCACTACCACTACCACTACCACTACCACTACCACTACCACTACCACTACCACTACCACTACCACTACCACTACCACTACCACTACCACTACCACTACCACTACCACTACCACTACCACTACCACTACTACTACCACTACCACTACCACTACCACTACCACTACCACTACCACTACCACTAACACTAACACTAACACTAACACTAACACTAACACTACCACTACCACTACCACTACCACTACCACTACCACTACCACTACCACTACCACTACCACTACCACTACCACTACCACTACCACTACCACTACCACTACCACTACCACTAACACTAACACTAACACTAACACTACCACTACCACTACCACTACCACTACCACTACCACTACCACTACCACTACCACTACCACTACCACTACCACTACCACTACCACTACCACTACCACTACCACTACCACTACCACTATAGGCTTACTACCACTAATACAAGTAATTGCACTAAAACTGTACTAACAATTTCTAAAATTTGTGTTGGTTTTAGCTAATAACTAAACAAATGATTGTCGGTGTGTGTGTGTGTGTGTATAATAATGGCAATAATAGGTAGTCCAGTCAAACCAAACAATTATGGACATCTCTATCAGTTAAAATCATACTCCATAGTACTCTTTAGCGAAGAAGCAATAACTGACGTCACAGATATTTACTGGAGGGCAATTACCATGGTAACTACTTTGTTATATTATTTTATTGAGGACCAGTGGTTTGTCTTCCGGTTCAGTGAGTTTGTTTAGATTATTATAGTAAGAGTAACCTTGACATAAAGTCCTTTAGTGCAATGGGTGTCTTTGGGGCAGCTCTAGATCCATCAGAGTAGGTTTTAGTGTTTGATTGATGGTTGTGTTCGGCAGCCGGCCCGCCTCGCCGACTCACTCGATCACAGTAATCTTCTCGTCACCAGCCACGATGCTGTAAGAGCTACTTGATTCAGGCCCCGCTATCATGCAGCTCACGACTGCATCTCTGATACAAGACCTTGTTGAGACTAGAGGACCTAGTTTACTTTATATACTGTCACGGCTGGTGTCGTTTACCGTTCACTCGTCGATAGTGTTTGGAGCCTACAGGGTTGGTTTAGTAACTTTAAATTTAAGTCCCCCACTGCAACTCAGTTTCGTTACTGCGTGGGTAGATTCTAAATGTGAATTTATTTTATTTTTATTTTATTTTAGTGAAATTACTTAACTGTGTCACGTTTTTTTTATATGATAATAAATGAATTTTCAATGCTATTAGTTTTCATTTCATTTCATTTCAGTTGTTATTCATTCATACATTGTACATATACAACACTGATTTCATTTTCGTCTCATCAAAATAATTTTTTTTTTAAAATATGTGTTGAATAAAAAGTAAAAACATTGGCTAATTAATTTCTTATTTTTGCTACAGTTTTCGGATAAATATTGTTAGTGTGTTGATGTGATATAATAATTTTCTTATCTACAACACTTTGGGAACTTGTTACTTAGTAGGTAAACTCTATAAATACGAATTTATTTATTTTTATTTTATCTAGGAGTGTTTGGCGGTTTGCTAACGTTTCTTTCCTTCTCTCCTTCTCTCGACATTTGAAAGCATTTTTACACATAATGTGCTGTTTCAATATAAGTACCGAACCTATAAAATAATTAGGAGATAATTCTGGCTCATACATCAACTTGAATACACGTCTATGTTTCACAAATCAATCCCTCCTGCTTTCTCACAACGCTCTTAAACTCGTTCTGTATTTCACTGCACAAGCTACAGTAATAATTATCACATTATTCATGGTTGCAAGTGCGCAATTGCATCCGACATATCAGATTATTACTTGTAATTTACTTCTCTAATAATCTCGTTGCTGCAGTGACATGTGGAACCTCGCGAAGACAGGAGGCAACTGGAACTAGATTACGAGACGGATAATTCTATGTTATTATTATTGTATTCTCCGTTTGATATCCCGGCCTGCAGAACCAACATGAAGTCTGCGGTTTGTGTGACATATCATGAGGTTTGTCGCCTCGGGAACCAGTGTGGGGGATATTTAGCGTATCAAATCCTCGACTAATTTCAAGACTCCTCGTTTGAGCGAGGGTGGACGCAGTTTAGCGGAGGGTCAGTGTTCAATGTTCAAGAATTATTACATCTCGAAGTGATCCCTGGGGAGCTGTGAGGGGGGGGGGACCCCTCCTCGCTTGCCGCCGAGCTGGGGGCGTGGCAAGGGAATAAATCAGCAGCCACACCACACTGCCACCCCCGCCGCCCCTCCCCGCCCCCGCGCGGACCCGTACGTACTAAGGACAAATGAATAAAAATCGACTTGACTTGAACCGCTTGCGACCAAGTCCCCTGGTCTGTCGCTACATGCAGGGCAGGCGAGCCCACCCGGCAGCCGGCAAGGGAGCACAACCAAGTGGTAAATATCTGTTCAGCACGAGAGATCACTCCGTCTATAGACCAATGCAGAGAAGTGTAGCAGTCACAAGATATCTTAGTCGTGTACAAACCGGATGCGCAAGGGAGTGCAGCAGTCACAAGATATCTTAGTCGTGTACAAACCGGATGCGCAAGGGAGTGCAGCAGTCACAAGATATCTTAGTCGTGTACAAACCGGATGTGCAAGGGAGTGTAGCAGTCACAAGATATCTTAGTCGTGTACAAACCGGATGCGCAAGGGAGTGCAGCAGTCACAAGATATCTTAGTCGTGTACAAACCGGATGCGCAAGGGAGTGTAGCAATCACAAGATATCTTAGTCGTGTACAAACCGGATGCGCAAGGGAGTGTAGCAGTCACAAGATATCTTAGTCGTGTACAAACCGGATGCGCAAGGGAGTGTAGCAGTCACAAGATATCTTAGTCGTGTACAAACCGGATGCGCAAGGGAGTGTAGCAGTCACAAGATATCTTAGTCCTGTACAAACCGGATGTGCAAGGGAGTGTAGCAATCACAAGATATCTTAGTCCTGTACAAACCGGATGTGCAAGGGAGTGTAGCAATCACAAGATATCTTAGTCGTGTACAAACCGGATGCGCAATGGAGTGTAGCAGTCACAAGATATCTTAGTCCTGTACAAACCGGATGCGCAAGGGAGTGTAGCAGTCACAGATATCTTAGTCGTGTACAAACCGGATGCGCAAGGGAGTGTAGCAGTCACAAGATATCTTAGTCGTGTACAAACCGGATGCGCAAGGCAGTGTAGCAATCACAAGATATCTTAGTCGTGTACAAACCGGATGCGCAAGGCAGTGTAGCAATCACAAGATATCTTAGTCGTGTACAAACCGGATGCGCAAGGCAGTGTAGCAATCACAAGATATCTTAGTCGTGTACAAACCGGATGCGCAAGGCAGTGTAGCAATCACAAGATATCTTAGTCGTGTACAAACCGGATGCGCAAGGCAGTGTAGCAATCACAAGATATCTTAGTCGTGTACAAACCGGATGCGCAAGGGAGTGTAGCAGTCACAAGATATCTTAGTCGTGTACAAACCGGATGTGCAACATAGTCATACTAGTCACAGTCATAGTGGTACGCCACCGTTTACGAAGAAACGGTGTCTCTTTATTGTATATACCAGCATGAAGTTAGTTAGACAATAAGGTATTTACAAAGACGTATATGTATGTGTAAACATTAGATGTAGTGAAGAGTGGAAAATCGTTCGACAAGCAAAGAAGAAGACGACGACCATAATGGTGGTAACGATGTAAGAGTTATAGGTCACAACGCCCTTCAAAACAAGGATCATTTGAAATAAATCAAGAACGTTAGAAACAACCTGAAAGAAAGGGTAAATACCGCATTAATGTATTTGCAGCATATATTATGGTTTATGTTTGAGGGCGCTATAGTGTTGTCCGGAAGGTGTATACCAAAGCAAAGGTCGACCATTGCAGAGGTAGTTATTTCCACACGACAATAGAGCTGTAGAGAGAAATTTCTAATAAAAAAAAACAGCATATACTACACAGAGATGAAAAACTTCCACTATTACAGTACACAATACTACAAAACATCAAGTGCTATAGACATTCGTCATGAAGTTGCAATGTTTCCAAGACACGCATTGTACTCAGAGATCCTTGTCTTCAAGAGGGAATACATAAATATTAAATATGTAATTGTTAAACAGCAGAGTCGCACGTAGTAGGTATTCTTGTTCACAACATAATCAAATCATGGACTTATAATAGTAAGTCCATGATAACCAAAATGAACCTAAAACGCTCTATACATGTAAGGGACAAAGCGATAATTATATCAAGTTCATCTGGGACTTGAGGGCCAGATGCACAGGTGAGTTAAGTATGAGAGTTATTATTGTTGGTTGTTATGGAGTTAGTTTTTTTTTTTATGGAGAATAGCATAATAAAACAATTCCATAGCAATACAATAGCAACAAAATCATTTGACTTGACAGCTGACATAATATGGATCATTATTATTTCCAATACATCTGGTACTCGGATGATCTTAGAGCTTGAATTATGAATTGTGCATAAATATTTAGTAAGCTACCTTCTTGTTTTAAACCATTCCATCCAGGCTTCTCATTGGTTGTTGCCATGGTGAAAACAAGTCAGTATAGCCGACCAAATATTTATCTGAAGTTCATAATACCGGGCCTTAGTCTACAATACATCATCTCCAAGACATCATGAGATTCCAAGACCTAAGTCTACAACACATCCGAGACTTCAAGTTCTTAGTCTAAAAACGTCAAAGACAGGGATTTGTTTTCACAACATTGAACAAATTGGCTTCAACAGTTTCTTTTATGATCTTGTTTGTCTTTGTTTTTATGATTTCAATACGCCATATTGTTACTAAACTTCAAATTGTATATAGGGTTTTGTCTGTTGATGTCATACCACAATAAACAACACATTGGGGACCTAAGACACTACTCCACGACTCTACGGTACTTGGAGGACCTACTTGGACCAAGGGTACTAGACATCGGACAGTCCTAAGTGCGGTCCCACGCCGATGGACCACTCCTATCCCGCCGCAACAAACCAGCCGCATGAATTGTCGTATACGCTGTATAAATTACTACGGAAGATTAATGGTGAGCTTTAAATTGCACCATTTAACTTGCTAGCCTATTGATTTATTTACCTATTCATGTTGTTTCTTGCAGTCGCAGCCCGGGACACACGAGCAATATTGTAATGGCCTCTTGTAACCATGGTTACCATACAAGGATTGAGCAGAATCTAAAGATTAAAGGTAGAACATATTTCATTTCTAACATGTATGACATAATAATTTGCTGGTCTTCAAGAATATTAGCAACGCTTATGGATGTTTATTTGTTTGCTTGTTATAGTATAGTAAAACTAAAGGGAGTCCAGATGTTCTGCTGCTTAGTCGTGAATACTGATGACGAGGGTTAGGGGTATAGAGAGAGAGATAAGCCATTATCGGCACGTAGCCTTCTCCCAGTCAATGATATAAAATATACCGCATTGATTCACTAGTTTGATCGTCGTTCTGCGCCGCATCAAATTAATTGGTAAGCAATTTAAAGTAGACGTTACTTTATGTGACTACTCTCGAGTTACAATGTAACTTTTGTCAAAATACTATGTTGTACAGTGCTGTGGTGTGTTCATTCCTGTGTCTAGTACGATGAGCAGGGTGCTAGAATAATCCCCTGAGACTATCCCATGGGTGATGGTGTTTTGCGAAAACATCCAACATGATTAAGGGGGGGTAGGGGGGGGGGTTAATGAGTGTAACATTTGTTTGGTGTGATTAGTAAATAACTTTCTAATAGTTCATCAAATTAAATAAACTATTTTTTCCGCTACCGCAGATTAAGTATCCATTTCATGGTGTTGCAGATTAGAGTATTGAAAAAATTGTAATAAACCTAGCTGATAAAGTTCTCTTTAGAAATGGATAACGGAGGAATGTAATACCATGTAAAACATACATTAGGCTATATTTTAGAAAAATGTTTTTTTTTCGAATATGGTTGATATCAACAACGATTCCTCAACCAACGAGGCTCAACCATCGCTCGGGAGGCCCTGCCCCCCCCCCCCCCCCCCCCCATATTTCGTGTGGCTGGTTATAAGTCAAGTATGGTGTCAGCTCTGTAGCCAGGATATGAAAATGTTGATCACTTACGAAATAGCTTGAGTTGCGTGTAATGAACCAGGATATTCTTTACCACCTTTTCGTGCAGTACAGATTTAATTACTGTTGTAGGTAACAAGAGTTTTTAATTACTAGGGATAGAATGAAGACTTATTATTCTTGAGTTCACTAGTTTTCATTGTATAAATTGGATACTCACAATCTAACATACGGAGAAGGGGGCGATGTTAAATGTGTGTAATGCGATTATGACATATTATAATTGATTGCAGAATACATGACATAGAGAGTCTGGGAGTCTGAGACTTCCCTCTCCCACCCCCTCATTAGTATCAGCACCGGGGGGGGGGGGGGGGGGGGGATTACTTCCGAGCTGGGTGGACAAATTCTGTTTCAAAGCAGCAAGCACACAAAGCAAGCACAAAGCAAGCACAATGGATTCGGGATTGTCATCGACTTGATTGGTATCACATTATTAGCATTTTAGCATTAGAGAAATATTTACTTGTAAATCATTCGCAGTACATTTAAATAAAGTAACACTGTTCATTATATCCATTGTGCATTGGAAGTGTCTTCACTTATTGATAAATACATCCTTTACTTACATAATATTTTATTTATTCATTTTTTTTAGTTTTAAATTAATTTGGTGCTGCGATATTTCCACATTCCGGCTTGATACAATTATATTTGTACTTGAGTTAATTATCTGAATGTCAATATTTGTTAAGTGGGCGATTTCTTATTTGTGTGCTTCTTGATCAATACCTACTTACGCACAGTGTTAAATGTGCATCAGCCTTCATCACGTTGTGGTACTTGAAACACTGCGGCTACGTTCACTACCTTCACTGGACTCTCCGATCAGATCCCAGCTATAACCCCTCGGATTTATTACCCATCGCCATCGAAAACGTTCAACTCATTTAACCTTGCACCACTCGTGACACCTTAACTTTTCCGAAATCAAAGATTGGACTATTAGACCATGACAAGTCCGTTGGAAATTTAAATTTATATATTGAGCTAATATCCTTAATCTCGAGGTAATTTTACCTCGGATAATAAATCCTATTGGTTATAAAACAAAGTAATTTATGTATCAACTTTTCTAGGATGAGTTAACCTTGGTTAATCCGCTTTTTCAAGTTCTACTCCCCAAGAAGGTGAGTCCGAGCAAGCTGTACAATTGGTTGAATCCGTTACAATCTATCACTGGGTCCCCTCCCCCCTCAGCTGTATGCCTTACATCTCTGGTTCCTCCCATAATGATAGGTTACCCCAAACACGGAGTCTAACCAACATCCAAGTATTATTTAAATGTGACGTGCTAATTACCAGCGTTTCTAATTAAGTGTAGGTCAAAGGTGATAAAGAAACTGAAACGCTTAACCCAGCCACAGGTAAAGGTAAAGCAAAGCTGCCTTCAAATACAACCGCCCCTTGCACAAAATATGGGCACGTTTATTAGCGTTCATCCAATACACACACACGCACACGCACACACACGCACTCCTACATATGGTCACACATCACACACAAAACCACGCACATTCACGCACTCCCACATATAAACACTCATCACACACACAAACACAAACACATGATGAACACACATTGTTATTATAGCCATAGAATAATATATGGAAACATATATTAAATTAGACTGCGTTTCACAACGTAGATATACAAAACCATGCATAATTGTACAAAATTACACATAATAGGCCTACATATGATACTAATAATACATATGATACACATAATACAAATGATACGTTCATATAATACATATGAAGCTACACATAATTCTTACTATAGTAAAAATGATTATTTGATATTAAATTAATTCATACACACTCACACACGCACACGCACAAATGGACACATTTATTAGCATCAACGTACTTTCTATCAGTCACACCTCCAGACGATGAGTGGAGAGTTCACGACCAAGTGTAATTGTGTTAACCCTGAACAAACGTGATGGTTGCGAAAAGAAATATTTGGCTCATTTGTAATTCTGACGCAGCTAAAGTTCAAAGTTTAAAACAAGACGTTGGATATTTGTCTTCTGTTGTTGTTATTGTTCTAGGCATCTAGCCCCATGTATGGACTCACCAGTGAATTATATACTACACAACATACATACATGGATGGCATTGAGCTGTTTTTTGTATTCTCGTTTTGTTGAGATTGAATAAAATAAATTCCAATTTTTTGCTATAATATAATATCATAACATAACTATTATAATTAAACGCACAAAAAGCGGTTAGATAAACCTCACTTTTTAATTATCCTTTGGCATCACATCAAGATACAGGCATGCCCAAAACTAAGCACGTATTGTAAAACGTTGGGACAGATAATTGGGCTCCGAATTTGATCCGTCATTAGACCTTATTAAAATTTTATTTTGTTTTTTACTAAAGTCTAAATTATTAATTAATATTTTCTTAAGTTGGGGTCACGAAGATGACCTTAATTGCCACCCACCCAGAACGATGTGCACTGGTGTCACAATATATGTATCGATGTTATTTTATAATATCAAAACATAAAATGTAACGAATGTAAATGTATCCTGATGAGAATTATACATTCTAAAATCTATTTTTAATTTCAAAATCGCACGTGTGATAACTTATTTTGAAATCAATTATGAAACTGACATGTTATTGTACTTATAAGTTATGTTATCAAGTCATGAATTGACAACTCACCATTATTTCCTTTTTGGCAGACTTTTACGTTACAAGTTAAGGCTGGTCCACACAGATTTTTTAAGCATAAGATTTAAGGTTTAACGCGTAGTCGTAAAGTTGGATCATTGGAAACACGTACTGGCGTTCACACAAAGTTTTAGTTTTAAGACATTGTTTTCATTGTTGTTCTTAAAACAACGTCTTAAAACCTTAAATCTTATGCTTACAAAATCTGTGTGGACTAGCCTTTACAAAGCATCCTGCAATGCATCTTTGCTCTTTGTTTTCTTGTCATTGTTGTCAGTTATCATTATTGTTATAATTGTGTTATATAAAACTCAGTCAAAGCCGATGTTTTCATGTTTCATTGCCAATTATGTCCATGTGTCTACCTTATTTACATGTACTTTAATATTAACTTTAAATTAATCATTCTTCACATTTTCTCTAAACCAAAATTTAGATTATTAATATTCATAATGTACGGTTGTAGCTGATTTGTTGTTACCATCAAACGAGTTCCCTCGGAGACCATGAAAATCACAATCAGACTACATATATTATTATTCCTTGTCAAGATTAAAAATTAAAATTAAAACGCTATATATAAACGTTTCTGCTGTTTAGCATTGTGTTCATTAAATCGACAATCTACTGCTTTATAGTAAATATCAAATATCTTATAAATGTTAGGTTTGTGACTTTTAGCTATAGCCATATGCTAACATGATGCATTATCTTTATTATCACACAAGTTATTATGATAATTATTCCACTGGCAGACGATTATCACACTGTGAAGTCATTTGTATACAGTTTTTTTCTTCTCCGTATCTTGAGGCTGTGGCCTCTTTACATAACAATGCACTTGCAGCAAACATATTTACATGATGCATTGTTGCCGCATATTATGTGATCGTTACTCCCACGCGTTCCAAACTACCATTACATCAATCTTCTTGTTCTTGTGCTCAGATCATCTAAGACGTTTCAAGAGTGTAAATACTGCTAACTTAACGAGTATCGCAAGGATAGATGCAAAGAGAAGATACACAATGATTAATTTCATATATCCATAATGAATAATACGCGAGTGTGATAATTGATTTGAAGGAGAAAAATTCACTACAAGTGGAATCAGCGTTGGGAAACATAGTGGATGAATGGAGCCTCGATCTGTTGTTCCCTCTCGGCCCATGTACGCTCTTTCCACCCCACTCAAACTGCATCTAGAAAACATTTACCCTCACCATTGTAATATTTCAGTTGTTCTGTAATTGACGCACTTCGACTTCCGTAGGCGAATGTTTTCGAGATTACTGTAAACCTTTTCATGGCCGCTTCTAGCGGGTACAATAGGGTCCGACTTCATTCATCTACTGTTGTTCTCAAGGCTGATTGAACTTTATAGTGCAGATATTTTTAGTTAGTTTGACATAGTTTTAAGTTTCCACCATTAGTTATATGCGACCACCGGGCAGCATGACAAATATGACTGATTATAAGTAATATAATATGAAATGAATAAATATGATATGATTGTCGGGTGGTCACGGGGATGAAGGGGGTGGAAGGGAGAACCAGGGGAGCGTCAAACTAAGAAAATCTAAAGTCTATTAAAAATCTTTACAACCGTCAAAAGCGAAAGAACCCCCGATAAGTTGATCAACCCTCGAAGCCGTCGAGCAGTTTACAAAGAGTTCGAAGCTAAACAGTCTTCTGATCACCATAACCGATACTTTTGGCTTTTGAGGGAAATCAATAATATTATTGTTCATTCATCTCCAGACAAATGATTGGTTTCCTAACTCTAGGTTCTTCGTCTGTGTTTGCGAGTATACCTAGGTTTGGCGGGTAGCGGCCATACTAGCGATATATCTGTTGACAGTTTTGAGTACTTACTTCACCTTAGTCGTAGACAAATGCTCTTTGGAAACAAAGTGTATATGTAATATTTTGTGATTTAAAATCTTAATCTAAAAGCGGATAAAGCGACAATTGCTACGTAATGATATATTCAGGATGTTGTTGAAATTAATTTACACCCTATTATATTATAATGATCTCAATTTAACTAAAAAATTTTCAAAGTGAAATACCTCTTAGTTCCGTTTGATTTGTCACCACTATAAAGTATAAACCCTCCAACGAGGCGAAGACCAACTCTAAACCGTCCCCTGTGAAATGACGGTGTAAGTAAGGCTTTAGCATGGCTGCGTGTGCGTGTGCGTGTGCGTGTGCGTGTGCGTGTGCGTGTGCGTGTGCGTGTGCGTGTGCGTGTGCGTGTGCGTGTGCGTGTGCGTGTGCGTGTGCGTGTGCGTGTGCGTGTGCGTGTGCGTGTGCGTGTGCGTGTGCGTGTGCGTGTGCGTGTGCGTGTGCGTGTGCGTGTGCGTGTGCGTGTGCGTGTGCGTGTGCGTGTGCGTGTGCGTGTGCGTGTGCGTGTGCGTGTGCGTGTGCGTGTGCGTGTGCGTGTGCGTGTGCGTGTGCGTGTGCGTGTGCGTGTGCGTGTGCGTGTGCGTGTGCGTGTGCGTGTGCGTGTGCGTGTGCGTGTGCGTGTGCGTGTGCGTGTGCGTGTGCGTGTGCGTGTGCGTGTGCGTGTGCGTGTGCGTGCGAGGACGTATAGACTGGCAGCGTCGCCCCAGGTCTCTAACTGTGCCAGCCGAGATGCCCAACTGTCGCTGGCTGGACCCGGAAGAAGAGGGGAATAAAAACTGCATGGCCAGGGTTGCATGTGAGCAACGGCGAGGACGGCATCCTGTGTATATCAACCTTGTATTCTTGCACCGCACGATAACCCGCATACTCCGCTCCGCTATAGCATCGTTATGAGGCGATTAAATCATCTTGTTCCATCCATGTTTTGAGGATGGCTTCAAACATAATATTCTAATGTTGAAAAAACAAGACTCTTAGACCGGGAAATATATTAAAATGAAACACGAACAATAACGAACGACGGTCATAAATAGTTAAGCACTCACCAAAAAATTTCGATTTTTTTTCAAAAATTCTATTTCGTTGTTAATACATTTTAAATACGTTTATATTTTGGTGACAGTTAAAATCAGTTGATAACCTCATATAGAAGCTTTTTAAGCAAACAACGTTGAAGACTAGTTACAACACTGGAATAAATAATCTGCATGATGCACCTAAGTATGTAAGAATGAAAATGATGTTAGTTTTTGAATAAAATTTTGTATTTGAAGGGCCCAACATGTCTGGATTATATTTATGTTAATTAAATATGGAATGTTTTTCATATTATTTAGAAAATAAAATTTTATGTTTACACCTGTTTCAAATGAGCCTCTACTCCGTGTGGATCAATGACTGCGTTTCAGTTTTATATTCGACTATTTCACACGGATCATAATAATATGTGAAGTTACCTATACTAAATAGAGTCTCATTACAACACTTCACCAAGCACGGACAACTCATAGATTATAACTCGATAGAAGATTATAGGATGGGGTATGAACGATTTGTTTAGATGTTCTATTAAATCTACATAATACAACAATTAGATGAATATTAATAAGTACGCTGTAGGCAACTTGAAACTCTGGTAATACCACGGACGAGGAATTATACGCAAATAAGCCATTTGTACAGCTGTGATAAAGATAATTTTAAAGCATTTGATTGCTGCTTGCTATTGTGAAAATAAATTATTCGAAGAATTAAACATTAATTGTTAATTATAATACCGGCGTTAATCAAAGCTATTTAAATATAATTAGCAGTAACAATAGAGAACTCTTTATCATATCGTTTCAGAGAATGCGCGCTATAAAATAGTGTGAAGGAGACGATAACGTTCCATACTATGTCTGCCGAAACAGAATTAGCTGTATAGGCTACTAATAATGTAATATTATAATGTATATTCCCTAAAACCCACTTAATATGAGTATATTATTATAGCCTATAATTCACGTAATCACTTGCAAACATTCCAAAATATTCCACAAATCCCCACATTGCTGTTTATATTCCTTTTTATTTTTTTTTTGAGATTCAGTGTTAACATTTCTGAATCATATTACAAATGCATCACTTTTATTTTCGCGTAACTATAGAGAAGTATTGTGTTAAATAAAATTTAAACACCTTCGCTGCGTAGCAGAACATGTGGAGAAAAGTAGCTAATAAATAACAACTAATATATTCCATCAAAACAGTCCACACATTCCTTTATTATATTCCCTAAACCCTTCCCTAGCATTGTGTGTTTTGGGTATCAATATCACGCAGATGAATAGCGTGTATCAAAACATGCACAATCATAAGAATCCGCTCTCTATCAATCACTATAAATCCTCAACCTCGATCTTAGAGACGTGTTGGTTGAACATATTGTATAATAATAATGGCTGACGTTTAGTTTCCGGATAAACAGACTGTTGGCAGCGCTGTAACATTGCAGCCAACCCTGCAACCACACAACAATCATTGAATCAACTCTAGGATTCTAGATATATGTGCATGGTATTTTTGCTTTCACTAGTTACTTTAATTATTGTATTATCGTTGCACTTGCAGTAACCAATTAATTATGGTGGTAACTGATCCAAAAACATTGTCACATGGTAATTGCGACAGGAGAAGTCTAAGCTGATAAATGAATCAAAGCAATGTCTAAATTATGTTTTCATAAGCGAGGTTAATTAAACCAAAACAAAGTGATTACAGTTGAAAGATGTGTGACCATGTAACATAACATTTTACACTATCTGCACTTCTTGATATACAAAATAACTGTTGTGTAATGGGCAATTGTACCTCTATTTCAAATTACATTGAAGTGAAGTCAAATTGTCTATACGTGGCTGAATGCAGCTAACAACTATCGATTAGTATTATTATTATTGTAGTTGGTGGTGCGACCTCTATGTTACCACGCTTGGTTCGAGCCACGCGCGGCCATCGCAGTGCCCAAAAAACGAACTACAAATTGAAACATTACATTCTGTAGCTGCTTTCAGATCTCGAGCATCATCAATTACATGCATCATAAATCCAGGATTAAACACTCCGACGTGAACCTCTATTACCTGTTACCTGCGCTAAGAGAGGCTAATGTTTTACGTCATCAAAGCTATTCTATTTGAAGAGCCGAACCTGCGGCTTTATCTCCCATGGTTTTTGCGGGTATGTGTGTAGTTCCTGCAAGTCATAGTCTCCCCTTTACCTTCAAGAGGCCGACCGTATAGCTACTCCGGTAGTGTATATAGGTCATTATAGTTCCCTAATTATGATAATTGATTGAAATAATTGACAGGTGAACGGATCAAAAAGTAATTGTCCACTAACAATGGCCCCTCTTCAACGGGGAAGAAGATTGGCTGAGTCATCCTGGGCAGAGAGCGTCTCGAATGACTCCCGACTTGAATGCACGCAAATGTTCATTGAGACGGCTTTTACTCTTTCGGTAGCGGCTATCGTGCCCACGTGAGCAAATAATAACTACAATTACTATGTTAAATTTATCTAAACCCCATAATCCATCACTAGCCAGTGGCAAGGCGAAGATATTTGATCAAAATGTTGTGTGTTTGAATAGGTATGCCTATAGGTGTATACAACTGGTTTACCTGTCTATAGTATGATTCAGAAGGCTGTGAATGTAAGAGCAGGAAATACCCACCATTACAATGCCGAGTGTTTTAACTACAATTATTACTGTTATTAATGAGCAAAGTAATTTGTAGAAACAAATCATTGCGTATTCTTGCATCTCATTATTATCCTCCCAGCACCTTCGCTTTACGCTAAATTATTTATGAAAACACTTTTATTAATTTTATTACTTCCATTACTCATAATTAGCTTCTATAATAACATTGAAACATAATCTTAATATAATGATATAATTATATTGACATTGGTAATAACAACATTAGCTAAAAGAGAATGATGTATTATTGTATCAAGACTGGGGACTGAAACACCCACGCATCATTTGATCCCCAACTTAATCAATAACGCCAATATACAATGTACAGTGTCTTGTGATTGTGTGTTTGTGTTCCCATGTGGGGCGGAAGGGAGGGGGGGGAAGGGGGGGGGGACGAAGACACGTAATCTGTTGCCCAACTTCTTTGGTCTTTAGAGATTGCAATTATAAACTGATTGTCAGGTCTGCTCGTCGAAAATTGGTCTAGAAAATATGTTTGTGGCTTTGAAGTACCGTAAAAACTTGTGTTGTTTTCCCCTCCTGATATATTTTATCGACTAATTTCACCAGGTTGGTTGTTGTTGTGGTTTCGTCTCATGTGTGAGGACCCTCGCTAGCCCTGCTGGAACACAGTTGCCTCGAGCTATGCGCATGCGCGGATATTTTATAGAAACGAATTCAACAACTTATACCAAACGTCTCGGTGATTTCAAACACTTGACAATCCGTAATTTTATTTCATGAATAATTTCGTGCTCACGTAGGTTAGGTCTATATATAGTTCATGTCAATGTATCGGGTCTATATAATTAGGGAAGCGAAGGTAGCATAGTCTCGTTCTCTTTTGGGTTGATGGTTTTTTAAGAGCTTGAAAAAAGTTCCTATATGCTCTGGCGCCTCTGTCTGTTTGAAGCCTCTTTGGTTACCTTCGTCTCCTCCGTCTCACACTCACTGCCAACACAAAAACTATCTGTTAGCATTAGGGAATTGGAGTTAAGGATGGGTCAAAATGATGATGGGAGAATCAACCACCGTAATTACAACCCTAGGGTGAGACAGGGATGTTTCCGCCGGGTGGTTGTCGGAACAGCGGCCCCCAAAGCCAAGGCCGTCAAATCTGCACGCCATTATTTTTCGTCATTGCCATCTTCATAGGCCTGCGTTACAAATGGAATGATAATGGCTATGGATTCGAGCCTGTGGGCAGGTGAACTGAATAATTGACTATAAGTAGGCTTGCCTACACATGTACAAACAGACACGTTTCGCGCGCGCAAATTAAAAATCGCTTAGTTGAAATTACAAGAAAAAGTTGTTGTGCCCTCGTTGCACTCATTGCAGCGTTGACTCCTGCTGCAGGACTTTCACAAGCGTGTTTTAGAACCGACGTGTTTTAATATTCTCGAGGGGAAGGTCGAGGGTCAGCACAATTGTCAGCGTCCCGACGCCTCATTGCCGATGTAAACGACGCCGCCTTCCGTCCTAGACCCAATGTGCTGGAAGAATCGGACGGATGCCGCGCGCGACACGCCGACAAAAAACCTCACAATCAGCAGAACCACCCTCGGGGAAGCTGTATCAGCGTCTCTACGCAACTCATGCATACACTTGTCAGTGTGTCAGTAATGCCAACTTGGAGCGCTGATGGCAGCGGCCAATAAATCAACCTCGCACGCAATGCATCGCCCCGAGAGTTTATCGCTACCAAAATCGCCATAAATCTGCGAAACACTTCACGAATTATCGTCATGGCGGCCGGATCATGGCGGATGTAATGCGTGCAAAATAAGTTTTACTTCCAGAAGAAGTTTTGAGTGTGTGAGTGTGTCGGCAATGGAGATTTCTTCATCGCCAGAGAGTTTAACACCTGTCAGAGGATGTGAAATGATATTCCGACGTTTTCTATCAGAGCAGGGCAGGCAATTCGTTCTTGTTCGTAGCTCGCCCTTGGACCGCTGTTACACGCAATGGGGAACTGGTTCCGAGTAAGTGAGGCAGTGATTAGTGAGAGAGAGGTTTGGGCGCTGGGAAACGCAATCAACGAGCGATTTTAGGCAATTAATGTAAAGGCTCTCCTCTCCGCATCCCCGATAAGATGGTCGAGCGACCCTACCTAGACGCTGAAATTATTTCCTAGATTCGATCGAACAAAATTTTAAAATAATTAGGTTTTAATCCCTGATCACTTCAGGTGCGTAGAGATAAGGACGGTGTTCCGACAAGGAAGTGTACGCTAATGATTGCAATAACAATTTACTGACCACAGTTTTTACCTCAAAGTGGTATTTACCTCATGATTAAATGTGTTCTTCTCCTTATTTTGCGGGAGCCATGGGTTTACACACAGCCATTAACACAATTTGTCAGCGACGTTTAGGTGACCGAGTTCTTTTCCTCTTGTGTAAAGGAACTTCAAGAGATTGGCGTTAGTTTATTCAGTAACATCTTAGTTTCTTCTTATCTCAATTCTTATGTATTTAATTCAGTTACTAAACTCAATGTTATAACTAAATATATTAGATATTAAATCAATAAATTAACCAAACGAAAGAACGTAAGAAGGAACCACACGGAAAATACAGACTCGCGGAACTACAAACAAGAACTTATTACAGTCTCATGAGTTTCTATATCTTAGCCGCCATCCTGGCGCAAACGTGTGCACAAGATCTTTATAAATGCTTACATAATTGCACATCCCATAAACATCACTGCAATGTTCCTCGCCTTCTCATATTTAATAACGTGCATGCTAAGATGTCATTTCCTTGATTTCATAATTAAAATTAATGTTGGCAAGCATTAACATTAGCATGTGGTCGTATAACTAACAATGCGATGCGAGAATATGATATAATGTCTTATGAAAGAGCGAGCTCGTTCAAATAATACATACATTGAAAGCGTGACATGTCTGAAGACCAACTATTGTACTTAACCCTTGACTGGTATCCTTATTTTCATATACGTAACTGATATGGTGGGGTCAAATATGACACCAGTTTAAATTTTACTTTTAAACTGCCTAAATAACCACAAATGGGAATTATTGTGCTGAGGACTAATTGATATAGATTTTGTTCATTGTATTAACAATATCGATTGAAGTTTTATCAATTATGAGCGCAAGTTACACATTTTTTACTGAAAGTAAGTAATTTTCAAACTGAAAAAAACAGTGGATGTTTTAAAATTTATATAAACAAATATAATTTTTATTTTCCTTCTTGCGCGTCGATTTATTGTTAGTAAATATTCAAATTATTCTCTGAAATAAAAAAATCAGAAATATTATGTTTGTATGTCAAACCAACAAGGGTGTCTGTTTTGTATGTTATGAGTACAGTTTTCGTTTCTTGTTAGTTCAACCAGATTGTTTACTTTTGTCCATTATAGTGAACACTGGTTTACAATACCGTAATACGCAAAGCTATGTTTGTTTTTACCCATAAGAGTTGTCACGATGTCATTTTCATCCATATTGTAAAATAATTTGTAAAATAAAAAGTCCCGTAACAGGTATCCTGGGGTCTTTTTTTACCCCACGAATTAATTGCCGCCAAACGCTTCGAAGCAACAAAAACACACAACCACTACCTTCAACGCCTCAGCGGGAACTGAGATTACCTAATTCGCCAGCCGCTTGCTAGAACTTCCTGGTGGTCAAATATAGAACTATATCGTGCTGGGGTCGGCACAGACCCCACCATACCAGTCAAGGGTTAATTAAACAATCGTTACTTTTCCAATGTTGTTGTAAATCAATCGTGTCCAATCAATTAGAAATTTTCTTTATGCCAACTATCTTCATGGGAGGTGGTTTTCAATCTCCTTATACATTGCTCGAGGTCAGTATCAAATTGTCACATTATCACTACTTAATTTCAAATGTTTCCTATACTTTTAAATTTATATTTACATTGTATAGCCTTAAATTCTAGCGGTCACTACACTTCCAAGGTAAATCTTCTCACAAAATATAGTATACCTATTGTAAAATAGAAGTTTTATTTTAATCGTGAATATGCAGGGTTGGGTGGATGTTACCGTTTTGTTTTGTTAACAAGTGTCAACTACACTAAAGATGTTGACATACATCACGTGGCTTCTTCAATAAGTAACTGATTGATTTTTATATCAAGATATACAAAATGTTAAAACAAATTCGTGTATGAAACACTAACCTAGGTCTATATAATTATTGTCTGAATGTAAATTTTCGGAGACTCCGCGTCTTCATGCATCGTCAGACACTGACACAACGGCAAGCTCTCAGCGTTTCCGGCAGTCCCAAATAATATATCAAACTATCTTGTACATCACATAAAAATTGATTGGAAATTGCTTGGACAAGAGTCAGTATTTCTTAGGAATATGTACTAACGTAGACTACAATACTTACAACTTTCATGCGATTAAAATTATTTTAATTGTATTCTTACTGTGGTGTTTATGATTGCAGAGGAATTGAAGATTCACAGAATCATGCAAACAATCAAATTTAAAAAATGTTCTTCAAAGAAAGTACAATACGATGAATTCTTCATCAAGATTCTTACAAAAAAACTCCGTATGAACCCGTCACAGTGACTCAAATATGTACCTAATTCTTGATGCCCAAAGGTGACTCATTAAAATTAAATGCATTTAAATCATCATCAGGATTATTTATAGGAATAGTTCCTTACTTGATACCAAAGTCCATCCTTCTCTTGAATCCTTTAATAAACGAATCTATTTCAAAGAAATGATCCTATTACTGCCCCCCCCCTCCCCCTCCCACGCCACAGAAGCCTTTAAACAAAATAATCAATTTCAAAGAAACGATCGCATTCTTGGTTGGCCTCACAAATTTAATCAATTTAAATCATTTACTATTCAACGAACTTATCACATTCTTGATTCATTATTCATATTCTTCCAACTTGCTACCGCTAGCGTTTTTCATATTAAGAATCTATGGTAAACCTAGATTATAGATTATGTGTTTGCTCATTTGTGGCCTCATTCCAAGTATTCTTTTCCTTCGTGGTGCTCGTTCTGGGTCAACAGGAATCATAATCCCAGCTAAAAGTGAAATTATTGTTTTATGACGACAAGGAAAAACTTTGCCTGCGTGATAAAACGCTCTGTCTCAATTTATTCAAAGAAGGTGCAACTAAGAATCGAGTAACTCTGCTCCGATACTCATTATATATAGAATAGATCGACTCTCATCTCTGAAGCCAATTTGAGGAATTCTTCGGTTTCTGATTCTTGGCAGACCGCGTTTTTGAGGTTTTGTCAGTCAATTGGGATCTCTCTTTGACGGTCCGAAACGTTCTCGACCGCTCAAAGTGAGGTGGATTGAGTGACGTGTTTAGTTGCGAGGGACAGAACGGAGACGTGTAATTAACCTGTCGGTCTGTCCGTCTGTCCGTCTGTCCGTAGGTCCCCTACTTGTGGTTACAATTCAAACCAAAGCGCGTTCTTGCTTCCGGCTCACACACAGATCGGAACACATCGAGGTATTCAGTGCTCTGGCATCGGATCTGACTAAAGCGATAGTGAGACACACAACATTGCCTGACTAGAGAGCGAAAGCTATACATACACCCATTGTAAACGCGTTCCATTGTTTTAAATTTGGGAGCTGACCTTTGCCTTGCTAAATAGCCTGCCAGCCTTCGATAGTCGTGTGGAGTGGAGAGGCACTGCTGCACACTATTTGGAACTTTTCTTTTTCGATCGGGTTAAAAGTAAAAGTTTGGTAACTTGGTTGTCATGATGGAAATGGGGTTGTTGTCTTTTCGGAATATTATTGCATGCGAGGTCAAGTTGGTGCGATGGTTTTAGGGGTGGGGTTGACAAGTTTCGCGCTGACCATAGATAAGCTTTAAACATTATTCTTCAAACTTATCGATTTCAAGAATAAAATTGAATCGTGTGGCAATTGTATTATTTACAAACATAAATTAAAAACAACTATAATAATATTCAACACACCGTACCATGCTCATAAGATCTTGAATTCAATATGAGTTCAATGAAACAATTGAAAAGTATTCGCTTAGATTATGATTGGCATCCGTTAACCAGTTGATGTTGGTCAGTTGCTTTTCAAAACAGAAACCTTATGTTTTCACATATATGGCCCATATAACTTAGAGATAGTTTACCTCTTACTACAGAAACCTTACATGATATCTCAGACGAAATCCACAAAAAACGTTCATGTAAGTTATCATGTTTGTACTCATTTTATTGACTTAAAGATATCTGCAATAATTATTATTACTTCTTTATATAAAGACGATGGCTACTTTATAGGGTGCAATGCCTGCTCAAATAAAAATCTACTATTTAGTATTTGTGGGTTAGATTGTATCAATAAAACAGTTTTTAGTATTTTTGGTAATGGTTTGGTAAAAGTTAGATTGAACATGAAACTTCGTCACAATTTAAGTGCTTATCCCTACTATACGAGCAATTGAAACCATACATCCGTTATATCCAGCCCACTATCAATTTTAGCCTTAGAACACTAATAACTTGTTGTAAACATTTATAATTTACGATGGCGGGTGAAAACTATTTTAATTTTCTAAAATTAAATCCCTAGTATCTACACTCAATAAAGGGGAGTGTCTTATTTTCACATGTTGTGTACGTGTTTTTTTTTTCTAGTTTTTGTTACCTTACGAAGGCAGAAGGTATATTAATTTGATTATCATTTTTTTTTCGTTTTTTTTTCCTACTTGCCAAGGTTTCTTCCATAAATATGGCCGACGAAGTGGCGAACACAGAATGCTCGTATCTAAGTTTAATATTATTATGAAACCCGTTCCTGGATACCTTCCTCAATTACAACAACGCTCGACGGGCAAGATTCCCTCACGTCTACACAAGAAAGAGCCTCGAAACTCCCGCCCATTAACAAAACACAATTAAAACCATCTAGAAACGAGATGAGCTTTATTAGTTATTACAAAACAGAAAATAACGAAGAAATAAGACAAGTGAAGTAATTATAACAACGTAGGTTGTACGTTCGATGCGCGTGCAGCTAAAACGTACGTGATTCTGAGAAAAGCATCAGAGCGAGGTGATACTCTGCTCACAGTTGTTTATACATCAGCTAGGTTCCTGGAAGAGCTGATTGCTGCAGAGGATTATTCTCTTTGTAACGAGATTCAAATAGGTCTCTTGCGTTTCCTACGTTACGTGTTGGAATAGTGTAGTGATACTTGGTTGCTCTCCTAGGGGCCTCAAGGAACATACCACAGTGCTATGTTCTATGTCTTACTAGCAGTGTTGGCTTATTGCTGATTGCTTAGTTCCATAGCAGCAGGCCCAGGGTTCGATTCCATACCAATAATATACTGCACGTTGAAGCCGGCATAGCAGAGACGCACATAACAAGGGGTTTATAATGTCCTCCAGTGAATATCAGTTCTTCTAGCTGAATGGGTCTACTCTTAAATTAAAATAAACTTTATATTTTATGTATAACTCGAACTCGAACATACTATAACAAACTAAAATATTTCTTTTTGATACCCTCTTCAGAAAGATAACCAGCTGCAACACCACGAGACGTTGAGCGTCAACTCACAACACATGCCTTACAAGTCTTTCGGAATAAACATATTGTCGGTTATTATAATAATATATTATATATTATTATAAAAAAATTGTAAACAATTTGTTCTATATTTACATATTTATATCTACATATTTACATATGACCATTAATAATAATAAATAACAATATAATGTAGATAACCTTCGCAGGGGCAACTTGCCTCTCTTCGGATTGATATTTGCATCGTTATGAAGGGATGACTGAGGGATGAGAAGGATATTCATTCCCACTAATATGACTTCAGAAACCCACGGAAAATCTTCTATTACTATTAGGATTGAAGTTAGTGAGTTTCGAACCGATGTCTTCCCCAAAAATAGCCTCAATGCCTAGGGTTAGCACTATATCGACATGTAATGGTCATTACTAATATATTAATATCAACGGTCACAACGAAATCATTTTGAGTAATATTTGTTTTTACTTATTTATCATTATCATCATCTTTATTATTAATATTTTTAAATTTGTAATTATAATATTTTGTATCGATGTACACACGTGATTGACCTGTGACCCAGAGAACCTCTTGCCAGTCATGCGCTCTCACACCTGCAGTGTCTTCATTTGGCATCGCATCACTCTCATTGCAGACACGAAACTGCTGTTGGCAGCTTTACGGCCCATAAACAACAACTAATGGAATATTTTACATTTGATTAAAATTTGATGTTGCATTTGATATGGATACCACAAAATGAAAATTAGTTTTAAATTATATGTTACTCTTAATTAATTAAGAATCCACAGCTTTAGGCTGCATTCTTCGAATGGCATCATGGGAAATGAAAGAACTGTTGAGGGTATTCTGTTCAGATCAGTCTCCCAGTGTTTCGTTGTTAATATAGACAGTCCAGTCCAGTAACGGAAGAGGTGCCTTAAGCTACTAAGTCAACACAGACTGTTCGATTTTTTTTTTTTATTTTATGGTAATGGTCCAAAGCCTGGACAAGAATAAATTTGTTATTTCCATATCAAAGTAAAACGCGACATATTTTGTCACGCGCCAGACTTTTTCGTTTTCTTTTTTTTTAGGGGGGGGGGGGGGGTGGAGTGAAACTAATTTTGTGTATGACATAACATCTTAATGCATGTATCTCTAATTAAATGGACAGATGCATCGTTGTGTTATTTTATTTTAAATCATGTTTGCTTTCCATTATTGTAATAATATTAAAATTATTTATTTTTTCAAAAACATTTTTTGGTCAACTGAAAATTTTCAATAACATCACAGAAACTTGTAAATCCAGTGATGTTTACATGTTATTCAATATAATTCAGCCAATCAGTAAAGAATGTGAGATTCTTAATTTAGGTAAAATAATTATGCAAATATACAATAATTTAAGGTGGTGGCGTGAAAAATGTTCTTCATTATGAGAACAATTTATTACGTATGTCATAAACTATTTTATTTACCATCCATGCATTTTTGTTTGTCTGAGTTGAACACTCTATAGACACGCTCCCTTGCACAACATTATTGTTTACAACCCATGAGTGGAAGCGTTTGTTAGTTTTACCGAGCGTTTTCTACGAAAAACTAAGATGTATAGTTATGTGTGGAATACATTGTTACCAACCCTGATTGATAATCTTCACTTGGAACTGACCTACTAAAAGCAGTTTAATGCATGATTGCACATCCAGAGTTTTGCAGATGTGACCAGAGTTTTTATTTTACAGTATTATTCTTACTATAATGTATAACGTGTCGCTCTATAGCAAAGCCTACCAGCAAGATTAATCCTCGCTAAATCTTAGTATACAATCATAAAATGTTCTTTTAAATTAAAACTTTATTTTCGATATTTTAAATTTTATTTTTAAAACGATAAATTTGCAATTGTGACTTAGCCATGATACACCTCGCAAATATTTGCTTTCTTATAGGCACATTTAGTTTTAAAATGGGGTTTGTTCATTCACGAATAGTTATTTATATTTTATTTATTTTTTCATTGCATATCAAAATTTAGTCTGTAATTTGTAAAATACATTGAAATGGGAAGTGTGAACGGTTATGTGGTAAGAAAGCTTAACTATTGTGGTATCAAATTGTAAGTTGTAATCAATCAATGGATTTTAATGTTGTTCAACAAAAGACCAACAAAAAATAAGCATTTGATATTTGATATTTTAAATGTAAAGTGTTCCAGCTCCTAATTCTAAACTTAAATTAAACAGACGTATTGTTCTCATCTGTATAATATTAAGTAAGATTATGTGTCCTTGGAACCTTCTCTGCAATTATTTGTATTTTAGTTGTGACTAACAACTTCCATACGTCACAAATCATACTTTCCCCAAATAATGTCCGATACATTTTGAACGTACTTCTTTTTTTAAATAATGTCCAATCTTACTACGATGTATGGCTTTTGTATTATTCCCGAAACTCGATTATAAAATATATAATTAAACACGTCTTAAATAATTGTATTAATCATCGTGGCGTGTATGTAAGTTTACTTCATAACCATAAAATAAATGTTGGTTAAAAAAATTCAATTATTAATTTTAAAGTAATTTCCATACTTTAAATATTTTCCAAGACTGCGTGAATTGAATTTCATAATTTTGCTAGCACGCAATTTAATACGGATATTCACAAGGAGTTCTTCGAATTCACTCTAACATGCTACAAACATGAACTTGCAGAGGTCATACACGTTATTTGATTGCTTTAACACTTTTCATACAGTGTTGGATATTTATATCTGTTTAAATATTAAATTGTTTAATCAAAACGTTATAAAACAGACAATTTGTTTTCAGCAAACAAAATAAAGTAATCACTATATACAAATAGGTTGTTTGTTGCGTGTTTGTTTTCGTGTGTTCCGTCATAATGGGGAGGATTAGCAGCTCACGTCATTACCCACCCCTAGGAGGTACGCGAGCACGTTGCCCACCCCTGGCTGCGTGGCATCAAGGCCAGGGAAACATGTTACAACGTGGCGTGTGTACCGTCATAATAGGGACGATTAGTGTGGCGGCAGTTCACATCATTATCGCTTGGCCTAATTGATGCTGCGGTTTACTGCCCACCGCAGCACTGCACTTCGCTGCTGCGCGTCCTCGAATACTGCGCTGCGCTTTTCCAATACGTCCTTAGATAACTGCGCTTGCTCGTCCTCAACCGTACAACGCTTTTCAAATCCATCCTCAGACCACGATGATGCGCAAAGAGTAAGCGTGGCGGAGTTACTTATTTCGAACTGGCGCCTTTTCTCTTTAGGGCGCGACATTGCCGATAGGAGTTGAACGGTGGCGCTGCCATCGGCTGCCACCCGAACGAGGGGAGTCCCAGCATCGCGTCGCGTTGAGAGGGAAGACCGCAGACTGTTGATGACGTAGCAGCGACAAGCGGACCCGCACACGTGCTCGTTTGCATTAACTGCCACGACGACGCTGAGGGAAATGGCGGGAAATAACTAAACACTTCATTAACTGTACGCTAAGCGTCGAAGATGAGTTGACAATAGACGTTTCGTTATCTTTCATGATAGTCTACAAAATTAGAAATCTGTTCTGATTGTGATAATGGAAATATGACCGGAAAGGAAGTCGATATATAATGCCGAAGTGGTTTTGCGCAGCGTATTTGTCTGCGCCATAGCCATACAACAAGCAACAAGTTATTAAAAATTGCATATACCTGGAAACGTATAATTATAAGGGGTCCTAAACTTCTAAATAATTACAATTTTACAATTACACAGCTTCCATTTTTTCTTTTTTGAAAGAAAACTTCAGTAGATGTTCGCCCATCTGCAGCAATAAAGATGTTTTCTTGAAAATTCACCAAAACTTGCGATTCTGGGCTATAAACATGGGTTACGTGAGACAGTGGCATCGGTTCGGCCTTGACTAGTGACGTCATAGATACTGTGTGCTCACTGCGTGCATGGGGCTACGTTCAGGGCAGGAGAGGCATCTTTAGGGTGGCACCAGCTTCGTTCCTCGGTCTTGCACTGGACCAGTGCAGGGCTAACCAGTGTAAGCAGGAAGTACAGCAAGTACCAATGCAGCCAGCACCGTCGTTTCAATACAAAGACTGTTTCATTATGGATTTTTGGCAGCAAAGTGTACAAGGCGGGGCAGTCAATTCGTTTCCATTGAGGTATATTGTGAACCACCAACAGCAAATACAATTCAGAATCCCTATATCTGGTCCTTGATGATCAAAATGTTTCATTACGATCTACGTACATCACTTTAAAAGATTCAGTTTCTAATGCGCTAGTGAATTAAGAATATTTACACTTGTGGTTTTGTGTTATTAGTTTCGAGTTTAAAAACTCTAAAAAACGGCTCGTTCTCTATCTTGCACTGTCTGCACTAGTGTATTTGAGCACAACGCAGATATACCCGCTACACTGGCCTGCACTAAGGTATAAAGTTTAAAACGGGTGAATGTTGCCCACATAACGTCGAGTGGTGGTGTTTTTGGAGGTTACAATAACCATGTTGTTTGGCGCCACCCAATACTAATATTATTCTGTGTATTTATTTATACATGTTGTTGTTTGGCAAAGCAAGAGGAAGTCAACTATAATAGGCCGGAAGTATGTATTAAAATTCTATTGATTTGATTATTGAGCGAAGCGATTGAGACTCATTGGACCCGTGTTTGTTTCAATCGATTTCTTCCGCTAGTATTTTCAACAAGGAGCTGCCTAGCTTAGAGGCGTAATTATTTAATAGTGAAAACTGCCTAAAGCTATCAGTCAAATTGTCTGAATCCTTAATTTATTTAATAGATTCTGAATGTTTGCCTTATGAGTATACCCACAAATCGCATGAACTGTCTATAATAATCAAAATTGGTAGCTGATTTAAATATCATTAAATATTTGGGACATCAGGCACCTATCCTGTTCAAAATAGTTTGGTGGTTCCTTTGAGTAAAGAGAGTTTACAATCATTTATCAAAATCTAGCGTCTTTTATTACACACTACGACCGCTGTCAGCATTTACTATCGTTTTTTTCTTTTTGTCGTTTTCTTAGCGCAAGCAAACATTGTAATGAAGTGATATATTATATGATGGTAATAATTATAACTATCATTCAGTGTGGAGTCTCGTACGTTAAATATTAATATTTTAAACGTTACAGTCATGATAGGGAAACTATCAAACTAAGGTACAATTATTTACTTAATTTGCTTGTAACGATTGAAATATTTCAAACTTGTATAATCGAGGGGTTTGTTCTTACGAAGCTACACCGTGCATATTTAATTAGTTTTTAATGTGGTGAGTAGCGTTCTCAAGGAACATTAACCCAACATTAGTTTCACTTGTTTTGACAGTATTTCTACCCACCCGCCTAAATTTCGAAAAATACTCAAAAATCAAAAATTGCGTTTTCTAATATGGTAGCACAGACATAGGCCTACATTTTAATAGTAGTAGGTTTTGTATATTTAGAATGTGGTCATGCGTGTGCGTGTGCGTGTGGCAGTGCGTTATCGCCATTATCTCTTCCTCTCTCCCCCCCCCCCCTTTAGCCCTATTTCCTCCCACCTTACTTCGCCAAGACAATGTTTGTGGAACAATTCAAACACAATGCCGCGCATTTTTCTCATCAAGTTCTAATGACTGGTTATAGAGTAAGTACGCTATCCTTATCGCTAGAACAAAAAACGTTCTCAATTCAAAGTTTTAGAGGTGCGAAACGATAAAAAATGATTCAAACAATTTAAACTACTGAAATAAAATGTCTTTTGAAGTGTCGCATAATTGTTCATACAAACCCTCAGCAATACGATTTACAGCATATTCCTCAGAAAGCACTATTTTCAACTCATCACTGGGGTTTTGCGGGCGTATGTCTACCACATCAAACGACACAATACATGTTTTTACATCATAATGATTCTGGGTGAAATAATAATAATAGGTGGAATAATATCAATACCAGCGTTTATTCATTTAATCATGAGAAATATTAGATGTAAATATGTAAAAGCAAAATGTCTTAGATCGTGATTCATGAATCATGTTACCTTCATGTTAGACTTGGAGGTATTTGACCAGTGTGTGTTTTATATGCAAATGCAAGGTGTTTGTACTACACTGCCTTCAAATTACTGCTTTAGACTGCGTTTTGTAGTAAATGTTGAGCATGTTATGGTTATAGTATTTTGTAGTAATTGTTTTGTCATATATTTGCAATAGCGTGCCGCATGGCAGTTTGAAATAATGTTGTATGTGAATGAACAGCTTAAATAATAATTATAATAATATATATTTATCGCATGCAATAATATGAAGTACACAATTCAAATTAAACATATCTCTTGTATGTGTATTTTATTGAGATAAATAATCTACAATAAACAGTATATTTTATATATATATATATATATATATATATAAATATATTACATTCTGATTTTCCTATGTACATATATTATTCACAGTGATGGGATACTACTTATGTAATATTTATATAAAACCGCCCAAAGTGTAAAGTTTTCTAAGTGGAGACAGAAAATAGCTGTCTTCAGCTCATACAGCCTTGACCTTGTAAATAGACAGACACGCTGGGTTCTCGTAGGACTGACTGCTGTCTGCATTTATTATGTTGGATCATTCTCAAACCAAGAACAAACGAAAACGCTTAACAATAACTTTTATATATCCAATTAATGTTTATATAATTTCACGACAAGTCAAAATGTAAACCGTTTTACCTGACCATTCCAATAACGCTTTCGCACTCGCACGCACACAGTTCGGCTACACGCACGCACACACGCACACCCGCACGCAGGCGCCGCCACAGTCCACATAGACTGAAGACGCCGAGTAGAGGGCAACACACCCGCACGACAGTCTTCTCAATAGTAGAGTCAAGGACTTTAGATACGACCCTGTCATGACACAGACATGCAATGCCATGCAGTAACCACACCACCTAGGGCTATTCAGTATCCACGCCAAGCTAAGCTGTACACACAGAGACAGTGAAAAGTCAACACTCGCTTTATTTATGCCATTGTGTAGATCTATTGGTGAAAGGAAGAACTCTTTTTGTGGAAGTACTGGGATGCAAAATGCAAAGTTATGCCCCATGGAATCGATAAGTTACGAAGCAATATTTTCAACAAAGCTAATGTTCTTTGCAGAAAACATTGCAATACATATTCGTGTATATTATTGCTAAAAATAAAATTCCAATCTCTTATTAAGTTATTCGAAACGAGGTTTGTATAGTTATTCTCGATAATTTTTTTGTTTCTCAATTTGGAGCAATTGTTTTATAATTTAAGGGTTTTAAATTAAGGGTTAACGAGAACGTGGTAGGAGGGCGAAGTATGTCTTATTATCATTATTATTATCATAGTTTTACCTGCCGGGTCCAACAAGTAAAGAATTTGGTATCTTAAATGAACACAGCCGGGGGAAAATCGAGCAGGGACCATTTTTTCTCTTGTGATTTGGTGCGTATAAAAAATATTTGTAATTGAGTTGTAATAATAATATAACACAATGTTAAATGCGTCAGCAGTACTTTGAATTTACTAATTAATTACATTGATTTGGTATAACACAACATCACATTTACTAATGTTGGTTTGGATTGATGCAATTATCATTTTTATGATGCAATGTAGATGTGTTCTGACTAAGGATGACTTTTGTTGATCAAGAATTTTCCATTTAAAATCTGTGGTTATCACTTAGCCAGTTTAAATCTACACTAAATGGTTATACCTATAGTGGAACGTAACAACCCTGTGAACAAACATTGTGTAGAAAACGTTCGCTCTTTGGCAAGCAGTGGAAGTGTGTAAACATGGCTTTTAGCAGGGTAGGAATTCAAAAGATGTTCACCTTTTAAATGTGTCCAGAAGCGTTGAAGAACGCCCCCATATAACCAAGTGCCCCTGCTTTAGCACAAGTAATTAGCAGAGAGGAAGATAGAAAACAAAATCGAAGTAATCACAATGCCTAATGACTTTACACATTATTCTACGTAGACAACGAATCACTTTTTACGGAGAGGTTTTCTTTGAAGAATGATTCCGTCATTTCCTGTCAGGCGAAATACCTGATAAACCACTTTGGCCTTCATGTTTGACAAACTAATGAGACTAGACCCTTCGAAATTATTTGAAAACAATTAAGTCATTAAGTTATTTGGATGTCAGTATGTAAGCTAGGACATGTATACGCGCATGTGAGGTGAAGCTCAGGACTGTCAGTAAGATTGTGCCGCCAAATGCATCAGTGAACTCGATCGATAAGTTATAAATTTGTTAGATTCTTCGCGGCAGATGTGTTGATAAAAGGTTGGTTGTATTAACACAATACACACATCCTTCAATCACCTGCCAAACCCCCATAGTTTGCCACCCAGTACAGTCAACACCCAGTACAGTCAACACCCCAACGCGTTGCTCGTTCACTTTTATCAATTCGTGAGCTGGTTCTTGACGTTATGATTTAATTAATATGGCAATGAATGATATAAAACACGAAAATATACGTTTTTGTTGGTATCACCTTGAGACCTCGCTGCTCATTTGTTTAAATACTCATGGTTTTCACGAGAACTGATGGATGAGGTATAGACGAATTTTCCAACCAACTTTGTAAACGGTATCAACAGGTGTCATAGAAAAAGTGTTGAAAAAGTTGTTCCGAAAGTTCGCTAAAGGTTAATGTCGAGAGTTCATGTATAAGGCTTCAACGTTGATCAAAACTCGAGCTAAAAGCAATCTAATAGTCATTTATTTCCGTGCGTAGGGATCGATCCAAGGTTAGAGTTGTTTTTAAATAACGCCATAATGTATATGTTGATATGAGTCCACGCGATGGTTTTGTTTACTGTTGTCTACGCAAACAAACTACTTGCACATACAAAGCTGTGCATGCATGCAGTTATACAAGTACAAGGTAATGTAAGTAAAAAAAAAAAAAAAAAAATGGTTTTTCCTTTAAACAAAATGTCCTATGCGCGAGTTTTCGTTCGTGTGAAAGTCAGCGACCCTCGACAGTTGATAATGACTTCCCAGAAATGTTTTTCGTGTTTTCCTGTTTCCACACTCACACTCACTCGCACTCACACCGACGGCGCAGACTCGCAGTCTCGCTCACTGTCGGGCTGGGCTGAGCACGTTATCCGTTGCAATACACGGAATTCATTACCACTGCTTGCATTGCATGTCTGCATGGAAAACATACATACGCGGACTCGGCTCGGCCAGTTCAATCCGCGAATACGAACTTATTATCGACAACCACTCACGTTTAATATAGTATCCGCTCTTGAGTCGTGCAGACCGCAATGGTCACTCGAGAACATTGCTGCCAACTTATGTAGAACACAATCCTGGGCGTGGATATACCTCACATTCATTAATAACGCTCTAAGTTACCATGAAACGCTAATGAAATATTCCAAAGTTAAAGTTTAACCAAGTTTATAGAGTTAATCGAGGGCTAATCTTTTAAACATGAACCATGTAATTATCACCAAGGGTTTGTCTGTTGTATTAATGAGGTTTGCGGCATCAGTCTTTGAGCCTGTGGGTGGGTCCGTCAGGGACATTAGCATGTTCCCACCTCAACGTCGCCACCCCCTGCCCACCCCCAGGCGATGGAGATCAATCCATGTCAGAGGTGCGTGGCACGACGGAAGATGAATGCTCGTAGCACTTGAGACGGCTGCCAAACCAGCTTGACGCAGCCCAACAAACCCAGCCACAACGGATTTTATTTAAATTGTAAAATTTCTTATCCATGGAATCAATTGGTTATTAAATTTGCATGTCCTGTTCTGCATCGTTGAAATCAACGTTGAACAGAACCCTGCAATGCCATAGAGCACAGTGCAACCAAATTGTCGGTGGTCTTTGCATTACTCAATTGCACACAAGTGCAGATAGCACTTCCACACTCTGAAGCCTTCAACTCTAACATGTCGTACTAAGTAGCCTGACAAAGTTCTTAATTCCAGTGTAAATACTTTTTATATTAGTTAATTAAATTAAAAAGCATAGTTAAGATTACAAGCTTTGTATATGTAATTACAAAACGTTGTAAACACAGACTTGCAAAACGTGGAAATACTTTCTTTCGTCGTGAAGTAGTTACCATGTTCACGACTGCAGAAAAATCCGTAAATCTAATTCTCGTTGAAGGAAAAAAGTCGGATGTTTCAAAGAACCACGCCATCTTTTACTTGTAGGTAGGTTGTTAGTTTTAGAATCGATCGGAAACCACATAGACTTTCCACGGCCCAATTTGGTTAAGCAATTCCATGAAATCGGGATACAAATTACTACAGTATTACACCAGTTTTCTTGAATGCAAAATACATATTGCTTACTATATCACTGTCGTTTTTGTCTTGACAAGAATCCATTTCAATACTTATGCGAATTGAATCGTATTGTGTTGCGTATCTACCTATCTAACCAGTGGAGGTGAAGATTGCCGCTACAAACATGTCTGGTCAAGAAAGTGACTATAATTGTTACCAAACGATGTTCAAACAAATCAATCTATCCTACTGATTTGAAGGGAATTGTGAGTATAAATCTCCTGGCTCCTCTACGGACGGAAAGTAAAAGTAACGCAAGGTTGTTGCTTGTTGTTCGCACTATAGATCATCAATCGGCTGCTTCCAACTATCTTAAGTTTCTAATCTTGTTTAACAAGTATGAATACGAAACAGGCTCCACCGCCTGCAGCTCTCATTCAGTATGAACAGCATGAGTTGAAGCCACGTGCTCTTGGACAATTTTATTGCAGGGCTGGTTTGATGATCGTGATTATGAAAGGAGATGAATACAAAACGCCAGTTTTTTAACATAAATCAATATTGTTGTTCTGGGGTGATCAGAACCGGGCTTAGCTTGAATAACTTACACTGGTTGGTTATAATGTGTTGAGGGAAGAACAAGAAGTATGGAAATGTGTTACACTTAACCTAATTTTAGAGAATGTAAGTATTGGTTGACCACGTGCTGTTCGCAACACTGCACGTGTCCAACTACGTTAGATATACTATAGCTGCACTGAGCAACACACCACGTGATTCTAGCTTACACTTACCTTTAAAAGGCAAAGTGAATTCATGTGATCCCTGATAATATGATATTGTTTATGTGGGAATCTGCCCCAAGGGTGGTGGGTACGATACCTGTCAGCAAGTAGACCCAAGACAATCTTAAAATTAAACATACATTCCTGGATCAAATGATGATAATTTCCATCTAATCGTTGAGCCACCATCCAATTCGTAAAAGTTGTCGCTTTATGACATGGTATCTATACTTAACACTGGTAGAACGATAGACGTTAGACATAACTTCACTAAGCATGACATTTACTTAGTTATCCGTAGATATCACTTAAAGTGTGTTACCACAGATAACGGATTGTATAGGTTGTCTGTGGTGTTACGTCACAAAGTAACACTTTTCGGGAAATTTTTGCCCTTTCTTTCCCTGAAGTTCTAAATTATACTGTAAACGTCAGATACCCCAGCGCTCATGAACTGAGCACCACACCACGTGACGTACCTATGACCACGTGCTCTAGGAGTGTGAAATACACATCGTGTGACCAGACTGAGACGCGGTGAGTAGAATCAATGGTACCAACCCTGTCACACTGACGCCTCCGTCGCCACCGCCCGCGCCCGCCTTCTCGTACCAACCTCTCGCCCGCGTAATTGCCGCATCGAGCCACGCTCAAGGTCACAGATTAAACACCCAGAACCCAACAAAAAACTACGTCTCACAGGCATATTTAATCGTGTGAAATATTTTGGGGTATAGATTCTATATTACGGAGGGCCCATGAATTATGTTGGCATCTTGATTTTATTGTGAACATTTACCCCACACGTAGGGTGTAGGAAACAATTGGTGGAGGATAGATCGTTTTTATCCAATCGCTAAAAAATAAATAATTACAAATATATAAGTTTATTTTCTATCCAGTTACAGAAACTGCTAATCTGTGGGGGGCGATTTGAACTTCACTTGATTTTATTTGATACCTCTATTCATATTTCTTGTTCTTGATTTTTGTATAGCACAGTGGTTTGTTTTGTTTTCTTGTTATTTCTATTTATGATTTCATTATTATTAATTGTTTGCATAGCCTAGTTCTATATTTTATTGTCCTCCTTTGTAAATCAGTTTTTATAATTGAATAGGATAGACATTTAATAAATAAATAAATAAATAAGTAAGTACAGGTTATTGTGTGGCTCATTGGTCTGACAGTACTATTCCAAAATATTTGGCTCCAACTCTGACATCGCTTAAGATATAAATAAGTGTTATATAGACTGAAGGGTTGTTCAAAGGAAGTAAGACATTTATTTAGCACGTCGGAGTATACGAGTATTGGGGACTTTCTGATTTGACTTTAACACTTTACAAAAGGTTAAACACTTAAAATTATATCTTGTTTCTGCAAAGATCCAAGATAGCAAATCGTTTATTATTGATAGTAAACAAATGTGTATGAAATGTGTTGAAATTATATGAGTGAAATCCCACGCAAAGGCCCACCCAACAACAATAGGCCTACTCTATCATGGGTATCATCATTAGCATAATCATGACACGCATTCTGACCCTTGACGCTTTGAGAATAACCTTTGATATGGTTGACAGTAATAAATATGGTGATGTCATTGTTCATGGTTATAGACTTGTGGATACGTTTTTTAGGAACTGTATTGATAACGGTGAGATAGCTCTGACGGGAATAAATCCAAGTAAATACAATTTTACAGGAATGTATTTTATTATTGTTATTATTAATTGTTTATTCTTGTCATCTGCACAAAACCACATAAGTAAAAAGGAAATAAAAAAAACTTAAATTTAAAAGTATCTTGACAAGAATCGGCGTCGACGCTAGCAAACATTATGCCAAAAACACTTAAAATCCTAAGAAATCTTGTGCCATTTATTTGCACTCTGGTAAACGCGTATGAGATTCCATGATACAATGCAGTTATTTTGTTCTTGCTAATTATTCCTTGCAACTAGAAGGTCCAGGTTTCGATTCCTAGTTCTGGGAGGTTTTTTGATCTGTTGGAATTGACTTTAGTTTACTGATTTGAGATAGACGATTTATTTTATTTATTTATTTACTTAATGTCTATCCTATTCAGTTATAAAAACTGATTAACAAAGAAGGACCTTAAACACGATGACTTTGGAGCCATGTTAGCAGTACATTAAATAGTGTAATATCCACAACTGAAAATCAGTTGTAACTGAGTGGCCAGACAATAAATAGTAAATACAGAATTAAGAAGCTCATTTTCAAAGGTGTTCGTGTGTTTTAAGGGTGTAAAACACACGATGCATTCTGGAGGTTCCCAATTCGATACTGATCACTGGTATTAGTATTACTGACTAAAGGTTTTTTCCCAGGTGTTCCTAAGTCACATGGGGATTGGCGAATGCTGGGGTTGAGTCCTGTTAATTCAGCCCTCAGACATTCCTTCTCAACTATCCAGGCAACCTGTGTGAAGTTGTGAACTAAAGCAGGGCTTTCTAGGGATGTTTCTCTTTTTAATTTAGTATCAGTGGTACATACAAAGCAGTTACCAAAAACGAATCCAATCCTGTAACTCCAAATAATACATTTCACTATGAAATTGCAATCCACAAAAGCGTGAGACAGAACATAACAAACGTTACATCAAGACTCACTGGTAAATACAAGGTTTCCAATTCATGCATTCATAACCAAACAAAATGTTGATTTCATTTTTTTTATTGACTGTTTAGAAGTTTTAAGGTAAAGATCTGTGGCTCAATTTAAAAAAAAAACATAAAAAAGTTAATCTTTTAACCGTGACATAACAATTATGTATGGGGCCAGACACGCACGGCTCTTCTAAGATGTCAACCTTTGTGTCTAGACTTTCCACAATTACTTTTTAATATAAAACATGAAAAAAAAAACGATAGAGATGGCTCAGTGTTAGCACACGAGACTCTAATTCAGGAGGTCGCCGGTTCAATACCCGCTACCGGCAATCCTGACTATAGGCTTTACCCCGTGATTTTCCTCAGGTACAAGGTAAATACTGGGATTCAGCCATACTAATAACACTAGCACATTCGTTCCTAACTATTCAAAATACCCCATACCTAGTAAGTCATCTGTAGAGGAGTATTAGTTGTCACATGGGTACGTTTCACACGAAAAATTATAAATAATAACACACAATAAATACGTCGTATATACAAAATAATCTTGATTCTCCATGCGTGAGCTCTGCACATATTTTTGACCCCACATATCTAGAATAGTGCACTAAACCCAGTTGGTTGCAAAGAAAAAAATTCTTCCGTTTTCTGTGAAAGCAGTTTGGCAGATTATACTGTAAAATTGTTTCCAGCTACTTCTTTGTTAATTTTGTTGAACCAAACAAATAAACACAATCAATAACCACTTAGATGTGATTAAAAATTAATTTTCACGTTTATTCATGCCCTAGAAACGTCATAAAAATGTTTGGGTTGGATCAGATATTGATATAATTTCATTAGTACCATTTTAATAAAACAACTAAATAAAATCAGTTGAAAATGATGCATAGTATCTGAAAGCACAATATAAATTGCTGTGTGTTGTGGGCTGGGAGGTTTGTAGTGACAGTAAAGAGTATAACTTCCTTCATAAAAAGTACTGAACTAAAACCATATCACATTTGTCACAGCAGACAATTCAATTCTCCGACAACTATCGACACGTGTCCGATGCAAAGTAGTAGTAGAAGTTTTCATTATTTATAGCAAATGTAAATCAGCACGAGTATATATTTTCAAAATCAGTCTTTTAAATGTATGTTTACACAGTAAATGCATTAGAAGCCACATTCACATGCGAACTATGAGATTATCAACAGTGCTTATATAGTACCTCAGTATGTGTGAAAGTATGAAAAAATTGTCATGGCAAGTTACAATTATTTACTGCAACATATATAACAAGTGCATTTCACACTCAGTAACCAATATATATTTTTCTATTGGTGCATAATCAACACATTGGAAATTAGGCTACACATGTATAAATTGTTAAGAGACAACAGTTGTTACGGCGTATCATTCTAGATTTTTAGTGATATGAAGAAATAGTGAAACGATTTTGGACCTATGGGTTCCAGTCTTAACCCAGAACGTTTAGGCTCGGTGCTCTTCCCAACTGGGCTACCAGTACCGCAGAAGAACCTGTAATAATACATTTATTAATTTTTCGCATGAATCCTGCCCACTATTAACTTTTCCCTCTTTAATGTAAGAATATTTTCCAAACGCTTTTGTATATGACTCAATACCAACACTCATGTTTTGACTGAGGGAAACCTTGTAAAACATTTTCAGTCATGATTGTCGGTGGCCGGCATCGTGCCAGAGACCTCCCAGATAAGAGTCTCATGTGTTACCTCTGAGCCATCTCTATCGGTCTGTAATAATAAAACAACGAACTACACTGCCAGTCTCCCACTACCTAGGTACAATAGGTAGCCTATCTTCTATCGGTATACGATTGTTGATAAAACGTATTTTCCATCCTGTACATGTTATGGTTGTCGAACCGCGGAACTACGAATGAATACAAGAATGGAAATGGGAGAATGACAATGGTAGACCTTTCTGAGCTGGCTTTCATTGTACATTCATTATCTTTGGTATCTCTTGTGTTATAAAATAAATTTATACCCGGTATAGTGTAGTGCGTTTTTATAAGCAACATGCTGTCATTGTGTTATGTTCATGAATGGCGTGTGTAAATATTGTGACGTGGTGACACAAACCCACTAATGGATAAACCGAAGGAGTTATTTAAAACGTAGGGTGTAGAATGAACTTCATCTAATGGATATTTGACAACACAGCCAAAATGTCATCTGATTCTACCTACATATAGAACTGTTTTAGATATGTCTCAGTTTTTTTTTATTATTATTTTTTTTTGAGGCAAACTACCGAGAACTCTTATTGTAGTATATTTGGAATAGTTAGAGAGGAATGACCGAGGGCAGAGAGTTTATAGTACGATTCAATCCCAGCATTCCTCTTGTGACTAAGGTTGGAATTCATAGTCGGCCCCTACACCTAGGGGCACCCATTGTTGCTATGGATTTGTTTTGTTTATGGGAAATAACATGCAAACAATTGTTACCTTGGTAACAATGGGCGCCCCTAGGTGTAGGGGCCGACTATGAATTCCAACCTAAGTAGCGTCCCTCGGAAAACACCTTGCGTCAGTATTGGCGGTACCGGGTATCGAACCGGCACCTTTCTGCTACCAATGAGCCATCTGTATCAGTTACCTCAGTCGTACCATTGAGTTTATTAGTATAGGGTAGAGCCCCAGCGGCCATTGGCGACTGTCTACCCATAAATCGCCCGTGTACGCTCGTAGTACTGGGGGGAGCCGCTAGGTGCCGCCACATCACCGCGGCCTAATACGTGTGGCGGCACCTAGCGGCTCTCCCCAATACTACTAGCGTACACGGGCGATTTATGGATATAGTTGCCCCAACGAAAGTATTCTGATGCTTACGACACAGCCGAGTCCAAGGTAACAACTTAATTTTCTACTTCGCTAATTCCTACCATCTAATCTAAACATGTTCATTGGGGATAATTTAAAACCTTCCGTTGGTTACCTGTAACGGTGGGTGTGGCCAAACCGCCTGTGCCTCTCGACTACGCCGAACCGTGAATGTGTGAAATAACGCCAGATATTTGTTGATTTTCTTGCAATTGGCGCGGTTGAAAGGGGCAGTAGGCAATGACCTGAGATCGGTATGTGAGCACTTTCGTTGGGAGTAGTATAGACAGTCGCCAGTGGCCGCGGGGACTCTACCTAGCACTAATAAACTCAATGGCCGTACGGTCGTCACCACACAGGGACTATCCATCTCATGGCTGCAGGTTCGATCCCTGGTCCCGTAGTCTGACTCAAAAGTATGTTCAGAGGTTAACTTCAGTCATGCAGTCAAAAGGTACAATTGAGTTATTCACACAGCCCATGGGCATTTCTTTTCTCCTACTACATACTCTAACTACCTAGTTAGTTGCCTGAAGTGATGCGCACATCATGCAAGGATACTTGTACGCTGCAGTAGTAGGCAAACATCACACTATTGCATTGCATGTTGCTGAGCTATTTCTAACATTTTGATGCGGGTATGGTAGTTTTGGCACCAGCTGATGGTGTTTTAGCCTTCACGATATAGATGGGCACAGAGTTCCGTGTCGTTATCCTCTGATGGGGTCATTAACTATTTCCTTCTATTTAAAGTTATTACTACCCCAAAGTAGAAACAAATTATGTTAAAAATAATAGAGGCAACAGTTGGGCTCGGTTTGAACTATTAATACAAAGTCCGCTATTCATGTTATTATGATAGTTTAAAACTATCTTTAATGTGTAACAGTTTAATGTTGGCGAAACTTAAATTAGTATTATATGTATGGTAATTTTATTCGCTATCTCTATTTTCCAGTCTTTTAGATTCACATACCTTTTGTCGCATCATTTGGGAGAAGGATGTGAAAGGGAAGATGAGTGAAAGCCCCAGGAAGACCAATGTTCACATTCCTTATATTGGATTGGGTCTTTTTCTTTTTCTTGATGCTATATCAGTTTTTGATGTCGGTTGTAAGTGCCAGTAAAATAAATATAATTTTTTTCTAGGTTTCTGTGAGATGAGAGTCCAAGGATATTGTATTTTTATACTTCTTCGAATTAAAACCCCCAAACACATTTGGGATGTTTTGTTGTTGTTTCAACTTGATACTAAATAATTGTCTAAACACATTGCAAATTAATTTTGTTACCTAATAAATAAGAAGTCATTTTGTTAACTATGGTCAATATACTCAATACTCTGATCGCATACTTTGAAAGTCTCGTTTGTTGAGACACAACCACTAACAGCTTCAATGAAGTCGCGTGGATATATTCGCTTGTACATCATCAATATAGGCACACATATTGTATAGCCTGCTCCGTCTGGGTCCAGGGCGGAATAGATACACAACAGCTCTGCCTGTCGTGACGCATTATCATGATGATCCTGTACTAAGATCATCAGCAGCCGCCGTCTCAATGACAAGTGATCAAGTGATTGTAACTCCTGAAGGTGCGGTTTTATGCACCGAGTTTAGGGATGAGCGATACACTTAAATAAATGAGCAACAACTCGGTATTATGAAACTTTTCTTTGAACTGTGTTTTCAGTATAGTTCACACAAAATACTGCCTGACTGTCACAGTCCGATTGCCAGAAATGGAGACTTTCACAATTATTTTACTAGATATACAATCGATTTAAATTTGATTGTGAGATTAATCTTTCACATCTGCAAAACAACAAAATCCCTGTGATAATTGTTTTACAAAAACGTTACCTACTTGAAGAGCATTTTATTTTATGAATGCACAACCGTTTATGAGCTATTGCCATTGGTAACAAATTTTACCAGGTTAGTGAAATTTGTCTGTTTTGCGCTATAGCCAATTGCCATACTAACAATGTGAGGGCTGTTTTAGGTGTCTTATGATATTGAAATGATCTAGACAAATAAATTATCATTGACGTTTATTATTCTTTTTATTCTTTTAGAAGCGTAATTTTAGAGATTCATCGTGTAGGCCTGCATGGTTCAAATAGTCCCTGCCACTTCTGATACAACACCACTCATAGACCTGTACTAGCGCTCTTCTCTTATACGAGTGAATGTGTAACTATATTACCGTCAACCCAAAGGGTGTGAGATTGATTAAACACATCACAAACCAACAAATAGCTCATTTTCTGATTCTATGACAAACAGTTGTGCAAACGATTATTCCCGTGAGCCCCGACAACCGCAAACTATAGAAAACACACAAAGGAAACCACACCTGGTGGAAATTGAGTCATTATGTAAAAGACTACAACAGTTCATGGTTTGGACGGCACTACCATGTTTAGTACTATTATTAAATAAGTTAAATATATCAACTCATGTGGAGCATCACACGAAATTGAGGAAATAAAGGAAATGTGTAATAGTGTTGAATAAGTGGAACGTTGTCTAATTCTTTGTATTATTGTATTCTTTAAAAACTATTTTAAGGATTCCGGTGAGTGTGTGTGTGTGCAATAAAAATTAATCTCCTTGTCCCATCTTGTTATCATGGTAATATGCAAATTTATACTTTATTTGAGAAAACCCAGGTGAAGAAACACGCCTATAGTATTATCTTCTACGTGAGCATTCTTTTTTCGTTTAGTTTAATGATGTTCCCACTTTACTTTTATGCCATAAACCAACTGTTGTCGACAACAATACATTGTCATAGTTTATGATGATGGGTCTTGTTGCTTAACTTCTCTATTATTGCGAGACTATGAAGGGTGATACAGTGGCGTAACTCAAAATGACGGGGTCAGTATGCAAGTTGGATTTTTGAGCCCCCACTTTTTGTGGGTTTGAAAGTAAAATGTAGTGTTTTAAGTATAGTAGAGCAATCATTATTTCTGGCACCAGATTATTTACATTTGTCACGTTGTCTTTTAGTTGTGTAAGATTTTAGTTTGTGCTTTTCTGAATCTGAGAAATCTGTGGATACGTTCTTAAACAAATATTCATTAAACATAGGAGGTTCTCGAGGGGCCCCATACCTTTCACTATAAAGAGTTACGCCACTGGGGTGATAGATGAAGATAAAGGACAATTATAAATTAATTCCTTATGCGGGATTCGAACCCACGCCTCTAGGTGGCCCCAACCTCATGAGTCACCGTATATGGAGTCATTTTGATGTCTTCACATTTTTGCTTATTTCATTTGCATGATTCTATCAGTTTTTACTTCTGATTTTCGCTGAAGACATTTCAAAATATTGTCCCCTGGGGCTGCGGAGTATTCACTATTGCTTCGGGCGCTCGGCCACAGTATGGTCATAAGGATGCGTCCCATAGATTGGACTAACTTCCTTGAAGTGAAACATGAATTTGTGGTCATCATCTCAACAGACTTGGAAGTAAAACCTCAATGTCAACGGAAAAAAAGTGTGCCTGCAGTAAAATCAGATAGTAATAATTATTTTACAGATTGATTAATGCTTGTCAGATCTGATCAATAAAACAACATTTCAACATAGGGCGCGCTTATTTGAACGCTTGTCAACCATCGAAACGCATATCTCAAATTTAACACCTGGAACTTAAAATTAGAATACCGGTACATGTTTTGGAAATTGTTATGATCTTTTGCGTGTAGTAATATTTTTCACAATCTTGCTATTTTTTATCGTTTGTCAAGAGTCACTTGGACACAAAATTGATTATGTTGTACCAATGGAGGTGGATCAGCGATAACCAGTCACTAATTACAGAGGTTACCGGTTCGATTCTTGCCCCTGGCAATCCTGACTGGAGGGTTGTACTTCCTTAGTCACAAGGCGAAGACTAAGATTGAATCATATTACAGCCCTATTACATTCGTTACAAACTATCTAAATACCCAAATAAACGTAGTTTACTAAATAGAGAGACATAGGGTAAAACTGGTGTGAATGCTGAATGAGAAAAATAGTTATTATTGTTAGGTTTGAGGCTTTCATGGGGGTGAGAAAATTGAACCCCAATGTTGACACAATTTCTGCATGAAAAGTAAGTTTACAAACATTTACGGCAATAATGAACGTGTTTAAAACTTAATACCCCATGTTTAGACGTAAGTTAGTTATTGTGCCAGTTCAGTTATACCACCTCAAGGTAGTGAAGTAGACTATCAAAACACGACTCGCAATGTGGGTGATATGATGTGGTTGGGACAGCGCCTTGTGGTGTAATGCAAGTCAGTTGTGAATTGTGATGAGCTCAAGTCATTGGTCAAGTCAACATAACTTCAAGTTGGGTTTCTTGTGTAAAATTTAAACAAAAAATTAATGTAATTTGCCTTGAGCGTTTGAAACAATAAGAGGAGTGCGAAAATAGATATTACACAAATAGTTAACATTTCACTGTAAGCAATCCTGTACGATTTTGCTGTATCTATCTACGATGGGCGTTTACACGTTTTGGACATATCAAAATACTGTTTATGACTAAATCCATGTCGATATGCATATTTATTGCTGGGATTTGAAATATATACGAATCTATCCCTTCTTTTAAAATAATATCCAACACACACTATACGCCACTGTAAACAAATGGCAAAACTTATTTTGTGCAGTAAGTACAAGTTGAGGAATTGTGGTATAATTCAGAATTTTGCCGGCTGGATCTCTTGTGAGCTCGGCTATATATCTTATCGAATAACACAACAACTACCCTTATCACTTGATCGCTAAATTTCCTATCACAACGAACACGATCTTATTTTATAGCCCCATCATTCAGTCAACCTCTGAACGTAGGTGTATATTTAGCGTTGCACGTTTCTCTTGCTACCCCCAATTCTTCACCGCTAAGTTCTCCTTTCGTAGATAGTCATAGAAGTTAGAACACTTCTCTTATAACTGAACTCATCGAACATTTCATCAACAACGCCAACTCGAACACGTCTTGTATATAGCATCTGTGCCTTCTTACAATAATGGTGTAGCCAGAGCTTCTTGCTGTGGGTGATCACTGATCAATCATATAAACATGGACAAGTAATATATCTCAAAGAAAAGCACGCGTTTGGAGTATCAAGATTTTTTAAATGATAGAAAATACATCCATTCAGCCGGGAAAAATAGGAACAAGGTGTTTGAATTTACATTAGTAAAATAAATAAATATCTTGGACCTACACACATTATGAATATTTTGTGATTTGGAATATATCCCCTACTTATGTCGAGAGTGGTATTTACGAACAAGTGGTGAAAATAGATGTAAAACACGCCAAGTATAACACAATCCGATCTGTTATTTATTTTGGTAGCGATCAATTTATATTTAAGTCTCCATGACTTTTCAGGCTTCTTCAACTTTATATAAATACCCACTTTTGAGTAAACATGTAGGTATGTATTCTGTGTGAGAATAAAATTATCTGAAATCTGAATCTGAATCTGATACTCTATTTGCAATTGTATGAACGACTGAAAAGCTCACCTGTCTTATTTTTGTGGAAAGTTTATTATATATCATAACTTTTATGGCAAACCACTTGGCTACCAGGTTTTGTACACTCTGTCTCGTGGCAGTCACAGTCAAGTTCTAGTGCAAATAAGACTTTCACGCCTAAATATTGCTAACTACTATCTTTGTACTGAAGCTTTGAAATCTTATAACTGAATAAGATAAATATCCGTTATTAAGGGTCTTGTAGTTGAACTTGTATGTATAATTCATAGTGAATTGTTCATTTTCAAGCTATGAAACATTCTGTAAATTAGGCTTCGTGATGGACAGACAACAAGTACCGGACTTACATTATTCTCAGTAAGATACTTATTTCTCACTATACTCCGCATTAACATTTATTCCGACAGAGAAAACTTGTTCTGGGTTAATTTATTCATAGAAGGCCTATAAAGATGCCTTTCATGACTAACTGTTCAATTTCCTCGTAAAACCGCCTCAAAATATGGCGTTTATCAACGCGATTCTGTGAAACGTGAACAAGTTTCGCCAGGTTTGTGCACAACTTGTTATCTATAACGCTGTTTAATGTGTGCATAATATGTCATTTGGATTCTTTAAGTGACTTTTTAAAGACATTCACATATGTTGCGAGAAGGAGGGGGGGGGGGGGGGGGGGGTAATTTTGATAGGTGCAGATATATATCGTCCAATTGCTAAGAAAATTTCTGCACGCCGTTGAGGCACACCCCATCCAGTATATCTATATGAAAATGCTTACATTTGATATACCACGGGTTCAGTGAACGGTATACTATAAACTTCCTCTACGCATTTTACTTAGAACATTTAGTGCGATTCCACAAGATGTTGAATTGTGCCGGGCATGTTTAGGAACCGTGTATCGCACGGGAGCCGGTACAATTAATTTCATACAATTTAGTTGCAGATATTATGCCTAACCTCTGACTAATATACTGTGGATATAGTCCGATTGATCAGTGTATGATCTTGGGTTGTATTTAAAATTCAGGTACATTACATGTTGCTGTTATATTATTTGGATACGCCCAAACAAGTTGTGGTGGTTAATTTCTATTTCTAGCGGAAGAGAACCCCATCCATTTGATTCAGCTAATGTATCAAATTATATGTTTTATACAATGTGCCGCAAACAACGTGTTCAAATGTTTGGTTATGTTTGGTTCATGTGGTTTCCCACCAAAACTATACATTGGATGATACGACATAGTATATCAGTCAACTAAAACAAACAACTAAATGTCCAAATGTTGGGTTATGTTTGATTAATGAAGTTTTCCCACCAAAACTATACATTGGATGATACGACATAGTATATCCGTTAACTAAAACAAACAACTAAAATAATAATGACCGCCATCGTCCAAGTGTTGCACTAATGTATGATAATCACGTCGCCCACTATTTCGCCGGCCGTCGCTCGCCTTCGTCCGACGGTCCGGGGTCGAGCGGTAGCCGTCCCCCGCTGCGTCAGCCTCGCCTCCCGCCGCGCCACGCGCCTACCGGCCGTACGCCTGACGGAGCGCTGAGCGACCCCGGCACGGCACTGGCAGGCGCCGGCCTGTCCCGCTAATGAAGCTGGCCCACAACAATATACACCGCGCTCAAGGAATTAGGTCCCCGGTCTGTTTGCTCGTCAATGATTAGAAAACAACCCGTCGCGTACACTCACCTCTAAAAGTATTCCCAACACGTGGGCTTCTACACGGACTGTACAACACGTTTATTTAAATGAGAGGAATTTGCACAAGGGAAGGTGTTAGGCCTAATTGGTTTTTTGTGTTGTACAAACACAATTTATTATTGTCGATGCACGGTGACTCATGATATTGATTCATTGAGGAACTTACATTCATTTCGACGGCTTCAGCCGCCTCTTGTTTGAAATCCCCTCTTTTCTCCAGGTTGCTAGACGACAGGTTAAAACCACAACACAACAATAAACAAACAAAACAACACCGCGGCCGGTTCGGTACACCCACTGTCCACTAGGTAAGCTTGTTGTTGTTACGGAACACTTGTTAGGAATCCAGATAGTCCCTAAGTCTAAGATATGAGATCACCGGGATTAATTCATCAACTCCGCAACAATGGGTTGACGGGCACACGAAACAAGACAAATGTACGCGCGGTGACGTGATGTGTTAGAAACTGAGGACTCTCCTTAAGGCGCCACCTTCAAACGGACAGGCCCCCCCCCCCCCCTCCCCACCCCCCTTCCTGCCGCGCGTCATTATACCACACGACGATTTGCCTTTTGTTTTTATTTTATCATGTTATTTTCTCCCTCTCTCGGACTTTGCCAGCCATGAAACTTGGTAAAGCCCTCCCATTTAATAGCACCCCAATTACCGTGCCCAGAGCCATCTCGCACGACGTGAGCCGAGTGCGACCGAGCAGGCGAGGCCTGCGCGTGGTAGTTGCTGCGACAGACGCTAGGTAGCAGCAGTTCTGGACGCTCGTCGTTTCTTTCAAACATTGGCGTCGGACGCCGGTGTTCAGTGGCCGTTGACGAAACTAAGGGGGGAAACACCCCCCAAAAAACATTATAATATTATTATTAACAATGTTTCGAAGGGTTTATGTTTTAAAACATTATTAGGCGATCACAAGTGTTGTTGCATTGTTGCCATATTTCTTGTACCCGGCACCTCCACCAACAACGACAATCCTGATTTCGTATCTCAATCTACGAACCCACTATTTGTGTTACCTGGTTATTGCTCCTTAACTAATTGTTCTTAGTTACTTTTCTATTGGCTAACGTTTAAACTAACACCCATCACGAATCAGGAACCCTTGCCATAATGATTTGCTAATGCTATGTACTCAGTGGTAGAACGTTCTTTATTTAGCTTCAACACCTGTCTTTGATGTTATCATATTTTCTTTGTGGGTTTCTTAGTACATTAATAATATTACATGACACGGAATACATACAAAATGCTAAAGCCATTAATTTTGTCATCGAGGCGGATTTTATAAGAAACTAAATTTAAAAAATGACATAATATCGATGGACAATACATGAATATGATCGAAAGTGGTTTCAATATTGTTTATTATGACTTTATTAATTACAGAGGTTTGTACACTTTGACTTACCACGCTTACTCCTTGCACAGGATGCACACACTTCATAGACGAAGACACAGAACAGAATAGAAGAATAGAATCGAATACTTTTCACAGCATTCGTCGCTGCTTTTTATTAGAATTTCAAATTTGTCCTTTAGTAACATCTACTAGCTTAGGCCCTTTTCGTGACTTAATTGCAATGTTAAAGATATTGGAATAAATTACTGCGCCCGTGAGTGGCTCGTCCTATCAGACCTTACTATATTATATACTAATCAGTAGGACAATGTTACAGAAATGTATTCAAAGTAGACTCTTGCCTTTCGTTCACATGTATAGTACAAGCAAATCCATATTAAAACCTCCTACTTTTCTATTAAGGTGTTCTGTATATTTTTTAAGATTGATAATCAATTATCAAATATATTTAATATTATATTCAGAATTAAATTTTGACAAGTTTTGCAGTGTTATGTTTTTTATGTTTGGGTAACTTATTTAACATTCTTAATAATATAATATAATATGATAACAATAACAGCATAAATAAATGTTTGTGTAGTAACTTTTTTTCCGTGTTTTTCGTTAAAATTATTAATTAACCTTGTGATATGTTCATGTACACTTTTATAACATCATTTCAACGCATGTATGAAGCCTCTGATATCCTATGATAAAACGTCAATGACAACAATGCACAATAATGAAAACTTAACCTTGACATAGCATTTGTAGCTAGTTCTTATTGTTGTGCATTGTTGTCATTGAAGATTGAAAGGACCGTGATTACCTCTAAGATCAACCTTTAATAAATCTCGTGAAGTTTTTTTTTTTTAATATTGTAATGATTTTTTTTTGTATTTGTGCAAGACTTGTGCTAGTGTTATAAAGTTAGTTCAGTATTTAACACGATACCTGTGACATATTGAGAAGATCACTGATTGAACGTGAACACTAAGAGAGGAGCGCTTAGCTCATTTGGTCGGTGTGTATCAATGTTGTGATGTAGGCCTATACGTGGACATGAGCACGATGGTGGATCATCGCTTGGTGAGGTGAATGCTTCGAACTCTGGACTACCACGGAACAATAACTTACGTTCATGTTCTTGCTCACTGAATCAAGTTCGCAAAGCCTTAATTATATTATATTATATCTGTGATTGGTTATCGCTCACTCGTCGATAGTGTTCGGAGCCTACAGGGTTGGTTTAGTCGCTTTAAATTAAAGTCCCCCACTGCAAATCGGTTTCGTTACTGAGTGGGTAGACTCTAAAATCGATGTGAATTTATTTATTTTATTAATACTTGTCGTAAACAGGAGTGGAAACCGCTCTAGTTTATCCCTAACCCGAAACAATCTTACCTATTCGTTCGTTATAATATAGAAAGAAGTTCGTGCCGAATCAGCGATCAGTATTTGAACTGGGGCTCGCCAGTTGACCACGAATCACTCGTCTATGACAAAAGCAACTGTAAGGTTGTTTTGAGACAATTATATACAAGTCTTGTTTCACTAGCCCGATGGACGAGTATACTTTTTCCTAACTTCAGAATTGACGTTCATAAATGAGAAGACTTCCCACCGGTAACCCAACGCGTATCAAAAGCTTTGTTCGCCTGTCATACACTTTACACCAGTGTAAGTCGGTGTAAGTACTCTTTTGTACCAGTGTTGTCAGTGTAAATATTTTTTATGGCGTTCATCTGTGATTTAAACTTACAGTATTGTAGCCAGTACATGAGATGTTTACACTGGCTATATTTAGCTCGTGTAAGACGATTTGATACACTGGCCAGTGTAGGATACAGCGTAAGACAGGCGAACGAAGCCAAATATGAATCATATTATTAAGCAGTATTGAACAGGTTCTACAATCGCTAAAACTAACATCTGGTACAAACTAGAAATCAAAATTTGCCTACGGTGGTGGAGATATAACCTGGCCCCAACTAAGTACATAAAATAGTATAAATCCCAGCAGGGAAGTGTGCCAGTGTTTTGTTTTGAAATTATGTTCACCCTAGACATAAAGGAATACTACTGAATAGTGAAGAGCAAGCGAAAGAGAAAAATAGTAGAAGAAGAAGAAGCAGACGTAGATTGGAACAGATGTAACAGGTAATCTAGGATATTCATTGTAGTGAAAATACTGACAGAAATGCTTGTCCCGAAACTTCCTTAGGTGCTTTCAGCACAGACAACCATTATTTATCTGTGCTTTCAGCATACAGATGAGTGATTGGAGCCAACCGGAACCACTTCTCTCTGGCGAGCCCATCAGTAAGGTTGTTTCAAAGGACAAGTATACATACCTCATACTTGCACATGGTGTGGTCTGCACGTATAGTACAGTAGTTTGTTTGTCCGTAGGTCACAGCCACGATAGACATGACAGCCAGCAACAAGGTAAGACCTTCGCTTCCATCTTGAACAGTGCTTGTGTTGAAGACTCGTCGTCAACATTCAACACATGAAAGGGGCGAGGTGAGTGAAAATGTATCTTTATAATTAATGTTAATTTCATTTCATTTCCTTCAAGCTATTAAGTAACCTGTTTGAATCATTCCACCATCGTTAAGTTTGTACAAACTGTGGATTATAAAATACTCATTGCCTATATACTCGTGTTTTGTTTTTGGTACTCTTTTCGTCACTTTTAATTTATCATTTGGAAGCCGGGTATCCACAGCACATGCATTGTTTCCTGTCATCTAAATACAAACAACAAATTGCACCGATTACTATCTTTTTTATTGATCCATTTAGTTGGTAGATAACTTTTGCTCATTATTTCGTTATTTAACCACTTAGAGCCATTGTACCATTGAGTTTGTTAGTGAGCCCTACACTAACAGACTATAAACACTAATTTATTTATTATTTAATGATTGTACTAATCTTCTAATCACATGGGCAACGAACATGTTATCCTAGAACTCAAAAAGAGAAATACACACAAACATCAAAACTTTTCTGCACTATAAGAGCTCCAAATAATCACACCAAATCCGAAGTTATATTAAAATATTCTAATAGCCTAGACATGTTGAAAAGAAATTGGATGGCATTTATTAAATAAGAGATATTGTACCGCGTTTGCATATTACTTTGGAGTTGAAATTAAATATTTTGTTTTATCATTTTTAATCAGAGCGTATTTTTAGGTATTCAAAACTAATCTGTCAACACAATAATTTTTTGCTGTTGTAAACACAGGTTTGAGCCTTCCATAGTTTCGTTCGCCCACATGATAAATAATCGCCTGGTCGCCTGTCTTACACTGGGTCTTACACTGTACAGTGTAGTGTAGCAAAGCGTCTTGCAATAGCTACATATTATACCCAGTGTAAAAATCTCCTGCACTGGATACACTAATGTAAGTTTTAATTAAAGCAGGCGAACTCCATACAAATATTTATACACTGACTTACGCGTGTACTAAAGAACGAGTAGGTACTGACACTGATTTACACCAAGTGTAAAGTGTTAGACAGAGGAACGAAGGTCATTATAGTGTTCTAGTGTTGTCGAATACTGTCTAGCCCGGTATCTCAAGTAGACAAATTATTATTTTATATTACTAGCTCAGTCGATATTGCATTACTTACTCGTTGCTGGCTTGACGTTTACCTCACGAACAACCGTCGCACTTCGAAACAGGCCTGTTTCGATGTCCCGAAGCAGCTGTCGTGCACGTCACACACACAAAACCAGTCCTTCACTGTCAACTTTTTAAACAACACCAAGTTTTTTTATCTTGTTATTTTTCTCAATCATAGTAACATCCCTCAACAATACCCAACAATCTTTCTTTTCTAAAACCACTTCTTCTTTTTACCAGGCTTCCTAGATCCAACCCTATCCGCCTTCCATATATGTCACAATTACCCCCCTATTTCTTATATTTGTCATTTTAACGATAAATATAGAAATAATTATACCCCAAATGACCATCCCCTAAACGAATATATCCTCCATTCATACTGACCACCTCATCAACACTCCAACTATGGTCAAAGTTTGACAATACCTCAACAATGCCACTCTGTAATTCCCAACAATGTCTGACTTACTATATTATGCAACAATCCTTTAGACAAAAAAAATCCACCCAGTGAATTTAAAAAATTCTTTTTTTTTTTCTTCTGCATATTGCAGATAATGTATCACAGGCAATGTGACCCACCACATTCCTTTTGACAAAAAAAAACCACCACTCAGTGAATAAAAAAAAATCTTTTTTTTTTTTTAAATTATTTATACCACTGGTATCATCAACTTCTCGACAACATTATGACAACCCTATTATGACAACGCTATTACGACAACACTATTACGACAATTACCCCCCATGTTTTTTTAATTTTTTGTCGCAATTTGAATGTCGTTCCACAAAAATGGAAAAAAAACATACCTATGGCAACCAAAAGAACATCGAACCCAAGACAAAATGTCGGCCGATCACAATACAGCAACAAAACAAAAACATTTAACCACATTACTACCAACATCAAATCCACCAACACATACAGAACAAGTTTATTCCATAAACATTTTGTACGGTTTCAAATTAACATCCCCGAAATTTTTTTTTTTTTACCATAGGCCTACCTTTACGAGAGTTTCAACAGTTCCACCTCTAAACTTACTCCAGTCTCTTCCTACCATCATCCATTCTTTCTCATAACAAACCCACTCCCTCTCATTATTGACCCTGGAATCATCTTTCTGCCCTACAGTCAAATCATTATTTTCCTCACCAAACACAGCATCCTTGTACTCCTCATCTATCTCCACATATTTATCCACCACTTTATCTATCTGTTGCTCTGTAACAACCACGTCTTTCTTATCAAACCTCATCTCATCTTGCTCCTCAACTTTCTCCACATCTTGCTTATCATCAAACTTGTCACCTTGCTTCTCAACTATCTCCACATCTTCCTTATTATCCAACCAGCCTACTTGCTCTTCAACAATCTCTTTCACAACATCTATTTTTCCACTTCCTACCTCTCCTACGCTTCTCAAATCTTTTTCTTTCTTTACATCTCCTACATCCACCTGCTTTACCAAAAATATCGTTTTCATTTCCGCGGTCATGTCTCCCATCATCTTCTCCATATCTACCTGTTTAACCATATCCCTCTGCATCTCTTCCAAAGCCCTAGCTTGTTCGTCCTGCCCTTTCTTCATCTCTTCCAAAGCCCTAGCTTGTTCATCCTGCCCTTTCTTCATCTCCATAATCTTGGCTGTCACACCTACTTGCATCCTCATTAAATTCCTTATCATGCTCTTGAGATCCCCATCCTCATCTGGTCCATCCATCATCAAGCTCCCTTCAATATCGTCAAGCTCCCTCTCCACTCTTAACCCCTCATATTCACTTCCTTCAATATCATCAAGCTCCCTCTCCATACTTTAACCACTCTTTGCTACTCCAAATTTTCTTGAACCTCGACTAGTCTATTCATACATTCACACAATCATACGTATCAACCTATGGACAATCTCGAATCTGATCTTACTTATTTAACTAAAATTTGGTAACACATTCCCTAGACAAACTTCTCTAGCCTAATATTGATCTAAGCCTATGGACAGACATCTACCATCTCGGTCGTTGTAGTAGACCGAGCCCTACACGTTGGAGCGCCAAATTGTCGAATACTGTCTAGCCCGGTATCTCAAGTAGACAAATTATTATTTTATATTACTAGCTCAGTCGATATTGCATTACTTACTCGTTGCTGGCTTGACGTTTACCTCACGAACAACCGTCGCACTTCGAAACAGGCCTGTTTCGATGTCCCGAAGCAGCTGTCGTGCACGTCACACACACAAAACCAGTCCTTCACTGTCAACTTTTTAAACAACACCAAGTTTTTTTATCTTGTTATTTTTCTCAACCATAGTAACATCCCTCAACAATACCCAACAATCTTTCTTTTCTAAAACCACTTCTTCTTTTTACCAGGCTTCCTAGATCCAACCCTATCCGCCTTCCATATATGTCACAGTGTCAATGTCCCGGCCGGCAGGGAATTTTGTGAGATAACAGAATCCATTATCAGACGGTTATCCCAGTAACTCGACCTTTCTTATACGGAAACAAAACACCGAGCACAATATTGACATGTTGATGCTACGTACTAAGAAGCATGTTATCGGTAGAGAAACGATACACATTAAACCTCCTGATCGATTTTTGATAAGTGCCCTATTTTAGCGGTGGTTTTACCATGGACTTATAATAGTTTTACTATCTCGAGATAACATTTTTTTTGTATGGGAATTACCATGAGAAAAGTTGCTCGGTGCTACTTGGTAGCAACAAGCCAAAAAATCGCGTTGTCTTTTAATTTTTTACCGCCTGCTTTTAAAGTATGGTATCTTTTAGTCTGTTTTCCATATTCGAGGGTCGACATATATACAAATGGTAGTTTTTTAGTTTTTTACCTGACTATTCCTTTAAATAACGATGCATCATGCATAATCATTGTTTTTTGACGATAAACTGAATACTATGAATACCGGTACTATGTATTAGAAAAGTATTCGATGTAGATTTTGTTTTGTTTTTCACGACTTTGTATCAAGCACGAGCGGTGTTTTGGATTCGACCTGTCTGTTTGAGGCTATATACTATTATATTTTAGTTTCAAGCTAGAGGGGAAACCAAAATGTGTCATCTTATTTAGTGGAAAATTTTTAAAAATGATATGGAAATAAATACGGAAAATTGGAAATACATTATAATATACCGGGCTATTCCTGAAAGTTGTCACGGTGACATAACTCATTGAGATATCCGAGACTACATGAGTACGAGATGAATATTGGAACGAAGCTGTAGGCCTACTCGACAAACATCGATTATTGATTTCGAACACGAGTAATAATCTGATAAATAAATGTCATAATATAAGAAATAAGAATTCCTTTGATAATTTCGTTAGGGGATTGTTGAAATCTGGATTGAAAGTTAACATCTTAACCGAAAAATACTGAAAAGGGATGTTGTGATTGTTTGGAAAAAACACTGTGGAATGACTACTTACTTATTTATTTATTTAATGTCCATCCTATTCACTTATAAATAATTATAATTACATAATGTGTTTTCATGTATTTTCTATAATGTAATATAGTCTACACATTTTTTTATTTTTGAAAGTGAGATTTATTTGTGGTAAATAATTTGGTTTCCCGCGTTTATATTATTATTTACTTTTTTTCTGAACCAATCAGCGCATCACAAGTCTACATCCGCCATGTGCAAAATTATACCACTAGAATGCACTGATGCCGCAAAACCATACTAGTCATAAGATGCACAATTGTATCATATTTCGTGCTGTTGCGGTCGTATGATGATTTCTCACCTGTATATTATGTTTTAATTTTTATGTCTTATATTAAAAGATGAAAATTGGGATATACTCAACGAATACTGCAAACATATACTTTTAAAGTTACTACTTGAGTACTACGTTGAACGAAAATGCTTTGTAAAGTGGCGCTACCTTCCAGGGAAAGTGAACATTACACGGAAGTAAAATCTGACTTTTGATTGGAATGGAATTTAGTTTCCAACTCAACACTGCAATTCACCGGGACCGAATGTTTATGGACTTAAAAAACCGGTTATTTTATATTTCTTAGGAAAAATGAACTTATTGTACAGCTGTGAAAACTTTAGATTGAATTTGCTTTCATTTATATTAGTAAGTACAATTATATATACTGTACAATTGTATACAAACGTTGCTAGTAATTTTGTTCATGTTGCATTTTCGTAGGCCTTTGGACCAGAGTCCTAGGCCTAAAATGCCACGACTGTCTTATGTATTGTGACCTATCCTGAATGTGTGTTATCTTTTCATTCATAGGTTTGTTACTTGTTCTACAACCCTACTGACAGTGGAGCAGTTCAACTCAATCAAGGAAACTTGGACACCATATTAGGCAAGTTTTGGCTGTCTCGAGATTTCAGTATGTGGCCTTGGTCTCTCAGCGTAGGCCTAGGCTAGGCCTTATTTTATTGTTTAACCTAACTAAGGCCTTGGACACAAGAATAATAAGTAATTGTAGCCTAGGCCTACCCTAACTTATAATGTTTAGCAACAGTTAAGCCAGTAGGCCTATGCCGCGATCGCACATAACCCTGCACATCGCCTGTCAGTTTCCTAGGCCTAGGCCTAGGCCTATTTGAGTAACAATAACTTGCATGAAGTAGGCCCTAATGTATAATATAGGCTAAGGCTAGGCGTAGGCCTAGGCCTAGCAATTGTGCTCTAAAATAACAACAACAATTGTCATACAAACCATGCCCAATTTCTTTTTGCCAGGCCTAGGCCTAGGCCTACCTAGGCTAGGGCCCTAGGCCTAATTGTGAACCATTTACTAGGGTTTGATAACTTTGATTATCTTGATCAACCTCTACATGAACAATAGGCCTAGCCTAGGCCTAGTTTATATGAGGGACTCGGTACGGAGTTGAGTGAGTTTTTCATCCAAAAAACAGCACCGAACTGACTGGGTTCGGTCTGGCTAAATAGCTGGACCATACAGAAAGACCATAGGGTCTACTCAGACCTAACATGTAAACTGAGAACAAACTCAAAAGTTGATACCAACTTGAAAAAGAAATGATTGTTATTAAATGTTGGCATGACCTGGTGTGTGTTCGCGTTTATTTTGTATACGTGCCTACGCCGTTTGTAGGTGAATGTGGTGGTAGTTACAAAAATCTAAGTAAAGTGATCACAACAATTTACCTTGAGATGTCCCATTCATACAGCCTAGTTGTTACATATGTTTACCTGTGTAGATCTAGGCCTGCTCATTATCTCGTAAAACTTGTTACGTACATTAGATTTTAAGCCTGGCTGATAATAACCAAATAAACTTATTTTGGTATGGATTGTTTCAGCATCTAATGAGCTGGTTATCATTAACTTCTATGCGGACTGGTGCCGCTTCAGCAACATGCTGGGACCAATCTTTGACGAGGCTGCCGACAAAGTTGCTAGCGAGTTCCCAGAAGCCGGCCAGGTAGTCATGGGAAAAGTGGATTGTGACCAAGAGGGTTCCATAGCCACACGATTCCACATTACAAAATACCCGACGCTGAAGGTTCTACGAAATGGACAGCCTACAAAAAGAGAATACCGTGGCCAGAGATCTGCAGAAGCTTTCTTGTCATATGTGAAGAAACAACTAGAAGATCCAATCAAAGAATTTTCACATTTAAACGAGTTGACAAAACTGGATGTAAGTTTGCACGTTTTTTTTTTAAGTAGACCTATATCTTTTGTGTGCAAAGTGCAAACTGTAGATTATAAGTATAACAGATATGCAATAGGCCATACCTATAAATAGCTTCACAATTATAAAAAGAAGAACTAGGCCTACTATGCTAGCACGAGGATGTGTTGCCTTGCCTGTTCTGCCGATACACTGCTGATACACTTTGTTACTAATAGTAATAATTTACCCTAAATATTGAGGACTTGACTGATTTCTAAAATGCCTTTGTTAATGTTTAAAGGACAAGAAACGAATAATCATCGGATACTTTGACCGTAAAGATGTACCTGAATATAAAGTATTTCGACGAGTGGCAACAAACCTCAAAGAGGATTGCCAGTTCCATGTTGGCTTTGGGTAAGTGAACAACTGGGTAGTTTAAAAACTTTAAATTATAGTTTCTTAGTTGTTATTTGGACGACGTTCAATCGGATGGTTTGGAGGAAGTGTACCGTATGATTCTGTGTTAGTCTAAAATGTGTGTTATTCAGTGGCGGTTTTTACGGTGTGCAAGGTGTGACAATTGCACACCTGATCAATCAGGAACAATAAAAAAAACACTAGTAATAATAATTGGTGGCTCGTTGGTCCAGTGGTTAGCATCCCTGCTTCCAATGCAGAAGGTCCCGGGTTCAATTCCCGGTTCAGGCAGAAGTTTTTTAACTTCTAATAAGGATACAGTTCCATTACTTCTTGTCTTAGGAATGAGTCAACGGTGACTTTGGAGCCGTCCTAGCAACGAAGCACTCAATAAATTTGAAGTTGTTCTGAATTGGCCTTGTTGATGATGACATTTGTCCGCAGGTGTTCGCACTGTCCAATAATCACTGATTCATATGTTTCGTATTTGAAATATCGATCTTTGATTGGTTATCGCTATAATAAAATAATAATAATAATATCGTAGAGGGTAATCGGAGTATTCGTCTGTAACTCATACAATGTGTAATATGTATCTAGTTTTTACAAAAATACAATAAAATTACTTTGCTCTAAAAAATTTGCCCCGAACCACATCCAGTCAAAGTAAAAACTCACCTGTGCATCAACAAAATTAAGCTGTTTAAGCTGCATATTTCACCGTTATTTAGAATACAAACTCGCCTTCGAACTCGTTTTAGGCCATTAAAATTAACAGTCCCCAAAAGATTTGCCTCCGGCGGCTGAGACTTTGCCCCAGACCCCAGCTATTCCGCGCCACCTCGTTTTTTGGAATTGCACACCTGATATTGAGTTCAAAAACCGCCACTGGTGTTATTGTTTGTTATTTATCAATCTTTATCAGGGCTGGGCAAGTCTCGAAAAGTTCAAGTACCGTAGTGATTTTGCCTCGATACTCGTTCAATTTGGTGCTAGACAGTAGACTGTCTCGAAATTTCAAGTGCCGAAAACTGAAATTTTTAAATTGCCCCGGAATTTCCTTGTCTTCTATATAGGCCTAAAAACTTTCTAAACTTAAGTTGTAGTGAAAGTGAAATTCATTCAGATTTGGTCTTGTTAGTGTCGTGTTTAAGTCTTTTTTTAATTCTGCATATAAATTTTATGCGAGTTAGTGAGCCTACTAAAGTTTTTGAGCCTTAAAAAAAGTACACCTATAATAACCAACCGATAATACCCCAGTAAGTAGCCTACAGTACATACTAGTATGTAATTAAGTTTAAATAGACATAGTTTTACTTTTGTACCCTTTCACTAAGATTTGACTTAACTATTATCAATTTGCTGGCATTTTCAATTGAACCAAATAATGGAGTTCTGTGCCTAGGCCTCAAACTCATTCATTACAAGTGAGTGCCTCACTATGAAAGTAGGCGTAATTGAAATACATCCTTGAAACCTTAAAACATGATGCATTGATGCTACATTGTTTAAGCTTTGTAAATCACATTTAAGCTAAGGTATGACTATGATCCTGTAGTGTCGTCACTTGTGTGCTTAGTCATTGTTAGAATTGACATCCAATTGTTTGGTAGGTAGTTCAAGATCAGCTGTCGTTACCACAACCCATAGTTTTGTGTGGCCTTGGTACTTCTATTTTTACACTTGCTCTTATATAGGCCTAGCCACTATAGGCCTAGGCCCATAGCCTAGTCATGTAAATTACATAACACATTACATACACGTACCAGTAGGTTCAAATGACCTACTACCTACGTAATCACAATTGTAATACTGTTTTTTAGCTCCAGTAGATAGTTTCAATTGCAATCTTTAATTTATCATGTACTATATCGACCCATATTGTACTAGGCTTACTGACTAATACAAATAATACAAAAGAGTTACTGAATCTATGTTATACTGTACTTAGGTAGGCCTGCTATGCCCAATGTCCATGTATTTTACTTTAAGAGTGAATCACTATGCTGCGTGTAGGTGTATTGTATATTGTAGGCCTATTGTTTGTGTATTTACGTAGGGAAAACACTTTACATTTGTAAGAAGCGACATAACTGTTCCACCGGTAGTCCTCATCCACAATTAATTTATAGATGTATTTGTATTGCTAACTCAAATTGTAAACTTCAGGCCTACCCAATAACACTTTCTTTACCTGACCTTAATTCCACATTTCATCTGTTTTCTGATACAATTTTTCTTTCATGTAAGCAGGCCTGAGCCCTTTACAAATGATCCAAGGTTAGTGTGAATTCCACATTTCCATAACATAATACCGGTACGGTACCAAAGATTGCCGGTACCTAGTCTTCTTTTCCTTTTCTATCTTCCTTTGGTGCTTTCTTTCTTATTTTTCCATTTCTCCTTATAGCATAGCCTTGTGTATAGTGTGTTTTGTTATTTCCTTTCCTTTGCTCTACCCATTAGTAGTTGGTGTTCTATTCTATAGAGTTCTTCCATTCATATATTTTTATTTTATGGGACTACAGTAGTTACTTTTCAATTACAATTTGATGATTCACTTATCTTCTGTGTTACAGGTCCTATCTTGGACTAAGTAATTTATTTTTATTCAAATCTTCTATATTTTCTCAATTATTAGTACTAGTACCTTATTACTGTTAAATGTTAATTGATGAAGTATTTTCTTACTAATGAAGTTCTCATTTTTGATAGTCCTTGGCTTGGGTGCCAAAACGTGTGATTGTAATTTTTATGTTCCGAAGGCAGACACACTTGCCTGCGTGACTCACTTTTGTCCTGCTTTTTGCAAAGTGTGCACTTTCAGATTTTGAACACTTTCAACTTTGTGTCTCTCTTTACCCACTTGCACGCTTTTCTTTATTAACAAATAGAAAGGTTCGCCATCGGCAAGAGCTCAGCTGACTTTTCATGTAGGGATGGGGCAATGCGTGTAGTTCACTTAACGTGTAGAATGTGTACGGCAAGAGTTTGTTTATGCCTATGCTTGAATTATTCTTTAAACATGAGTTTTGCCAGTGTGAGTATTCACCTGTAATATGACAGTTTTGAAGATGTCCTGACAGGCCAAATGTGGAAACATGTGATAGATAAGAAGAACAAGATTAAGTCCAGCTGGAGTTTGCAATAACAAGCAGCCATCTCATCAAAATTAGCTTCAATCCAAACATACTGAAAGAACAGAAATTAGGCCCTGTGCAATACCAGGTATCGAATTATTAATGCACACTGATGCAAAACCCAGTTTTTCTTTTTGTAATGTTATTTTAAGAATTAAAAAATGTAGTCTCGCATTTCCAGGTCTCTCCGCTGAAAATTTTGTAGTTTAGGACATTTTGTCCTGCCTTTTTGGAACAATTATTTTAATATTTAATACATAGCCTTATATTAAATTTAGACAAAGTAAATGACCTTACACAAATACCATATTACATGTAGACCTGAATTGTTGCTTGTTCTATGAGTGAAGATAGATTTGTTATAGTAGTAATTTGCAGTTGAGACCATCTTTAAAACTAGCTCCAATGGCAAGTATAGATAGGAAATTAGGACTTCCTGGAAAACACAATACATCAACTAACACAACATTATTTACATTAAATGGTAAGCAATGACTCGTGTAGAAGACATTGTGCTTTAACTGTACCGTTGACAACAAAAACACTTAATTACAGTCTTCAAAAATCAAAATCACTCAAGATTAATCAAACCAATGTAATACTGTGGTGGCCAAGAAAGTGGACGTTTGTTCCTGTTATGTAGTTCACTCTAAAACTTTTGTAATATTTTTACAGCATTGTGAAAACGGGGATTTTACTATTGTTTATCATTATTCTTTATTAACTGTTATTGTGTGTAATGTTTGTAATTTTCCATTGTACTTTTTCTTCACCTCAAGTGCGTGTTTACGATTATGTATAATAATTAATAATTTCAAATTTTGTCCCTTCCTTAGTGATGCGTCTCAACAAATGCACCCACCTGGAACGCCCATCGTAGCGTTCCGAGCGGATCGGGCGAGATCAAACGAAGAGGACGAGACGTTCATGGGAGACTTGAAAGTCTTCGACGAGCTGAACATTTGGGTGGCGGAAAAGTGTGTGCCCCTAGTTAGGGAAATTACGTTTGAGAACGCGGAAGAATTAACGGAAGAAGGACTGCCATTCCTCATCTTGTTCCACAAACCCGATGACAACGATATTGTCAAGAAATATAATGATGTCGTCTTGTCAGAACTCATCTCAGAAAAACGTAAGAGCTTTTTTTTTTTAGAATTAAGAAGGAACTGTGGTATTATGAGTTTAATGCCAGCAACTTTCAAATCAATTCTATACAACTTGTGTTAAATTAAGGGCCAGATGCACAGTGTAGTTTGTAATTTGGATGTTTATGGTTGCTATGTCACTTATTACACACTATTTTCCATAAGAAAGGTTTTTTTTTAACTTTGGAACTTGACTTTAATCTATTAATATGATGCTAGTGCAATGTAAATGGTGACTTGTCATAGCAATGAAGCACATAATAAATTGTATAATTGTCTGCCACTGGAAATCAGTTCTTGTAACTGAGTGGGTAGACTAGACTATACAAATTTATTTAGTTATTTTAATTCTGTCTTCATAATTTAAATTTTTTTTTATTATTTTCTTACAGAAAACATCAACTTCCTTACGGCGGATGGGGTGCGTTTCGCCCACCCGTTGCATCATCTCGGCAAGAGCCAGAGCGACTTGCCGCTGATTGCAATCGACAGTTTCCGACACATGTACCTGTTCTCGGATATCAAGGACATGGACGTGCCCGGGAAGCTGAAGAGTTTCCTGCAGGACCTTTACTCCGGGAAGCTGCATCGAGAGTTCCACTACGGCCCGGAGACGGCGACGGAGCCCAAGCTCATGATCGAGGGTAACAAACAAACGTCTCCGCCCGAGTCCACGTTCAAGAAGCTGGGACCGTCGAAGAATCGGTACACTCTTCTAAAAGACGAACTTTAAGGCGGTTTCGCCTGTCGTTAGCTGACTGAAACAATTCCTCTTCCTTTTTCGTGTGTTATTGCCCTGGGTGGTGAAATGCTGCTGTTAGTAGGCATATGCCATTTTGTTTATTGCCTACTACAATAAATATTACCCTTCCCCCACCCCCCTTGTGAAGATATTTTTAATGTTTGACATTCTTTTATATATCGACACCGACCAACCTTTCTTTTCGGGTTGTGATATTGTATGAATGAGAGTCGATATAGTTAAACCCCTTTAAACAACTTATCTAAAAACAACATAGCCTACTATACTTCCTACCAGTACACACGTGCTATACTCGCCGTACAAGATCTTCGGTAATGCTTCCGTCACGGGTGGGTGAGCGGCAGCCAACCAGCGACCGTGGCTAATTCAGATACCTGCTCGGGTTGGCCGAGACCGTAAACACGTCATTGATTGATGACGAAAGCATTACCGAGGTTGTTTTGCGAGACCTATAAGTAAGTAGGCTACTAATATTAACTGATTTGAAGTCCTACAAGCTACTTAGTTTAGAATGCAATATCCTTACAAAAATAACCAAAGTTCTAATGAAAATATTTGTGGTCCCATAGAGTATGTTTTAAAGAGGTTTTGCTGTACTGTCTTAAAAGTTAGGATCTACGTAATAGTCACAAGTGGTATTCCTCCAAAATGTCATCCTAGCAAAGTACCTTTTTTATGTTTGTTTTTCCACTTTTAGTTTCGAGTTTTGGCTTGATGGCGTTCCACTAAGATAAGTTATTGCAGGTATTTTTAAATGAGTTGGTTTCCCTTAGATTACAATGTTGATCTTACTGTAACAGGCCCTATATTGAATGCAAAAACTACAGTAGTTGCACACACTTATTTGTAAATTTAGATATTTTGAATAAATTGTTTTTTCATGAAACTTGAATATTGCATTCATCCACTATTCTAAGGCATTTGTAAATAAAACATACTGTGAATATTTAGTAAGTCATACCTAATCAATTCATACCAATACTGTCCATTTGGCCTGTGACATTTCCATCAATCCAAGATTTTACAAGTTTCAAGACGGCATTTTAAACTAACTTACTTTACTTACTTAATTGCAAATAAGGCCAGTGTAGGGCACAATGCCCTCTTTAGCCTGATCAGTGATGATTGGTGAATGATAATGAGGAAGGGAGGAGGGGAAGCCTGGTACCGGCACGTAGCCTACTCCTGTCGAAAAGTGCCAAGGGGACCATCGACTTTACGTCCCATCCAAAAGGACGGTGTAACTTTGACCAGTCATATAGGTTCCTCCACTAACCTGGACTGCCGAGCAGTTGACGAGAAGAACGAAGCTGTTACACAAGCTTTCGAACCCTCCAATCCGCTCTAACCAATGGTAACTAGTGTTTCAGAGGAGAGTGGTCACCCATCCACCTCCTGACGTAGCCCAAGGTTGCTTAACTTCGGTGTTTGTATGGGAACCGACTAAGCGACCCCGACCCTAAGTTATACTTATATGATAGTTGCCAGATGTAAATTTAGTTCATACTTGTATTGCAGTCAATCAAACCACTCGAAAAATATTTTGTTACGTAGGTAATGTTATGAAGCGCCCCTATTTTTATTCATAGCTACCTGAATGTGTTTTATTTTTTCTTCTTGTTTGCACTTGTCACGCTCCGTTATCAGTTTATCAGTTCTCAACTGCTTTGCAACCTGTTGATCAATGTAGATCATTTGAGCGTGGCATGCTCAGCCAAAATGCGGAGTACAAAAAATGAGTTGGAATGGCTCAATCAGAGTAGGTAGGTAGATCTCAGTAGTGTTGACATCGGGTACTTGATTCCTTTGAAAGTGGGTTGCTGTGTCGGGCATAGATGATTTGTTTGATTTTGGACTTGTACAACGTCACTGCTCATATTCTTGTAACTAAGGTAGGTGGCCGACAACATATGCACAGACTCCCTTTACTCCCTATCTCTTTCTACCCTTATCTTTATTGCCTATTGATTGAGGAGTTGATTACTACTCGATTTTCATGGCTACCCGGAGCCAACGCCCAAATATACTACTCAATGTCAACAATAGTATGTAATATTTAGGGATGACATTCATTCAAAAATTTCGGAACAACGAAGGGAGGCCTAGGAATCGATTCCAAAGCAAAAAGTTAGTTTTGTAGATATAGGGGTATACGTTTTGTATTGGAACCTTTGAATTGAATTATGTATTAAAGTATTGTAACAGTCAATTATAGGTGTAGAGCCTAAAGACTATGAGTGTAGGGAATTAGGATAGATGACAGGAGCTGACAGCTTACCTTAAAAAGTTTCGGGAGGCCATCTGAAGGTCGAAGATATATATTTGTTACGTCGTATCTTGGACCTTCACATGATGGCCTACCACACTTTTTAAGTTAAGCTGTCGGCTCCTGTCATCTATTCAAATACCTTAAAATAACAGTTAACTTGGCTTGTTGTATTCGACGGACGTAATTCTGATACTGTTGTGTGTTACTGCCTATACCTGCTGTCACTGTGGGAATGTCGAACGTTGCACGGATGGATCCCGACTAGAGGCACGAAAACAGGCAGTTTCAACTCGAATATTTAGCACTCAATTTAATAAAGGCAATGTTGGTGCTTCTATTTTCCCCCCGCTTACAAAAAAGGGAGTCGATTAATCAATGTGATTCCGAGTAGGTAGGTATGTTCAAAATGATAGCGTATCTAGCATACATATATACAATCCCGCTTCAGGCAGAAGTTTTTTAACTTCTAATGTGGATTCAATTCCATTACTTCTTGGCTTAGGAATAAGTAAACGGTGACTTTGGAGCCGTCCTAGCAACGAAGCACTCAATAAATTTCAAGTTGTTCTGAATCGGCCTTGTTGATTCTGGCTATTGTCCGCAGGTGTTCGCACTGTCCAATCACTGATCCATATGTTTCGTATTTGAAATATCGATCTTTGATTGGTTATCGCTCACTCGTCGATGGTGTTCGAAGCCTACATGGCTGGTTTAGTCACTTTAAATTAAAGTCCCCCACTGCAAATCAGTTTACTTACTGAGTGGGTAGACTCTTAATGTGAATGTATTTATTTATTTTATTTATTTATACACGGGACTAGAAATCCACTTTGTTCATATACCACTTACTCCTTGGAGAAGACTTGTGAATGTGGGTGTCATCCACGAAGAAAGCTGAAGAAACAGCGAGACGATCAAAATTTGCCTACACCAATTGTTGTAATACCTATTACACAAGATCTGCATTCATAATTTTGGTAGAGGGGGGTGGGGCGTGCGCTCCTTCCATGCGCTCTATTTGTGCGTATACATTCAAATATGGCAACAGGTGACTGGTGACATGCATGGATGATAGTAGAAACAGAAACTACTATATATATGATTCAGTTGAATAATTCGGCACTAAATGTTGCAGATATGATCTCTGGTGGCGAAATCGTGAACTAATAGTTAGAGGGCAACAAAGCCGCTGGATGTCATTTGTCAGTGTCATTTGTCAGTGTTTATATGAGAATGGCAACGATTCCAAAGAAACATAAGCGATATTGTTGCATCAGTGAATATCCAGCTTTGCTGGATATTTGCTGGTTGCGTTTTGTTTCCAAGATGCCTTTGATATTATGGGGATTTTGGATCAGGGGACACACCAAGCATCCGAAGGCCCGAAGTTCATGTTCTGCTCATAATGTTAATTAACCACATGCAATTAAAAGGCCACCGATTAACACTGCCTCTCTTTCATTGAGGTTCCTTTGGGCTCTATTTGCTTTCAAATATATGTATATTTCAGAATAAAGTTAAAAACTTACTTTGCGCAATAACAAGTTTAGGCGGATCCATGATCTCCTGTCAGTTTGTTACCCTCTAACTGTCAGCCATGTTGCGCAGCAGTGGTGCTATCTCTTGACACATTTAGTGTCGAATAATGCAATCAGATATTTCAATTTCACGATCATAAGCCTTTACTCTCTCTAACTACACTTTCACATCATATGTTTGGCGTTTCCAAATCACAATGTTTGGTAGGTCTATATATTGCTGATAAATAGTGGGTTTAAGTTTAGTTGAACGTGTTAACATATAAATCTGCTGTTTTGCATAAACTGCCAATTGAAAAAACTTGTGCTCACGAGTCATTTTACCTCTGACTGGGTCCTCCTTCGTGGCAGCCATTGAAATATAACGACCGTGCCTAAAAAGAACCGGGGACCATGAGTCACTGAAGTGAGCCATGAGTACTATTATAAATAAATCCATGTTGTGACTTGCTGTTATGGTTTGAACAAATATTTACAAAATCGACCAAAGTTGTTTATTTTGGAGAGTGTCTTGAACCTGTGCCAGCTACCGGGTATGTGGTTGGTGACAGCATTTATTTCCACCTTTTGTTCTCCCCTGTCATAACTTGAAAGCAGCTTGCTAGGAATCAACATGGTTAATTGTGTATTCCGTAAACAGCAACCACCTTATTGTTCCTGTGGTGTTGGCGATAAATTATGTTTTGTGCGGTTGGCTGTCCTGTTCCCTCATTCGATTGTGACCTTGGTCTGGCAGAGTTCCAAGATGCAATTTTTGGCTTGGACATTTTTTCCTGCTGGTTCGTACATCTGGCTGGTCGCTTCACTGTGTACACAACACAATAAACAAAAGAGATTCCAAAACTAATATGAATGGTGGACGTCGTACACGAGAGTGTAAACTGTAAATGGTATTGTTCATCATTGATGAATTGAGATAGGCCTACACAACCCCTTCCAGAATATAGTGGTGAAAAAACATGCCAACATTTAATTTTCAGTAATCCATGTGATTAGTATTTGGTGTGATTTCTTTTTCAACTGCATTGTTTTGTTTGTATTGTAGATAACACTATCTTTTGCCCAGATTGCAACTTCCTTATCAACAGTGCTATCATACTATAGTTTCAATAATATCACTATACTGTTGACTGCTTGTATCATTGGTCATAACTCGTAATGTTACACCAATACTAGTCCCCACATAACAGTAGTCTCAAAGCAACATCAAATCGTTATCTACTGCCCCTTTAATGCACACTGTTTCAAAGAAAATCAACAGATTTCTGGCGTTCTTAATTATGAATCGTTTTTAACGTGTTGATTATATCTTCAAAGTGGTGAGCTTGCAATGACAATGTATGGCTAATATTGCCCACTTTAACTTACAAAGGTAGCTAGACAAATGGTTAAGATTGGCGTAGGGATATTACGGTAAAAGCAGAAACGGTATCTAGGTGTGTTTTTATGTATTGCCAAAATAACTCTTTGTCCTACAGATTATAGAACATGAGATTATACAGTAAGTTGTTTTCTTAGTGATGAAGATACACATCTGAAAAGAATACACACATTGGCTTTAAACAGTCTTTCATTTGCTTTTATTTCATGTTATCGGAATTTACATAAACATCACAACAATCAGTATTGTAATAAATAGGTTTAGACAAATCGTAATACTACGACTACTTATGTATTATAATGTACTTACATACCATTATATCGCTAATATGAAGTAAGATAACCCTCTAATACTTAAGTAACTTCATAATCAACAATATTTATAATTAAAGTGTTGTTTTATCACCATTAACACTACATTTTCATGGGCATTGAGCACAATACTTGTCTTCACCTTGACAGATTGATTTTAATTATGTATCTACTGAATTGGCTATAACGCTATAGATTCACATTCACATTAGAAATGGTGGCACAATAAATCTTATAGTTTCGGTACTATGGAAGTCAAAATGGTGGCAGTGCCGGGTCCTGAAACACGCACACGCATAAAGATACGCACAAAATATTGTGTTGCGATATTTAAATGAATCTTATTTGGTAAACTCTAGCATCGGTCAGAAGTTATCATCTATACTTGGCTACTTCTCTGGGTTATGTTAGGACTTTCTATCTTCTGCATATAATTATTAGTTATTACTAATCTTCTTTTGTGGTTTGATATGATGTATTATTTTGTATAGTTATGCCTCAGAAATACAGAATGTCCCTTGTCAAGTGGTGTCAGACTGTTTTGTTAAAATTTGGTTTTTAACACGAGTGATAACTCCAGAATTAATGGCGGCTGGGCGATATATCATATTTAAATCTGACATCACAGCTATAAGAATTATGTGAAATTTTATCTAGAGGTTGGTAATGTAATAAATCTATCATGATTATTTTTGAAGCCAAGCTAAGGCCTAGGAAGAAGTAATATGTCTAAATATTATACTGAGCTGTAATGTAATTGTTCTTTTATGTTTTTCTTATAAATTAATGTAGAGAATTAATTGATTGTCCTCAAATGGAAATACCATGGATGGTAGCTCGTTTCGGCACAGTCCTCGGAATCGAAGATGCTGTGTTAAAACTCCGTATGACTTGCAATTTTGAAATAGTTTACAGTTTATCTTATCTACAGCAAAGTCTCAATAAGCATTGAGTTATTTTAAATAATCTACATCATCCGATATGGTTAGTAGAAAATGAACATGATTGGGTTTTAAATCAAATGTGCGTCTAAAGGTATAGTCCACTAATAGTGGACTAAAGGTATAGTCCTGTATGACTGACATGGTTTGTTTGATTATTTGTTCTGTTTGGAATATCGTTGACATCTCATTTTCACAGCAACGAAGACGTATAGCTAATCAAATCAATGTTGTGTTCTAGACGCTGAATAACATTAATAATGCTATCTTAGTGCAGATCTATTTAAAGTTAATCATGCGGTTAAAGCAAACTTTTAAAAAGTTGTTTTGAAAACCTAAAAAAAAAACTAATTTATTTATCTCATACACATACTTTGAAAAAGAAAACAAACACATATTTCTGCGTTTTGTTTGTTGAGAGTTGACTTTCTTCCGTCCCGAAACGAACTCTTGAACCAAATTAATCAACATTGACATATCGACAGATTTTTATATTCATCTTTCATTTTTCATTAAAAAAAAATGAATGACATTATTAAATACCTTAAAATAACCTCACTTTTCATTTGCACAAATAATGTCTTAATTAATTTTAACGTACATATCGGTTTCAAGTCTCGACCCGATTTGGTCCGTCGTACTCACGAACATTAATTCATATCCATTAGTTGCCAAAAATTAATGTTAAAGGTGTCTTTGTATTTTTGGCACAATAGTTTTACGTTAACACAAAGTATTGCTAGTTTGAACCCCACTTCATTTAAAGCCACATAACTCTCCCAGACATACTTTCGTATAATTGTGTATGCATATATTATTGGAGGGATATACTCGGTATATGAATTTAAAATTCCACTGTGAATTACAACCATACGGGTAGCTACATAAAGTAGTGGGCGCCATAATGAGTGAAACTAAACGTATGGAGATGTACTGATAGTTTGTGCTGTTAGTAATAATGAGAGAGATGTGTGGCAATCTAAAAATACATTATGTTTGAATTAAACTACTAATGTGTAACATGAACAAAGTGCGCACGTATATGATCGACGAAATGTCCAACGAAACTCAAAGCGAACAAAAGGCCGGTTGAAGAGAATAGCATCCACCGTAAAGGCCGAATGTTATTGGCTCCGGCCTTGTTGCAGCCGTTCTCTCTACAGCAGGAGAGACAGAAGAACTCGTCCTTGCTTTGGTCGCAGCCTTCAAGGCCGAGTCCTCTGTTCATCATCTCGTCCTCGAAGCCGCACGGGCCGAGGCCACACTCGCGCTTCAAGACGAAGCCGTTCGTGGCTGAAACACATTGGCATGGTTTTAGTTGGACTATTTGCAAGAGGGCCAGAGGCTAAGACAATCATAAACACATTTACGCATCTCATGGCTTAATTGACCTTGTCTAGAGATAGAACAGGCTTAATACAACGACACAATGACATAGGTTGGATATGTTCTTGTCTTGAGATAGTATATACATTAAGTTCAATACATTTTTGTTCTTTTCTCTATATACCTATTTGTTTGTTGCAATGTTATTTTGTTTGTGTTTATTGTATTGTTTCATTGTAAATATTATAGTTTTATTTATTGTCCTTTTTATATCAGTTTTGTAACTCAATGCTCATTGACTTAGCAAATATCGTTGTGACCTTATCTAAGGACCGACTAGGATACTCTTTGCACATTGGCATAGGCGCGGTTGTGTTTTTCTACAAAGCTACAGGTCAGGGTAGGAACGTATTGTGGCTGTGACCTGGTGTAGAGACTAGAATAGTCTAGGTTGAAGGTCGTTGTGTTTCTCTACAGAGCTAGCTATAGAGAATCATTGACCTTATCTAGAACTAGAAGATAGAACAGCCGTGTATAAACACATGGTTTTACAATAGATGTATCTATATCTAGACTGTGCAACAGTCTTGAACACTTGTACATAAATCGGTTATGACAAAATTTGGATCGTTACAAGAAACCAGGGCCCGGATTCACAAGAGGTCCCAAGTCTTTTTTTGGTCTTATCTCTAAGACCGGCCTAACTTTGAACCTATAATAAAACCAGGAAAATATTTGCATGAGAAAAGATTTTAAAACATATTATTGGAAAGTTCATTCTATTCTTGTTCTCACCAGAAATTAATAACTTTTCATGTGACCTGAGTCTGGTTTTACAAGAGGTGCATGGTAAGGCCGGTCTTAGAGATAAGACCAAAATAAGACTTAGGACCTCTTGTGAATCCGGGCCCAGTATTTTAAAGTGACTCAAAATGGCAGGTACTAAAGTAAACGGCGTGGAAATGATAAGTTTAGTGCAGTGCCAACAAACAAATAAATATTTATCACCAATTTATAATGAAATTATAAGAGACTGTGATTGTGTTAAATGTGTACCAAAGACATTAAGATAAGTGAATGCCTTGACTTTTTGCCAAAAATGAGTTGTGTAAACAAGAGTGTCTTCCATTCTGCCAACAAATTGTAAGAGTTCAGATTCATTGATTCTGCTGTTGTTTACAACACGGATATCCTCGTTTAAGAACAAAGTTTTCCTGACCTAGGTTCTCACAACATTTACATTTTTTATTTGAAGTGCCCTATTGGCACCGTTCCATGTCCGATCCCAACTGTTGGAGGTGGCAGCCGCTTTAATGCAATAAAAAGTGTTTTACGAGCATGATATCCGCCGCCCCTTTGTGCGTCGACACCGCTGACTCACCATCTTTACTGATGTGTGTGACGCAACGGTCCTTGTTCGACGGACACACTTTGAGACTCTCTTGTCCGCACTCTTCGTTGGTGAACCTCTTACACTGGTAGCAGGTGATGTTGTGTACCAGCGTGCCTGACACCCCCACTGAAACACAACAAGTGAGATGTATCACTGATGTGGGCAACACAGCCTGTGTGGACACACTGAGACTGTCTTGTCCGCACTCTTCGTTGGCGAACCTCTTACACTGGTAGCAGGTGATGTTGTGTACCAGCGTGCCTGACACCCCCACTGAAACACAACAAGTGAGATGTATCACTGATGTGGGCGACACAGCCTATCTGGACACACTTTGAGACTGTCTTGTCCGCACTCTTCGTTGGTGAACCTCTTACACTGGTAGCAGGTGATGTTGTGTACCAGCGTGCCTGACACCCCCACTGAAACACAACAAGTGAGATGTATCACTGATGTGGGCGACACAGCCTATCTGGACACACTTTGAGACTGTCTTGTCCGCACTCTTCGTTGGTGAACCTCTTACACTGGTAGCAGGTGATGTTGTGTACCAGCGTGCCTGACACCCCCACTGAAACACAACAAGTGAGATGTATCACTGATGTGTGCTACACAGCAGCTGTCTGGACACACTTTGAGACTGTCTTGTCCGCACTCTTCGTTGGTGAACCTCTTACACTGGTAGCAGGTGATGTTGTGTACCAGCGTGCCTGACACCCCCACTGAAACACAACAAGTGAGATGTATCACTGATGTGTGCTACACAGCTTGTCTGGACACACTTTGAGACTGTCTTGTCCGCACTCTTCGTTGGTGAACCTCTTACACTGGTAGCAGGTGATGTTGTGTACCAGCGTGCCTGACACCCCCACTGAAACACAACAAGTGAGATGTATCACTGATGTGTGCTACACAGCCTGCATGGACACACTTTGAGACTGTCTTGTCCGCACTCTTCGTTGGTGAACCTCTTACACTGGTAGCAGGTGATGTTGTGCACCAGCGTGCCTGACACCCCCACTGAAACACAACAAGTGAGATTTATTTATCACCGGGACGCAGACCTATCTACAACAAAACACGGCTCTAGGTTCTCAATTCACGGAACGTGACGGAAAGCAGGAGTGATGGTGATGGAAATAAAATACAGATAGACAAACGTGTATTTATTATCTGTCCGGGATATTGCGAGGATCGGAGGATTGGATGTCGGCGAGGGAAATTACATTACGTGATATTTATTGAATGCTCTGCAGTTATAAATCAAGCACCTGTGTAATTTGATTTGAAGATCGATGCAATGGCGTCTTCAAAGTCGCTGTGTACAACGAAGTTTTCCTATAGGAAGTTTATTTATACGGTAAAACTAACTTGAAATAACTAATTTTGGTCCCATCTGCTTCGCCTGGGTTTTTTTACTTATGTTTAAAAGTGTATGGCTGAATTATTTATGTCTTCATTTTAAAATAGTTTTGTAACCGAATATACCATCAATGACATTGTTTGCCGAAAGTTTTCCTCGACCGGGAATCGAAAGCCGGACTAACCGCGTTCGATTACCGCTACAGGCTAAACTTTCGAGAAATTTCCTATCACTTTACAACAACCTATTTAAAGCAGGAAATCAATTAAATAATGTTTGATAATAATAACAATAATTATATTAATATTTATAATAACTATCAGGCTTATAGACAAATGTCGTTCTTTGTTTACCTTGCTTACACACAATAACTGCACACGTAATAATTCCCGAAAGAATAATACAGTATTGTGCAATCAAAAACATAAAAACAACTCCAATTGGAAATCGAACCCAGGTATCCCACTTGTCGGAAGGGCACCTTGACTTTTCGTCCAACGGGACCTGCAATTTAATTCCTGGACCTTGTGCATTATTATAGTATTCCACCAATAGAGTAGTTCTTGAATAATAATAAATAATTGAATAGCTGCATTGCAATCTAACAGTAACGTAGCGCAACTCAACATTATATACCTTCACACTCACAGTGAAGTAAGACCCTTTATGCAATGGAAGCCGATGAGGTTTATACATCCCACACGAGCAACCAGCCACACAAAAGCCCAGCACAAAAGACGAACGAACCAGGCCACACAATAGACTCAACACGAGTGACCAACGAACCATGTTATTCAAATAGAGTCTCCAACAAGTTTACACATCAATACGTTAACCGTCTGTCTAGTATAATAGACTCAGACTTGTAAGACCGCATGATCAACACTTTCATAAATAAAATATTACTCTGTGGGTTTATGCCAGGGGAAACAAACTACAGCGTAGCGCTGAGCTGAGTACTGAGAAGGTCTAGGCTTCTCTTTCTCTCTCTCTTCGCCAGGATATTATATTCTAAATCTAATGTAACTGAGTAAGTGGAATGATACTAGGTACCATTTTATTTTTATTTTTTTGTTTTAATTAAACAAAATAATAATGATTACAAATGCAATCAGATTACAATAGTATCCCGAAATGTTTGTATAGACATGCCCACTAGTAATTTGGAACGTGTGACATGAATATTATAAATGTATGAGTGTTAATTTTGAATAACAGTCTTTGTTAAAGTGCACTTAGTACATCTTGATTGACGATTACCACCCTATATGTTACATTGTTATATCTGATAATCTATTTACAATATTATTAAATTATTAGAAACGATGGATGGAGAATAATGCTCCTAAATCAAATCAATCTCTGTTTATAGAGTTTAGATTTAAGATATGGTGTTGTGTTACATTAGCTCCACTTTATTCCTTCCTTATATTCATATATAAACTGTACAAACCCATGTATTGCTAGTTTCACGAGGTTCGAGGGACAATGTTGATGACGCCCAACATAAATACCATTGTCTCTCAATCTCTATAATTCAATTCGAGTTGAACACAACAAAAGCGTCAACAAAATGTCAATACAATCTAAATTTCACATCTCTATTTAAACTGAACAAGCACCACCGCTTCTACATCAAATAAATTGTCCCGCTCTATCATTTTCTGCAACCTGGCAGCTTTTCCAATATTGTTTTTAAAACACACCCTACTAATGTCCCCTTGTGACGAGAATACCGCGCAAAAACTACCCTTGATTTGAATTGGAAAATCCGGCCTTGTAACCGGGCGTGGATGGGGTGAGGGGAGGGGGCGTTTATAGTAATATATAGCTCCGTGGTATTTTTAACAGACTACTACGACCAGGAATGATGTTAATAACTTAATATATTATCTCTACTACGACTATTCACCCAGACATCTCACGTTTAGAGGTTACAACTTGTGAGAATGAATAATAACTTTTCGCATGGGAATCCTGCCATGGGACATTTATTATGAATACCCCTCGTCAGGTGGCTAACTGGTGTTGTGGGATTTAAGCACACACACATTTTTAACACATTTTTAACAATTGGGTGCTCGTCTCTTGAGGGCTCCCAAAGGTCACTCAAATCGTCTTCCCCGGTGATTAGAATTAGTGTCGTTTGAATTTTCCCTCCATCCCATCCCTCAGCCGCACTTATACGTTACCAATACACGTCACGAGCGTTATCAGCAAACATGTTGTTGAATAAGCGCTCACTACAGTTGCTTGCGGACCGTGGAGAAGTGCACAGCTGTCATTCCAGTGTGGTGGAACTATAGCCGGTCGTCGTGGGACGTCTCCATGTAATGTTAACAGGTTAGTGCGGCTTCCCTAACATGTTCCCCGGCTTTTTTCCACATTCCCCCCTTCTTCCTATCGTCTACCGCCCGGCGAAATAATAGTGTTGTGTTTCCGTGCTAAACAACGACTATTCACCCCGAGATCTCACGTTTATAGTTTATACAGCAACTTGTGATGATGAATAATATCACTTCTCGAATAGGAATCCTGCCATGGGACATTCAATATTAATACCTAATTGGGTGTTGTGGGACTTATAACAGTTAAGAAGAAAATGTCCAATGGATGTTAGTGTAGCATTTGAGTGCGGAAAACCTAGTGAAACCCCTTAATGCAGTATTGCCGGTAGCGGGTATCGAACCAGTGACCTCCCGAATTAGAGCGTCGTGTGCTAGCACTGTCATTTCTTCCAACATGAAGATGAATCCATAGTATTATGTGATGAGTGCGGAAAACCTAGTGAAACCCCTTAATGCAGTATTGCCGGTAGCGGGTATCGAACCAGTGACCTCCCGAATTAGAGCGTCGTGTGCTAGCACTGTCATTTCTTCCAACATGAAGATGAATCCATAGTATTATGTGATATTTCTTTCTCATCAGGTCGAGTTTCGAGTTGTCTGTCAGAGCAGCCATAATACATCAGAGACACAGAGTCGTGCATTACAGGATAGAATATAGACAACGTACCAGATCTCGTTCTACCATTAATTTATCTTCGTTATCTGAGCTCGTTAATACGCTCGTCTCTCCTCGGTTGTCATTGCCTGACGTGAGATATGAAGCAGCTTGGATCCGTGAGATACAATTTCGTTATCAGGTTTTAATGTATGTAGGATATACTATAGTCCATACAAACCCCAGTTGACAACACAGAGACCTTCGAGATCTGAAAGTTGGATCGTTTGGCCAAACCCTGACATTCCTTCCTCTACTCAAGCATCGACCGTTATCATGATTAATAGCGATTGTGAGATAATGCAAGGCTCGCCGACCGAAGGTAGTTACGTATCGAGGCGAGAGTGGGGATACTCGTACTTTGGTCAGAGGTTGGTGCAAACACTACCCGAGCTTATGCCCTTTGGCCTACCAACAGCGAAGTAAATGAACTATAGTCCCAACGAAAGGATTCGCATACTGATCTCAGATCATTGTCTACTGCCCCTTTCAACCGCGCTAATTGAAAGAAAACTAACAGATAACTGGCGTTCTTTCACACATTCGTAAATGAATAGTTCGGCTTAGTAGAGTACACATGCAGGCGGTTTGGCCACACCCAACGTTACAGGTAACCAACGGAAGGTTTTTATATTATCCCAAATATACCTGTTTAGATTAGATGGTAGGAATTAGCGAGGTAGAAAATTAAGTTGTCACCTTGGACTCGGCTGTGCCGTAAGCATCTAAATACTTTCGTTGGAGCGACTATAACACTAAAATCTTTACTTCTGGCTTATATCAAAGACGATTGGCCAGGTGAGGCTGAGCCTCACCAAGAAATTTGTCATGTTACTTCATGTTATTAAGATCCAATATTATGAACAGCTAATAAAGATTTAATTTGGAGCTAATAAGCTATAAGGTCAATTTTAAGGCTTTTGATTGGTAGTTGCCATGGTGAAAACAAGTTAGGCATATAACTACTAACTTTCTTATTAGCTGCTTGTAATAACGACTCTAACAGTATGACAAAATCCGGATTTATTCTACACCTCACCAGTAAAATGTCTCGGTGAGGCCAATGGCCTTTATGACATTCTCATCAAATTTCGCAGACACTTGATTGATGTAATTACCAAACACTAACAACAATTATATTTAGTGTTTGTTTTTATTTGTATCGTAATGGCATTTTTGTTGTAATTAAAGTAATGCAAACAAGACGAGCTATTGCAGGAGAAGCAAATTGGGATAATTAAGTTTTCTAAAGTGCTATTTGAAGGTAGAGAGACATGCAAGTAGATTATGCTTCAGCAGTTTGTACCGATAATTTTTATGGAGACTAGATATTTTTAGTTTTTTAATTTTCATACACTATAAGAACACGGCAAATGAAACCGTGTTGACAGGTAAAACAAACAAACAAACAAACAAACAAGCATATTGTTATTTAGCATAAAAAAGAGTTTCTAAAAAATAAATTAATAATTTTTGGCCCCAAAGTGATAGATATTATATAATAAAAAAAAAAACAGGCGTTTCATCATAAAAAAATTCAGCATAAAGCTACGACGGAACACACGGAAGTTAAGTGTACGTCACTCTGCTATGCTATGCATCACTACATATGCTATGCATAGCCGAGCAAGTCCATGAAACTTTCCGATTATAATCTTCGCTATTTCCAAGTTGCCGACGACTCTAATCATATTCAAACGCAACAAAGAAAAAAAACTCAATTTCCGTATTTTACCCCAATGCCGGAAACGATCAAGAGACATCGGAATTCATTCAATTTCCAGACTCCGACTAACTCGGAGTAAAGGAATTCGTCCTCCGAGCAAACTTTCTGCAAACGTCAAAGTTCGTCGTCGCTTATACCTTCCCCCACTCGAAAACTTTTTATAAAACCACCCTCGTTTCCCGTTTCCTCGGTGGATTGCGTGGATCGCTTGCCTGGAGCGCGTGAGGGGGGAGGGGGGGGGGGAGGGGAGGGGGTATCGGAGGAGATCGATAGGCAATAGAAGACAGACGCACGTGTTGACAAGATCAGATTGCCGGATAATCGCCAACCCAGAAGGTCATCGAGCCACTTTGACATTTTCCGACGCGTAGTTGCGTTGAGACCCCGCGCTTGTTGTTGGAGGATGGGCCGGATAAGCTAAACGGCTTCATATATCGCCGCACTTACGTCGCTACACTCAGATAACTCCGAGTATCTGCCTTCGTTCTCAAGAACGCCACGGTCACAGTTCTTGAGAGAAGAATACGAAACTATAGGAGATATTTTAGAGTGAAAAAACATGTAAGTGGAAATTGGAAATGTTTGAGTTTCTTTGGGGTACTATGACACACAAATACAGTTATAAATACTACAATATAATCAAGAACTACACTATACACTAAATCACATATCAGAATCAGACACTAACATTTGAGACCGTTCAAGACAAACACAAATCGAAATGTCAGTCTGTGATTTGTCTGCTATAAGTTGCAAGTTTCGATTTGTAACAGCATCAGTTATTTATCTGTAAACAGATGTTTTAAAAATAGACCCGGCACCTCCACCATTTAGCACGTATAACTTTGAAATATGGTGCTAAATATTTCAAGACCCATTTATAAATGAAACTAGCAATGCTTTAGCAATGATCGAGTTTCATAAAAAGAACATGCTCGTGACCAACAAGAAAACATTTTACACCACATTTTCTTGCCTGGCTGTCTCATCTCAACATCGTTGCTCCAAGTTTTGTTTTCAAGTTTTCTTCTGTGTGGTCTATGGCTAAACTTTTGATCGTAAGTCTTGTAGTATTGTCTTAAAGAGAAGGTAACACAAAACAAGGTACGTTATATCTGAAATTAGTTTGGTCATTGTGTATATGATACTAAGAGCCATTTATTTTATAAATGTTAACCGTGACATCACAGAATGCCGGAATAAACTACCGATTGCTATCGTATGATGAAATATATCTTAACTTTTATAAAGTTCCATATTTTGGAAAACTTCCCAACGACCGGGATTATTATCTTATGCTCAAAAAGTGTTAGCCGAGTGCCCGAAAACTAAAACATACGTGGAAGGTATTTAGTCAATTTTCTACCCTCTGCAATACTATCTGACAGTACTCTTCATAGTTTATGATTGTCATATGTGAGGTCAAAACTATATTAGACCGGATGCAGAGTCTGTACTTGACTTTGAAACTCAACTTGACTAACCGCCAATGATTTCGTTTGTCTTATGAAAAACAGCATATAATAAAACAATTCCATTGCAACAAAAAGTGGATCAAAATCAAGTGGAGACCAATGGAGACTGTACATTTAGGCTATTGTTTTAAACATCACTACAGCACTCCATACGAGACAATATAACAATAATAATTGTTGTTGTAGTTATTCAATACGCAGCCCTTGACTTGGAGGAAATAATGCCCAATGCTTAATATTCTGCCACCCACACTCTTCTCAAAACCACTCTGAACATTTCTGCAGGAACAGATGTTTAGAAATCACTGAACATATTTATTATAGTAGGAGGTTGAGAGCTTTACAAATTATTTCCGCTACGTTAGCGCTAACTCGGCGCTTAATATCGGAAAACGAATTTTATTCGTGCGAATCCCGGGTTCTCTACACCCTTGGCGGAATAATATACGCTTGGGGGGCATAACATCGTTGGACCATGTGACATTGGACCAGATTGGACCATTGACATTGGACCAGATTTTCCTCGCGTGTCGAAAGGTGTATTACTATATTTGGCTAGTTTGGAAGGAAGGTTGTTAGTAGGACTTGATCCAAGAATTTGAATATTTACTGAGGAGAACTTCGTGACAAACTTCAGTCAGGATTGCCGGTGGCAGGAATCACAAGGGTGATGTCCTGAATCAGTCCCGTGTCCTGAGTTACTTCTATCGGTAGTTTGGTAACGGTAATCTCAACACTAAAACCGATTTTTAGCAAGAAATAAAAAGTAACCATTGTTAATAATATTGAATAAGACGTGATCAGTCTACAATGTGGAGTAGTAAGTTCTTAATCAGGATTCAAACGCTTCAAATATTTAAATCGTTACAGTTGGTATTGGTGAAATAAATAAATTGTCATTTCTCCGCAACGATTTAAGTACCTAATAATAACAACCTTTATTCGGTCTCTGCAGCCAAAGCTGTTGCCGTAAGACACATAATAACATACAGTAACTCATATCAAAACTAAAATCGAAACAAATTAGAATTTATATATAAACTAAACAAAATTACGAATACAAATGGTGCCTACATATAAACATTATTTCATCGGTGAAAATACTTGAAATGATGAAATGATACTTTTTCATGAAGGTTTTAGTTTTCACGTAACCATATCGTAGATGTTAATCGCGTTTGCACTACTGTGAGTAGCATTCTCAAGATATTAGATTAAAAAACTTAATCAGCGTCCTTTTAATCGTGCAACTACACCAATCGCTTTAACTATATAAGAAACCAGACAAAAAATTTTACGTCATCTTGCACGAATGCGATTATGTAATTATTTGTTTGGTTAATTATCAATAATGTACCGTCACAAACTCTTGTCTACATTTTAAGCACTACCTTCTACAAGAGTGCGTTACAATGTTCATATTACGAGCTAGCCTCTCACGGTGTAATGTAATATAATGCAAACCTATAAAAAAACAATTTTCACATGTAAACTCAATTTTCGTAATGAAGTTTGAAGCAGGTCGGAGGCAAGGGTATTATTTCAAGCGCGCCCGCACACCACACACACCCTAACAAAGTCAGAGAGGAATGAATCGTTGGTCCAGTGATTAGCATCCCTGCTTCCAATGCAGAAGGTCCCGGGTTCAAATCCCGTGACCTTTCCAAATAAGTATTGTCATTAAATTCGATTTAGTAAAATACTTATAATAACAATAACATTGTTTATCCGTTAATAAGTACCACGCCGTGGCAATACCATTGAAACATGAAGTTATTAGTATTGAGGAATTGAGACACTGAAATCTTATATGTCATTATGTTTTCTTTAGTATTGTGTGTTTTCAATTTCAAATTGAATTTTTTCATTCCATAAATACCGTAAATGGCAACTGTATGAAAAAACTCAGTTCGTTTAATTAACTGACATGCATGACGTGTGGCTTTATCTACATTCCTTTGTTCGCTCGATAAAACCTATGATCTCATAAAGGAATGAATACCGCCCCATATTGCAGCATTCCTTCGCGGGCTCGGAGAATCGACGGTGAAGATTTATTGATATACGCGATTGTGTCTGATGAAGCAGAAAATCGCATTAGGTCAGACATTTACTCGGTGCGACGAGCAGGAACTATTGGTTATCTATACCGGCATCGCATTTAGACCACACTGTAGAGTTGTCAACAATCTCGGGCCTGCATGATCGAGTCGGAGCTCACACAGTGTGAGACTGTAAGGTTTCTGTTCGTATTTTTAAAACAACTTTAACATCGAAATTGTGGGCAAATACCCCCGGTAGATATTAATAATTAATAATTTTTCGTAGAAATAGCCGTTATAGAGTGCACACCAGCTTTTCCTGATGTGCCCCTCTTCAGGTGACTAACTAGCTTATTAGGGTGTTTGGATAGTTGGAAGGAATGTCCGAGGGCTGATAGTATGACTCAATCCCAGCATTCGCCTTTACGACTGAGGAAAACCTCGGAAAAAACCTTCAGTCAGGACTGCCGGTGGCCGGAATCGAACCGGCGACCTCCTGAACTAGAGTCTCACGTCTTACCGCTGAGCCACCTCTATCGGTGGTAGATATTTTCAAAGTCTACAGATAACGACAAAACATATATGTGCAAAATTCAATAAGTTTTGATAAAATCCGATAAAACAATAAAACATCGGTTAATCAAAACGTGATGAATGTTGAAAATGTTTTTTGTCGTTATCTGCAGATTCTGATAATCTAGCGGGGGTTTCGAAACACAATTTTGATTTTAAATGTTGTTATAATGATAGACACAGAATTCATTAAATTCTCATGCTTTGTGAGCTCTGACTTCTGCAGGCGTTATGCTGTGCATACTGCGTATAAACATGGCTCGTGGATACCGTCAGAGCAAACTGTGCGGAGTTGCCAATATTCAACATACCAGGCTGGATGTTGTGCGTAGGTATTAGACCCTACATAGCTCTGGGCTCAGCGCGGGCACAAAGGTAGCCTAATTGCATGGAAGTCCTTTGATCAACTGTTGCGCGGATACACAAGTTAGTAATCCCGTGGCTTTCCTCGCATTAATTTATGTATTACAAACAAAAGCATAGGTGGAATACGTTGATAATAATGTGAACTTTTATGTTATTTATACTATTAAATTATTTACACTTTCACGTCCGTAATTTTTGATTAAATATATCATTATATTGTATCAATTTAAAAACGTCCTCTTTAATAATATATTCTGTTGTGTCTTTTTTAAGCGATAGCACAAAATAAGTGCTATAAATAAATGTCCTCCACTTAAAACACTTCTTGTAACAGAGAGGGTCGAAATAAAATATAATTACTCATTTTTTTATTTTGTATTTACTTATTTATACCTTTACGCCCGGAAAATTATTGTATCAAAAATGTTTGTAGAATCGGCCACCGTCACGGCGTCTCTATCTATTAAAATATATAATCATATAATTTACAAAATTCCTGTTTAATAACATATTTTGTAGTGTCCCTGTTTTGTCCCGTGCAAGAATATGTCAGACAGTCCTGTATGTCGTACGAGTCGGCTAAAAGAGCGATCTTTGTATAAATAGTGCGTCTTTAAACAACAAAACCCATCTCCAGGTGACTGGTAACCTCAAACTTGGAGGGTTATTCCAGCCGATAATCTCAAAGGACACCCACTGTGGCTGTCAAAAGCAGCGTGATTGTGCGTGCCTTGACGCCATATTGTGCGTAGAGAGTCACAAAATGGCGTCGCCGTGGAATATTTCAGTGTGCGTCTGACAGAACACTCATGAATACGGTGCATAATCAGGATGTAATTATTTTACCATGCGGGATCCTCCTGAGAAATGTTTTAACGGTTACCCTACAGAGTTTCCTAAAACGACTGTGTACTAAAATTGTTAAAGTTTATACTCAGGAAAATAATCAACATGACATCCAAAACATTGTTAGACAGGCAACTCCCGTATTTGAAACTAACTTTGTGTTCTTGCTTGTTAAAAGCTGCCAACAAAGTTTTTCCCACTAACTCGTCCACGCTGAAGCGAATGGTCAATGTTGGCAATCGCTCATTTGAATATTTTACCCCCACCAATAAAAAACAGGAGGGATGTGCATGTTTTCAATTATTAAGTAATAACTTTTGTAATAATAATGCTAGAAACCTGATCGAAAAGGGATATGGGAGATAGACAATATATCTACAATCTGGCTAGTTCAGAATCTCCTCAGATAGTACACGGTTCTTTAATTACGTGATAGAAAGTCGCCTAACTGCAATTATGAACAATTTTAATTGCATGTTGCAATATATACCACGCCATAACTAGAGAAGTATTACACTTAAAAGAATGAAATTATACAAGTGTATTAAACATATTAAGTAGACAACGTAAGTGTATTTGTATTTAGTATACTATTCGTTGTGTGTTCACAATTAATTGCTACGGATATAATGTGCAAACTTCTCGCGCGGCCCGCCTCGATCCACGCAGTGTCGCCTGGGTTCACGGCAGGCTCAATGCTTGCTTCTGATTGGCTGAATACGAACCTAAATCAAAACATTGAAGACGGTATGTTATGTCTTCTTGTTTTCTTCCAAAAGTAATGAAAATAATCTCACTATTAAAAATATATGTTGAAGATGTAGGTGTTACCTAGACTTGTATAGGCGTACATTGTTATAAATTATGCAGGGAAGTCGGAAAGCGATGACAATAACACGTAATGTACAGTGTATTCTATTAAAAATGTACATAGAATATAATAAATCTAATACATTTATTGCAAACATAAATGTAAATTGTATATTAAATCTCTTTACCAAGTATCCCTGCATAATTAACACAATTGTAGACTCATTACCAGCCTAATAACACCTACATCTTCAACATGTGTTTGGCTTGGGATAATTTTAATTACTTCACGAGAAAAACAAAGTGCCCTACGTAGGCCTACTGATTGTTTATGTTATGATATGTCGGGTGTAGGCTTCACTTTTCAAGTCAATATACATTTATTAGCGTAGCTAACTATTTATTTACCTTATTCGTTGTCATCCTGATGTGTATTGCAGCAAGCTTGGGTACTGTCAAAACATTTACACGCGTCCGTGCATGCCATCTGAATGTCTTGAGCTAGGTTGAGTACCTTACTTACTATCATCAGATCGGTAAGATTCAGCAATCGAATCATCTGAATATCCACCCAGAAGACATTCCAGAAACATATGAAACTATTCGGGAATACATTTAAGGGCCTCTTCGTTACTAATTTCAAGTGACTTTCGTTTTGATAAAGCCAATATATCGGCCCTGAAACGTCTTGTCATATGCACGAATTCTCCATTTGCAACTGGTTTAAACTGAAAGTAATTTACATCTAGCGTATTTAATCGACCAGCGTCCGTTTCATTTGAATTGTCCCACAGAACTAAATAGGTTTCGCGTTCCTCTGGAAGTTTACCTTTAAGAGTTCGTACACAAGAATAAAATTCACTTGTTTCACGTATGATTGTTGCTTTAAATTTTCTTGGACATATTGTGCTTGTTACTGTTGTGTTCGTCTCACTTTGCAACTGTAAATATCTGTCCCACGCGTTTCGTATTGCAACAACACGCTGACATTTCGCAGAGTATCTGAGCTCGCCAACCAACCAAGCCATGGCCGTGTTGTTGGCATTGTTGGAATACACGGCCAGGTTTTGTTTTACTTCACGACGAAAATAAACGAGATATTTGAGATGATACTTTGCTTGAGCGGCCATAAGATCTATAATCCTGGGTGTTGCTGTGAGTCTTCTAGAATGCTATCACTCAGAGAGTTGGTTTGTACATTTATAAGTTTTTCACTTTTATAGTTTTGTTGACAAAACATGCAAAGGTGAACCAAAAACAGTGATTCGCCGCTACTACGGCACTTTTTTTGAGGGACCAGCAATGGCATTTGTTTTGTCCTCCTTTGAATCTACTGCAAATGAGTCATGTGACAGTGATCGATTCCTCTTGGCGGCACATTGCTTTAGACGAGATATGTTTGTTTTATTCGTAAAGTCCGCGTATCACGATCTATGCCAATATAAGTTAGTGTCGGATGTTAATAGAAGTAGAACACTCCTAATGCGGGGTAACGTGTCTATGAATACTTTATGTCGTAATAATCTTCGAGTTGTTGGAGAGATTCTTTCAGCTTAATTATTCCCTTATCAGATGATAATTGAATGCCATCTTGCGCTCGGCATTGACAAATAATGCAACGATTATCTGAACTCATTGTTGGTCTCTGTCAATGAAGCATCAACGGTAGTCAAACGGTGCACATATTATTTTTATCCTAGGCGTTAATTATAATACAATATATATATATATATATATATATAGTTAGTACCTGGGATGACATCGAGTACCTACTCAATAGATAATCGGATAATCGATACTTCAATCCAACCCACCACCGTCAACGGAACTTACAAATTACAGTTGTATAATTCAAACAGTGTAGGGTACACTAAGGTCCGTATCCATAAGGGCGCCCGTTGTTGCTGATTGATTGATTGATATTTGGGCTTATCGTCTCATATTTTTGCAATGGATTTGTTTTCTATATGAGAAATAACATGGATGAAACTGTTACCTGACAACACTGGGCGCCCCTATGGGTAGGGGACGTCTATGGATACCAGCCAAAGTGCGAACTTGTGGATTAACTGATTTATTATAACACGATTATTAAAAGATCTCTATTCAACTAGACTAGACTTATTAGTCTATTAAATATTGATGTCAACAGGTTGCCGCTGTCATCCGTAGTATATAATATGTATGTATATTATATTAAGTAAACACAAAGAGCTTACCAATCACAAGTGCTTCAAGAGATATCCAATAATTACATTTTTAACCGAGCAAAAATAATATTGGACAAGTTGACTACCCACGTTCGATCACGTTCCAGACTGTAGCGGAGCAATGTAGCGGAGGTAGGTCGACAAAGCGCCGCCAGCCGACTCACGGGGATCGTACGCCGGCCGCGTCAAGATACACGCGCTCGTCTTTGTTGTTAAATTGTTTAAAAACTATTGACACGATTTCAGTTATCTAAAGTTTGTCATTGGTGACAGCACATCTTTATATTTCTGACAAAATGTCAAGTACGTAAGTGCATTGCTTTATCTGTTAGAGATTGATACATATTTTCAAAATAAAAAAAAACACACCCACCTCAGCTAGGGGTGCTAAAACCCTTGTTATTTTTAAAACGGATACATTTTGAACTAGCCAAATTATTACTGACTACATTTTCTGTAACATCATATTTTAAAATATTTTTTTATCTTATGCTTTATTAATTTTGTCCACATTTTTCTAAAATGTACATAAAATGAGTTATTTTGACTTTTGGGGGGTAAAGAGTCAAAATAAACTTTGCCAACATTTACCAGTAGACGCACAATGTTTGCATTAGTCGGAAAAGTAATGTTGGCAGCTTTTAACACGTCGGTACAGTACGTTTCAGTTCTAGACGACTTAGCGTGTTTGGCTGGCCTGTCTATGTGTGGTAGTTCCAGTTTATTGATAAGATCATAGTGAGTACAGTACTTAGATAGATTTATAATTTCAAAGTTTCCAGGGATGGGGATGTAACTCATTCCTGTCGGGGATACCTTTAATCAAATAAAAAGAGGCGAGGTTCTCACCACCCCCTCAACTACCCCCCCTTCACCCCCCCCCCCCCCCCCCCCCCCTCCCTTGTGTAATGTTACCGCGCACGAGAAAGATATCTAGTGGCTATGAGTGTGATTTACAAAGTAGAAAATAGGAAGCTGGATGGTTTGCATGCATGGAATGGAAATGATGTATGAGATTGAAAGACGTGCAGTGTAAGATATTGTGTATAAGAGCCCAATAGGTGTCACACGGAAGGGTTGATAGTTTTAAAGGTATACATAAAATAATAGAATGATTCAACAGATGGTTTTAGTATGAGTGTACCAGGTAACTGCAGCAGTTAGCTTATTGATAAAACGTCCTGGTTTTCATCGAAAAACCAAGCACAAACCAAAGCCAAAGGGCCATATAGTATTGCATTGTCCCAATAATTATCTATACTCTTACAATAACTTGTTTTCAATACGGACACCACCAAAAAAACTTGTTGATTTTATCAAATAAATTATGTTTTCAATAATCAAAAATGTTTTACATCCTTAAATAAATCTAATCTTAGTTATAGACCAATAAAGAATAAGAATACTGGTGGTAAATATGAATGGTGCCTGAACGGCCTGATCGGTATTACATCTTAAACTTAACTATACACGTATCCGCAACCATAAACTATAAAATCAAGAATATGCGCTTGTAACAATAACTTCACTTCCATCGCATATAACTAATTAACACTACCTAATTTATTATCTGTGCTTCCATTTATGTAACACATATAATATTAAATTGTAAAAGCCAAAGCGTGAGACCTCTTTTCCTCGTAATAAGCCAATAACTCAAACAGGTGTATAATATAATGCATGGCAACCCCACTGTTTCCACCTAGTATAGAGCATTCCCATGTTATCCGGTGACCTGGATTCTAACCGCGAGCAAAACCCGAGGAATCTGCTAAATTTCCATGTGTGTCACTGGGGAGACGTTACTGGGCTGGAGAGCTGAGAGCTGCCTCACCTACCCGGGCACCACCTTGATTGAGGTTACCCTGGTTATCACTAAACGCTGCGGCCTGCCTGCATTATCAGCGCAATTAGTGGCTGCCACATACACAACCCGCTCCACTGTTGTTGGAGACATAACTGAGCTGTGAGAGCAGAGAGCTGCCTCACCTACCCGGGCACACCTTGATTGAGCTAGGTTACCCTGGTTATCACTAAACGCTGCGGCCTGCCTGCATTATCAGCGCAATTAGTAGCTGAGCTGCCCGGTCACCGCACATACATAACCCGCTCCACTGTTGTTGGAGACATAACTGAGCTGTGAGAGCAGAGAGCTGCCTCACCTACCCGGGCACACCTTGATTGAGCTAGGTTACCCTGGTTATCACTAAACGCTGCGGCCTGCCTGCATTATCAGCGCAATTAGTAGCTGAGCTGCCCGGTCACCGCACATACATAACCCGCTCCACTGTTGTTGGAGACATTACTGCGCTGTGAGAGCAGAGAGCTGCCTCACCTACCCGGGCACACCTTGATTGAGCTAGGTTACCCTGGTTATCACTAAACGCTGCGGCCTGCCTGCATTATCAGCGCAATTAGTAGCTGAGCTGCCCGGTCACCGCACATACATAACCCGCTCCACTGTTGTTGGAGACTGGAACTAATTGCATAACACAATACAACGCTAGGGGTATCATTAATTATCTGCTGGACTGTGAAGGGAAATGTTTATCATTCTAACATATGTTCGTATTTGTTTAACTAGATCTATCCGATGTTTTCCGTTATATATTTAAATGAATGTTGTGCTGACTGGCATTGAATCATGAACGTGATATTAAAATAAAAATACATGTTTTTGTTTCTTTACGGATACTCATGTTGTTTTTTTGTGAATATGAATATGAATATTGTGAGTTTGTTGTTTATGATTCAAAAATGTGTTTATATGCTGTATGTATTTAATTGTTTATATTCATTAATCATTATACTTATTTATGTTTTTCTAAATTGTGTACATTTTAAATACATAAATAAATATGCAATTAGCTTTATTCTTGTATGACGTTGAATATATTATGAAATTACTAAATGCACTAAACATAATTAGTCTTCGGTGAGATCAATATTATCATATTATCGTTATGAATTATTCCATTCACTGGTTTACAAAGTTTGGAAAATATGAGGGTAAAACAAATGTTCTACCGCACAAGATATACAGACTGCGATTTAAAAAATCTGTCACGACTTATAAAGCACGTATTCATTGGAATGATATTCACGGTGGGAAAGATAAAAACTGTTTGAGATGCAATATTTGCCCCGTGTGTCTGTCAAAAGAATTCGCTTTAATATTCCCAGAGGGCTCATGCTTTGCGATATTCGTACGATACTTTATAACAACGTAGAAACCTAACAGTATACTCCTAGTATTTTTGATTATGTATACAAATTAAATGCACTTACAGCGTGTAAGTAAGTTGTACTGTATACAGTGTAAATAAAAAAAATATTTTAATCTGAATTGGTTCGGTAATTGCAACGCCAGTTATTTTTCAGTGAAGTTGTTTCCAAAATACCTATCATCTACTTCTTTCTTTCAATACTCAAAACAATTCCGTCCTACGTATATACATTGCTTGAAAGTTCAAAGAATGATTCGTTTTTTCTTTAGATTATACCCATGTATTCTTAAGTGAAACACATACACCGTTCTTTAATTTTCAATCAAATAATGAGCGACTAAGTTTTATCAGGTGATCAAATTAATGTTTATTCATACCTAAATTATGATTTACTTTCAAACACTTAGTTACCTTGTATTTATTTGATACTTAATTAAACAATTCGGTTATAAAACGTACGTATGCATGGTGAATTATTACTGTTTCCGCATTATTCTCTATCTTCATTTCAAAACTACACATCACAATTTAGAACAACTAATTAATTAAATTTAGCCGTGAATTTCTTGTTTTGTATTCTCGTTACGTAAACTTAATTTTAAACGTACTGAAACGTACTAATTAAGTAGAGTAGAGTGGTTTTATTGTGTTTAATTTAGTGAAGTATTTTCTCGTTACATTTTTTATAAATATTTGCACGGTACAAAGTATAATTAATAAGTGATTATACTATCATCAATCCCATACAACGCACACTTCTAAGACGCTGCGAATACCTCAGCTCACCACTGCGCCTATTGACTGACAGTAATACGAATATAATAGCGTTGAAATATACAAACTAATCCTCGCCAATTATAACTCTCACTTATCCCGGACTCTGTGAGTGAGTTGGGATTCATACGCCTGACTGGCTTTAGAAAAGCGTTGGGAGTTTGCATTTAATTGTCACCGTCGTTATAATCTGGAAGATAAAACCGAAAAAATAGACCTCACAAACCGTGTGCATACTCGATCCGGTACCAGGCTTCCCTTTCTCCCTTCCTCATCAACCATCACTCATCAGACTAAAGAGGGCATTTTTCCCTACACTGGCCTTAATTACAATGAAGTACTCGATCAATAATTATGTGTATCTTTTTACAATGTGTAAATATAAGGATTTTTTTTATTTTTAACTATTTATAGTCTATACCCACTCAGTCAAAATATTGAACTGATTTTCAGTGGGGGACATTTCAGACTATTTATTATGTTTTTCGTTGCTACGACGGCTCAAATGTCACCATTTACGCATGCCTAAACTTATGCCTAAACATGCCTAAACTAATTAAAACTTTCTCTAAATAAATAAAATAATTACATTTGTATACAGTCTACCGACTCGGTTACAAGAACTCATTTTCAGTGGGAGACATTTTAATATAAATAAAATAATAATAAAATACTAACAAGTGACAACGTTACCGAATATTGATTGTTTCAAAATGTTCTCTCGCCATTTAAGGTAATTTGGTGGAGGTGCCGGGTTGGTTATTTTACTGTTCTTTTTTATAAGTTTTTAAGATAGATATTTTTTGTATCACGTTTTCATAGACGGCTGAAGTAATGTGACGACTTTGTCTTTTGTCTTGACACACAGTGAGCCCCATAGAAATGCCCCCCCCCCCCCCTCCGAGGTCTTTGACATGTTAGCGCGACGTCACAGGCTCGCGTTTGGTGTTCATCTCTTCCGCACGGAAGCGCAACTTTTCAATATTCTTTAGAGTTTGTCGTCAAAATCGCCCTTCTTCAAATGACAGAGAGCTTATATTGGAATTTGTTTGAAAGGAAAAAGAAGTAGAAAAGAGAGCACGTCATGTTTCATACAATTTCATCTTCGCAATAAAAACATTCGCCAATGTTGTTATTACGAGTTTCAAGTTTAATAAAGATGAGAGCTGCACAAAAGGAATGTATACAGAATGGGTCTGATAAACTTTTCGAAAAGTCTGTATAAACTTTTATAGCCAAAGCAGTTAATAAATGTTTGGTTAGACTTCAGACGGTCGTATTTTCGTAACTCCAAAAACTTGAAATCTCTATCTAATCCGATTACTTATTTTAGGTTGCAGCCACAAAAGTATACATTAAAAATGAGATTTATTATCGTAAAATAAGTTTACACATAAAATGCGCCACAAATATGTGTGATATTTCCAACATGTCTGATCCCCTCAAATACAACTGACCTTGGCATGGAGACAGGGAGGCTGAGGTGGCGGTGATCACTGTGAATGGATCAGATGGTTGCCTAGCAACTATGTATTGTTTTTGATTGTTAGTCTTGCTTTGTGTTGGAATGGTCCAGGCAATGTAAGTTTTTAAACTATTAAAGACTATCGATTTATAATAGCGTATTTATTTTGAGTAAATATGTCATTAATGTCGCGCCTCGCGTCGACATATAGACATATTTACTCAAAATAAATACGCTATTATAAATCAATAGTCTTTAATAGTTTAAAAACTTACATTGCCTGGACCATTCCAACACAAAGCAAGACTAACAATCAAAAACAATACATAGTTGCTAGGCAACCATCTGATCCATTCACAGTGATCACCGCCACCTCAGCCTCCCTGTCTCCATGCCAAGGTCAGTTGTATTTGAGGGGCTGTGGTCACTGTGAATGGATCAGATGCTTGTGGATATGACATACCCCCCAGCGGTGATGCGACCGGGCGCATCACCTATAAAAAAACATTAAACATCATATTTACAAGCATCACATTATCGTGTGCCACACACACAACTTGAACTGGTCTGCGGTAAGTTCCGCTTGTTGTCTTCACATTGATAACACCATTTCTTGACCAAAGTGAGAACGTACTCCTTGAACCAACGTTTCCAGAAATTATCTGCAAGTCTCTGCGGGTCATACACCGACATAAGTACACGCAGTAGTACTTCACACTTTGTAGGTCTTTTTAATCCCCGATCCAACCGATTAAACTGGAGTGTGAAAATGAACGCATCATTGTTGGGCTTCCAATGAAGACCTAAGACTCTTTCAACACTCTCCTCGTCGACATTTGAAGTTTTATCTGTTGTTTTCGAACCTTCTTCATATTCTGTTAGATCTGCATCCAGATACGCCGCGGAACATCGAAGGAGCTTCCTACACTTGGACGGAGTAAACTGTTGCGCCACGCGACCTGCTACCCTTAGTTCATTCGATCCATCGTCTCCTTCGAGAGTTGCTTCGTTTGACGGGTGTAGGTAACCACCGTCGCTGTTTTTCGGATCGACTTTCTCGTATTCTCTTACGTTCACCTCGTCCAGATAATCAGAGCCCTGATGACTTATATTCTTCAGCTCAACCGAACGTTTCGCTTTGGCATCCTTATCGACTGGTTTCACGCTCGCGATCTCTTTCTTGGCCGTTGGGTTGTCGTCGAAGCTCCAGGCCGCGAGTCCAGCGTCGTGGTCGTCGTCGCGGTCGATTGATATGAGAGGCACATGTTGCGCGTCGTAGTCCGTCTTCTGGCTCATCAGCGAGCACATGTCTTTGTCGCCCTTGCGGTCCTCCTCGGACTCGGGCTTGGCGCCCTGGCACTCAGAGTCTTCGATGATGTCCACGTCTGCCGGCTTGACGCACTTTGCCTCGCACGTGCGCTTGCCGCCCGTACACTCGGCGCTCCGGTTGCCGATCATCCATCTCGATGCGCACGGCTCCAGATAGCACGGCTTCTCCTTGTCCTCGGGCTTGTCCAGGTCCTTACAGTAAGTGTCCTCGACCAGTCCGCCATCCCTCTCAACACACCGCGGCACGGAGATCTGCAGGCCGGGGTTGCGCTGCGTCGAGCAATCGCTCTTGTCGATCGTGTCCCTTGGTAAGAGGGCATGTCCTCGCAACGTCGCTTCGACTTATTCAACGACATCGAGTACTCGAGCTCTCTGCCACCTGATTGTTGCTGACCGTCAGATGCCAGTCCCACATGCCGCAACACAGCAGCAATGTTGTTAAAGGCAGCAGCTAATTCCGATTTTGATTTTTTATTTGTAGGTCTATCTTCCGCCTGACGTCTAACTGACTTAGAATTATTTTGATAGTTTGACTTATCAAACCAATTTTTGACACCGACAGTACCTCGAGACTGTCCACATCGCATTGCCTTATTCAATGCTGTAGAATGCTCGAGCTCTCTGCTAATTGGTTGTTGCTGACTGTCAGATGCCAACCCCACATGCCGCAACACAGCAGCAATGTTGTTAAAGGCAGCAGCTAAATCCGATTCTGATTCTTTAATCATTGGTCTATCTCCAATCGGACGTCCAACTGACTTAGATTTAATTGTATTGTTTGACTTACCAAGCCAAATCTTGACACCGACAGTACTTCGAGACTCGCCACATCGCTTCGACTCATTCAATGCTTTGTCGATCTTAGCCAACCTCACCCTGTTAGCATTCATGCTGCACTCAAGCACAGCAATCCTCTCCGCGTACTCGGCGTCTCTTCGCACACGGGCAACTTCGATGTCGATCTTCTGTTGTTCGAGGTCTGCTTCGTACTGATGACGAATTCGATCAGTCTCCCTTTTCTCCTTTGCGAGACGAAGCATTTCCCGTTGAGCTTCTAGCTCTACCTGAAGTCTACGCCGACGAACCGTGGAGTGCAGTGCAGCAGTGGATCTACGACTTACAATAGACCCACCGGATGACTCCAAACCATGCAACACCTCGCTGCCAACATGATCTAGATTTAATGCTAAAAAACTTGATTGGTTACCTTCAATCCGTGTCTGTACACTTTATGCAGATACCCAAGCATCCCCACATGGATATTTTTCAGCTGGAATACCTCTAGTAGATCGAACAGCCCGATCTGCTAGAGCACTATCCGGAACCTTCTTTTCCATTTTTAAACTAACTACTTAATTTCCATAGAACTTGAAGATCCGGCCCGGAGGACCATTAATGTCGCGCCTCGCGTCGACATATAGACATATTTACTCAAAATAAATACGCTATTATAAATCAATAGTCTTTAATAGTTTAAAAACTTACATTGCCTGGACCATTCCAACACAAAGCAAGACTAACAATCAACAACAATACATAGTTGCTAGGCAACCATCTGATCCATTCACAGTGATCACCGCCACCTCAGCCTCCCTGTCTCCATGCCAAGGTCAGTTGTATTTGAGGGGCTGTGGTCACTGTGAATGGATCAGATGCTTGTGGATATGACATTAATGATTTATTATTCGCACACTTAAATCTCTTGGTGTAATTCATTTTTTGTAATAACTTTATTATGAGAATGATATAATTAGTGAATGTACCATTAAAAACTAACATCATACTATGAAACTACCCACTTAGATGTTGAATAAATTGGACTGCATTAATTTAAACAACACGTTTGCTACATTTAGTAAAAATGGTCAATTACTTTTAGCTCCGAAGAGCTTAACTAAAGCTCTTAGTTCGCTTACTCCATCCCCTCTAAAGTATAATTACCGTTGGCATTTCAACGTGAAAGGAATCCCCTCTATTTACTGTTTGTAAGTTAACTACTGTATAGTTGTTTCAAGTTTCAACATCCATTCTCTGGCGAACAAAACATCCTCTGCGCCCTAGAGGGACGAGGTAGGCAATCACCACCGCCATCTATGCCTACAGAGGAGGCGAGATGGTGAATTTACTAGCAAGGCGGTGTATTATATTGCGTGCGCTACGAAATAACTTACGAGAGTATGTTTGCTGGGTTGTGTAGCTCTTGGATACTTTGGTTTGTGTTTTAAATACAGAAAGTTCTTAGTTCCATTCTCTGTAAGGAAGTCATGTTGATTTTTCTAGTTAATGAAGTTAATGAATCAATTCAGTTCAGTTTGTTTCTAATAAAAAATTAGTAAATTAGTATAATATATGTGAACAGGATACAAAAATAAATAAGTATCTAAATAAATAGATAATCTTGAATGGGTACTGAGTACACAAAAATTTTATAATTTGTGAATAAAATAAATAAATAAAAAAATAAAATTCACATTTAGAGTCTACCCACTCAGTAACGAAACTGATTTGCAGTGGGGGACTTTAATTTAAAGTTAATCTGAAGATTGTTTTGTTCATTGTTCTATTTGGTTAGAATCTCGTTTAATATTTCTTGGAAGATGAAAAAATGAAAGAGGAAATTACGAAAAATCTTGCTCAAAACTAACCAGAATACCTCTATTATTAAATAAACTCATTATCTTCTGTACTGTACATCTCAGCAACTACTTGCCGGGTCATTATTATCTTCATCTCCATGCGAGGCTCGTAGCTTCACACGAGTTATATCCACCAGCAGAGATCTGTGTCGCGAAACTCCATCTCAATTCCACCCGCGATATTTCTCAACTATTCCGAAAAGGCACAAAACATTTATCGTCGTCACAAAACCCGCTAGCTCTAAACTTTACGACGTCTGTCTTAGAAATACAGAGCGGTTCATTTTGTTCTCCAGTCTCTGCTGATATCCTTCTGTGTGAGGGATTGTCGGGCTGGATTCATCCCGGCCTGCCACAAAAAGATAAGTGGTTCTACAGTTAAGTGTTTTCTTGCCAGCCAATGCGCTCAGTCGGAGAAATTGATTAAACCCAGATTCGCTGTTGATCTTGACTCAAATGCCACCACCACTTATTGGAGATGAAATTGCGAAAGACGAGAAGCCATTTCGAAAGTAATTTAATATTACTCCAAAGTGTTATGTAACTTACCGTGCTGTGCTATGATGAAACAAAATACCGTTGTATTCATTGAAATAAGAGCAGAGCAAATGTTCAAAGTTTACGAGGCTATACGAAGTCATGCAAAGTCGATTACCGTTATTATGTAAATCCGTTGAAACCAGAGTAAATTAGGTACATTCATAGAAGATGAAGCCATAATTAGCTATGCAATTACCGTTATAACCTCAATCCAATAAACTAATAGGATCCTCGAGAATAGTTAGTATGCCAATTATTATTATTAATTATCTTGTCTGTTTATCTAAGGATGCTACTAATAGTCAAATTTGACTAGCAAATAATTAATAATTATCTTGTCTGTTTATATAATGTGGTAGACGACTTATTTTCTTATTGCACTACACTAAAGAGCCAATTATTATTATCTAATGAGCAAAATGCATTTCTCGTATGCCTTACTTTCAGTAATGTCGTAGATAGTCATTATATCGAGAGGAATATTGTGAGGTACTTGTTGGGGTTTGTTCATAGAACTGTGTTTATTTTAATATGAATATGCATGACTGCGATTTATCTGCCAAGATTAATATTGTAGTCTTATTCGATAAGTATTCTATATAAGACATCGCCGGAAAGATGGTCCACAATAAGATAATCTCAGATGCAAGGTGTATCTCCACCCAGTGTTTACAAGTTTTTGACTCAGACTGTATTCGTGGGGTTCCCCCTCTCCTCTCATCTGCTGCTGAAGGATGTAAAACCATGTTCTTTCAACCACGATGCAACGGAATCCATTCAGCAGATACTAAAACCATGCTTAATGTGATTTATTCTAAAAACTGTTTTTATGGCGTATTTCCTACCAATCGGCCATCATAAATCATGTTTACTCAAGTTAGCTTTTCAGACAGGTGCGCATGGGTTATAAATTGCCTCGGTCGGTATCTTAACACTTTTTAAAGATCGATAAAAAGTAAAAAGATGGTTGTTGGAATGGAGTGGAAAACGAGCTCAACGCCAATTTTCCGCGCGTGCACAGCATCGTAAATATGTTTCATGATGCTGCACGTGTGCCGTGACATTGTGTATGCGCGTGCCGCTACCGCGCGCGCATTCCGTCAACTGCTGTGTGGATATTCTTCACACGTGGATCAATATGGTCCAGAGCAGAGCCCGCCATGTTACCACCGTCTAAGTGGAGAGGACGACGGAGTCCGCAGGAGAAAACAAAAATGTCTCGCGGACGATTCAGCATCGGATTTATATTACAATGTTGCCTTTCTTCGCGTCCGAGTTGTTTTTGTTTGCGCGCGCGGGACTCCCTGGGGAATCCCCGACTCGTTCAGTCTCCAAGCTGCTTGTCTGTCCTCCCACTCGTCAAGTAGAACTAGAAGGTCAAGGGTCCGCCGATCAATAAACAGATCTTCACAGTCATCCTCTTGAATTATACACGACGAGATTATTTACCATAGGGAAACGGTTTATTTGTTTCATCCCGTTCCCACTTTTATTCGGAAGCGGAAATACAATCAATACTCCCCGATTGGATGTTGTAGCAATTCCTGCAGGCGAAGGTGGAAGCCCGTTAACTACGAATTAACTGCGCGAAGCGGCTTCGTTCTGATTCAACAGATTACCAAAAAAGAAAGCGAACGCAAGTGAGAATGTAGCCCTATCCATACAGCTTGCCGTAACCAAGGGCAACGGTGGCTTAGTTCGCCCCCAACGCACGTCAACAGAAGTTAGGGGCTTATCATGTTTTGCATACAACTAATACGGCGAGTGAGCGCACACATAGAAATAGAAGGATGCCAACGAAGTTACTTGCGTTGTCTGTCTGTCTGTCTCGAGATATTTAACAGTTTGGAGTGAATGCAAGGCGACACGATGAGGGAGGGGGGGGGGGGGCTAATAACGATATCCACGTCGCCGTTAATAACGATGATTAAGAGGGGTGCTTTATTCACGTCTCCGATCCTATCTAATTAATCCATCGAGTGGGATTAAGGATTAACGTGTCGTGTTTAAGGTGGAAGGATGGATTAGAAATGTGCAAAATAAACGTGTTTGCTGCATAATTTTGAGAACGTGGTTAAATAGCCAGATGTGGTTTTCGTTAGAAATAAAACGCGTTTTTTTTACTTTAAAATGTTTCAACCTTACGGTTGTTATTTTGGGAATAAATCTAGTAATATTTTATAATGAAAACCGTAACGCTTGCATGATTTGAAATGTTTTATTCCTCTTTTTATTTTTACGATACCACATTTCGGCTTCCGCTGACTTCTTTCTCAAGAGGTCACTAAATAGCCTTAAATGCGCTTGGCTTTATTATTCTTTATCTAATGGGAGCATAATGTCAACTAGGAGGGGGTAATATATTGAAGACGTAATGGAGGTTGGCATCGAACCTTGAGGGGTAAAACAAGAGGAAACACTGAATAAGGTTTGGGCTAAACGTAAGTGTTCTAAAATTGAGTTACATTTAATTAAGATCCAACCTTGTATGCATTATGAATTCCTAAATTTTGTTTCATGTAAGGGCTGGTCCACACAGATTTTTAAGACATACGATTTAAGGTTTAACGCGTAGTCGTAAAATTGGATCATAGGAAACACGTACTGGCGTTCACACAAAGTTTTAGTTTAAAGACGTTGTTTTCATTGTTGTTTTTAAAACAACGTCTTAAAACCTTATGCATTATGTCTTTAAAATCTGTGTGAACCAGCCTTAATAGCGAAAGCGAAAATAAAAGCATTATAATTAGTGATACGTGAAAATAGCATTTTCAATTGTCATTTTATAGCGTTTTGTAGCATCTATTTTTTTGCCAAGATTAAAAAACTTGAGAATGAAGTTTTCTCAAATTTTTATTTTTAAATCATGTCATACTATTAAAATTAAAATCAACCAAATTGCATTTATCATAAACAAAGTATAATTACTATGTTAAATATAATAAAATAGGAACAGAAAAACCTTAGTTTCTACTGAAAAATAGCGCTTTGTAGCATCTGTACACAAAACGCTATTTTCACGTATCTCTAATTATAATATATACATGGACGTAAAATAAAATTTAACAAGTATGAGCACACAGTTTTTTTGCAGTTTTAACAAACACTATTTGACGCAGTAATAATGAAACGTAGGTGAAGGCAACCACACAAGCTGTTACACAAGTTTCAAATGTTATGTTCCATGAGCGCAAAATGTATTACCCGTTCTACTCCTATCCCTTCTCTCCTCGGTGGTTGAAGCGTGAAGCTATGTCTTCATTATGAACGCAGTGAGTGATGGAACTGGCTAACATTATCTCGTCCGTGCACACAGTTTAATATAACGGCGTGCCAGACACACGCGTGAGACCAACGGCATTCTTGATGAAGTAATTAGTATATTGCTTTTCTAGGCGGAGTCAAGTTTGGACGCGAGAAAACGGTTCTATAATGTTCTAGTCAGCGAAAACGCACCCGATTATTCGCGTTCTAGAACATTCGCGCATTAGACCATTCGCGCACTAGACCATTCGCGCACTAGACCATTCGCGGACTAGAACATTCACGCACTTATTCACTAAAACATTCGCGGAATAGAGTGTTCGTGCACTTAAACAAACAAAAAACCATTTGAAAACGTTTGGAATATGAGTGAACTTTTACTGATGCATCTAAAAAGCCTGAACCTAATATAGAAGGGCTTTCAAAATACGTGTATTTACTGATCTTTACTGGACACATCGAACAAACAAAAGGAAAAAAGAAGATTTTACACATTATTTTGTATACACAAAAGTAATTACAAATTGTGAGGATGTTCTGGGGAAAAAAGTTAAATAGCTTTTTTGGGGTAAGCAGTTCATCAGTTTTAAGATTCATTTCGTGTTACTGTTTTACTATCTGTGTATGTAACTCCTTTAAACCTAATACTAGATTTCTTAAAAATCTTGATTAATGGAATAAACATCTACATGAATGATCTATATAAACAAGTTTTCAGTAGGTACGTGTTAAATCATTCACCATTTGCTTTGTGACCATTGTGTCATAGATTGCACGACTTCCAAAGTGAGAGGCAGGTTTATTCAAAACCAAAATTGTTATCTATTTGTCAATGTCACTTCCGACATCGGCAAGAACTTTCCTTAAATCTCGTTAATCTCAGGGGGCTGTGAGGGTGTTTAAAAGCAAAAAGCAACCGACAGAGAGACAGACAGCTTTGACTCAAAAGAGAACCAGCTCTCACTTCTAAGCTCCTCGTATAATAAATTGCCGAGCCTCGCGGCCTAGACTACATCAATCAATCACACAATAAATCAAAAACATTTTATCTTCGATTCTCGAAATGTTTTTCGTTTTCAATCGATCAAAATTTGTCATTATCCATTAGGAGCATCGTGTATTTACATTGCAATTGAACGGAAATACGAATAACTTCAATTCAATGGAAGTAGGATGACCAATCGGTCCGGCAGTGATTAGAGTGTACTTAGAGTGTAACGATATGTGTGCAATTACTAGATTGCTCTTTCCCGTGGAGGAGGAGGGGGGGGGGGGGGTAGTCGCCATGCTAGCTCTATTGTATAAGAATACTTCATGTTTTTGCGTCTTTTGATGTGCAGTAGTCTACATTGAAGTTTCTACAAAAAGAGCACATAGCTTTTTTTTAAGTTTTGTAATGTACTGTTATGTTTTATGTGTACATGTTTGTTTTTTTAAACGAAATTGTTATCTTTGACTTTAAAATTGTGAATGGCTTTGAAGTACTAGTCTCATCTCGTTTACTTTTGAAACAATCTCTCCATTATGATTATATTATATTGTTTCATCTTTTCAGCATGTGGATTGTGCTCAAAATATGTCTATTCACTTTAAATTATTTGTGCGTTTGCTGTTTAAAACACGCGTGTTCCTGTGTGTTTGTTAAGCCCTCTCTGACACATCTTCTGATGTGTCGTCAATATTGATTATTAAAAAGTTAGTTACCCCAAATCTACGAAAGTAATGTTGAGTAAACTAAATGGGACAGCCTAACTGTGTATTGCGCCTCTATTAGTGAGTTATATCTGTGGGGTCACTGAAACGTTACACGTAGGTCTACAGCGAGCCTGTGAGATGCCGGTAATGTATTAGCTTCATGCTAATTGCTTCCTTCCAGCCTCACAGGATGCGCGCGTCGAGCTAGATGGCACGAGGTGTTTCACCCCTGTTACCGAGTTGCTCTCTAAACTGCGTGTTATGATTATCCCGTCTGTCTAGCCGGCGTGAAGTTAGCTCCACTGGCTCCACCCCTGTTACCGAGTTGCTCTCTAAACTGCGTGTTATGACTATCCCGTCCGTCTAGCTGGTGTGAAGCTAGCTCCACCCCTGTTACCGAGTTAGTCTCTAAACTGCGTGTTATGATTATCCCGTCCGTCTAGCTGGCGTGAAGCTAGCTCCACCCATGTTACCGAGTTGCTCTCTAAACTGCGCGTTATGATTATCCCGTCCGTCTAGCCGGCGTGAAGCTAGCTCCACCCCTGTTACCGAGTTGCTCTATAAACTGCGTGTTATGATTATCCCGTCCGTCTAGCCGGCGTGAAGCTAGCTCCACCCCTGTTACCGAGTTGCTCTCTAAACTGCGTTATGATTATCCCGTCCGTCTAGCCGGCGTGAAGCTCGCTCCACCCCTGTTACCGAGTTGCTCTCTAAACTGCGTGTTATGATTATCCCGTTCGTCTAGCCGGCGTGAAGTTAGCTCCACCCCTGTTACCGAGTTGCTCTCTAAACTGCGTGTTATGATTATCTCGTGTGTTGAGCCGAGCTAGCCCATGTTACCGAGCTGCTCTCTAAACTGCGTGTTATGATTATCCCGTCTGTCTAGCCGGCGTGAAGTTAGCTTCACTGGCTCCACCTCTGTTACCGAGTTGCTCTCTAAACTGCGAGTTATGATCATCCCGTCTCGAGACAGATTCTCTTCTTTATTGCAGTAGTCGATCAGATCAGACAGGAAGTGACCTGGGTTAATGTCAAACGATGTCGTTCCGTTTATTGGTTCACGACACCGGATATCGGAGACGGACGCCCGTTGTGTCTATGGTCGAGACGCACTCAACTTGATAACGCTAGTCTTTAGGGCCAAGTGTTTTCCGCTTCCACTCAGGAAGAATTTGAACATTTGAACATTTGCATGGCTGTATTTAAAGTATAAACTAAGGTTTAGATACGTGTACATTTTCACTAAATTGTAGGAACATTATTTTTTTGTCATGGACATGCTGTTTTTGACATTCAAAAAATGCGTAGAAACGTAAATGCCGTAATTATTTCTGAGATGCGTAATTAAACTATTATATAATTACAATGAAACAATAATAAAATCACCGATTTAAAGTTAAAAAATGACAATGACGATAAAACAACAGCAAAATTACCACTTGAACAATAAAAATTTAAAAATATTATATGTATGCAAACAAAAGGTAGGCTACATTAGCAAGGAAGGAAGTTATGAATGGGCATAACAGAAGACACAACCTATTCTGGTACTCAAGAGAAGGCGGTATTACTTACGTTATGTGTTGCTGTTAAGCCTCAACGCCCTTCCTGCCCTCATTCCATCGGGGTTTGAGTAGAAGAGTAGGCCTACTCTCTCCCACTTCCCCCACCCCCCCTCTCCTGTGTACCTCATCTATAGTAATTACGCATTATCAGCATACTAATATGAAGTACTATGATGAATTGCCTATGAACTATTCACATGCCAACTATTATGTCCATGACGTGTTCAATGGACTGTTTGTTGATTTACTGACTGATCAAAGCTTTAATTAAGGTGTCATAACCAATCTCGCAATATAATGGATTGTTGGCCAGAATCTAACGCGATATCAAATGTAATGGCTGTGGTGGAGCAACATGGATTGCCCACCAGACTTTAGAAGATCTAGAACACAACACAATATGTCAGAACTTTAGTCCCGATGTACACAGCCTTCAGAAGTCCCATTGGGTGTGGATTTTGATTGATTGATTTGATTTTGATGATTGGTCTTATTTTATGCATAATTTTTATGCGTAGATTCGTGTGAAACATCTCTAAATTATTTTCCATATTCTGCAACCGAGATTTCCATATTCTGCAAGTTGTTCATCTCACCATATTAGTTTCCATTACATATTATAATATATTATATATTTTATATTACATATTATATATTTCCATTGCATATTCTGGATTATCTGTTTCATGTCTAGGCGCCTACTATATTCCCCTTCAACTATTCATTGCTATTATAAATTTATTCCAGTTTTCCTTTCCTACATGCTTCAAAATTCAACTAAATATCCTTTCGCTTTAATACACATTTTTCATTTCTATAAACTTCATTCAACGAAATTCAAAACTACGTTATTAACAAGATCCACGAACAACATGGTAGGTTAGGGTTTCAACGCTTAGTCCACGCAAACACAATTATTATCCGGTGAAAACGGAACTTAATTCCCTAGATCGACTAATGGGATTTTAGCCATCGGCCACTAGAGGGAACCTGGCACATATATAGAATATAATCTAGTAGCATTTCTGTGAAATATGTTCAAGCTTGTTGCTTATTTGAGCGATGTTATGTAACTTTATTGGCCGAGAAACGATTTAAAACACACTCATGTTCTGTGTAGATTACTTTGCAGACTCAATAGTGGCCATCCAAATAAGATGTTCCATTTTTGTACTTTAACACGTGGAATTTTTTAAACATTATCATGTACGTGTCTTTGGAGTACATAATATTTGAGATGTAAAAAATTTAGTACCAAGAAGAATGTTTATTTGTATTCATAAAAATATTCTGTGATTCATCAGTTTATCCCAATTGAGTGAATTATCAGCTATAAAGCAGCGTGGTAAAATGAAGGCGAATGGTAGAACCAGAATCTGCGCCCTATAAAAGCAAGAGTTTATGAGTAGTAAACAACTTTAATTGTATCCTCATGTTGATGTAACTTGGTAGTTCTCGTAGATCCAGACTTAATAAAAGTTGGCAATGAAACTCCAGACACATGAATCTAACTTATTGGCATTCTGAAGCAGTGCATATAACTGTAAAATATTTCACTACCTTCCGGGACAGAATAGCGGGAACACAATTCTGATCGTACAGCGAACGAGGGGGTATGTTAATGTCATACATGACAAACGCACAAACTTGTGTGTGTACATTCGAATATGAATGTTGAATTCAAACACTTAGCATACTTGATGTGACCGAGTGAGCGCGCATTCACATAAAGTCACACAAGTGGAGTTAATTTACCGGCGTAGTGGTCTGGTCGTGGTCGATTATAGGCGTTAGTCTGTGTGGTCCTACGTTCGAGGTTTGAATCCTGGCTTGGGCGTGGATGGATGGATTATGACATTGATTCTGTTTCATCTTCATAAATCACCAAAACATTGTCTGCGAGTGCACAAGAAAGTTTCGAAGAACAGAATATCCCGCACTTCATTTCTTATCGAAATTGCGGGAATATTAAAGTGATTTGTCACATGTAACAACAACAATAATAGTTGTTAGCTGCACAACAGTTGGTGCAGCAGATGCACAAACACCTTAGATACATCCTTCAGTCAGCATTGTCGGTAGTCGGCATTGAACCGGCGATGTCCGTAATAATTACAGATTATTCAAGTCGCATATTACTCACATATAAAAATTACGGTCGATAAGGTTCTATTGAAGCAATTTTCACATTCATTTCTATTTAATTTCCAATCAATTTCCGGAGGATGGGCAAAACCGTGACTTTTTATTACAGTTTCTTTGAAGAAAGAAACCATGTTTGCATTAGTAATTTAATTTGTACCTTGTATGATTTCACGGTCGGAGTCCACTAAATTTGACAGTCGTGGCAATACCCGACACTCAAGTTTTAATCAATTTAATTTTTGTGTTTGTCTTAGTTTGATGTTCAATTATGTGTATCATATGGGATGGTAGTTTTGATGATGTTGCTTTACAATGTTTTTATGTATAATGTTTGCCTGGATGTAGGTCTACGTATAAACTTTGTTTTTAGAAGACAATTTCTTACTTAATGAATGATGCAATTTACGTTAATTTTAATAAAACAAGTAATATATTCGGTTCATCGCAAGAACCTCAACTGCATGGACGGTCAGGGAGCGCGTTGTCAAATAATCGCCCGGGAGGGTGTGGGTGGGTTGTGGGGGGGGGGGGGGGGGGGTGACCACCGATTGCATAATGAATGATAAATTGGCGCTGTCGATGTCCATCGAATGGAACATTGCGCAGCTATCGAACCGTGGGATGAGAGGGGAGAATTTTTGCATTAACACACGTTTTCGATTTTTATTGTTTTGTGGTGTAATTTTTAGTGGGTTTAGTGGGTATGTGCACGTATTTTATGTCGGCTGGTTTGTAGCTCTCCAGTTAGAGTTGAGGGGGGGGGGGATGTTCGCTCATTTCGGGACACTCAATACACGAGGTAAAAAAATCTATTCACGCAAATTCACGCACACTCACGACCATAATACATTTATGCACAATTCCCGGTTTGACTCACGCGAAATTAAGATATAATAATAATTTAATCGTTTTTAAAACTCTAGAAAAAAAATTGCAATAATTTCATTTCGACAAGGCTGCACAAAAAACTTCATCTTTGAAAGGCCTAGCTGTAGACTTACTCACATACTCGATACATAAACGAATATTATAAAGAAAACTAGAGCTGTATGTGAACAGAAATATTAGCAACTGTAACAAAAAACTTCCGGAGAAAAAATATCCCTTGTCCTTGATTGTTCATATGTGAGTTAAATATCTTGCACAGGAGTTATTTAATAACAATCACCGCCCAAGTTATGAGTCACGCATGAGTCACAGGACAAGCTCCCCTCTATTTCCAATTACGATATATTTTAAGGTGCTAATGCACGGAGCAGTATGGTCCACTAGAGGAGAGGTTTAGTGTAGTTTATAACTCGCTTTGTATATTGTAATAACCTAGCCATAACTCTTCGCTCCGGATTTGACGCAACACACAGCTCGTTGTCCGGCAACTTGTTTACACTCCAACATGGTTTGTTAAGTAGTTCAGTTCGAGGACACTTATAAATGTCAGAATAATTTATGTGCGTTAAACTAGATCAAATGAGTGTCATGCGTTCGAGTGGCGACCGTCCAAATATTATTAAATGTTCAAATATACGAAGTGTGACATCTCATATGAAAAAATGTTTTTATACAAAAATGTGTACAATCATTTTAAAAATAAGAGTTTCAATAAGCGATTTGTTTGGGGTGACAAAATTTGTGAATTTTACTTAAATGTTTCACATTCTAAAGAACTTTGCTTCCAACAATATTACAAAGTATGGTATGCGATGGTATGCGATATCAGTACATTAAGGGTGGGTGAAAACACTCTTAACTATTTACTCTTCTGCACTAATTGTGTATCCGATATGGTTACTGGTCGTTATTGCTCATCAAGCATAAATAAATGTCATATGTTGCATAAATTAAATTGAGTCAAAAAATAATATGATGTGACAAAAAGTGGTTAGTATTAATCTACATGTTCTTTCCCACTCTTGATGCACTTATGTCGGTAAGTCTACATTACTGTTTATCAATAGCTATAAAGAAACCTGTGAAGCTGAATCTTAATTCTATTATACATTTCATGAAACGTTTTCAAATAATTAACATTAGTGACGATAATTATGGTAGTTCATTCCAAAGCCATAAATTAAGTTACTTCATCTCTCCACCTCTAGAGGGCCATTGTGCTTACTGCACACACTTTACGTTTGACATTCAAGCTACTTGTTCTGGATAAGTTAAATTTTAGACGGAGTTCCTTTACAGTCAAGTTAATAAAACGCTTTGTTAAGATTAATCATACAACCATAAACAACGTGCACGTTGAAATGTAAATGTAGGCCTAATTGGCAAGTAGAGGGCTTAATTAACTGTAAGTCGGTATGTATACTTTATGAAGAGCGATCCAGCACAATGGACAGGTTTCATTGTGGCGAGAGGGGAGTTAGTTAACAAGTACCTTGTAGAATAATAAAATTAACATTGTTTTTAATGGCTGAGAGAAGTTGGGTCTAGACCAGTGCCCTGATTCGGAATGGGTGACGATACGCTTATCACCGCTTTCAGTTGTTACAAGAAGGCTACCAGACCAGCGCCTTGCATTCGCCGTCACTAATTTGACCAATAGAGCTGATAAATATTATCATCGCCCATACAGAATCGCCCTGCTGATTCAATTATATCTTTCCTTATCCAGGTCTAGTCCGCGACCTGTCGTAACTCGTTGTACGCATCTACGTCATCTAGTCCACTGCTAAGTAGCAGAACCATTCAGTGCATGGGGGAGGGGGGGGGGGGGATGGAGGACACATTATGACATTCTTACTGAACGAGTGCATCTAACCAGTCGATCGACCTTTGTTCAAATCGCCTAACGATCGAGTGAATTCCTCTGCTTTATAAGTATAGTAAATAAAACGACATTTCTTGAAAATAAGCATTTTGCATGTGACAAATGACAGATGTTGTGTTGACTACATCTTGCTAGTGTAACTCCAGAAAATATTCAACACCTTCTTATTCGTATTCCGCGAAGGACGCAAAACCATGTTCTCGAAAGAGGCTATTGTTTTTTTCAGTGTCCATTGCCGTGTGTCTTCTCTATTTTGTGACGATGTTATTAACTCATCTAATCCACCTTCATATCGTATTATCTGACACGCCCAAAGTGATACTTTAACCGACGTTATAGAACTCGAAGTGTTACCGCGTTCAGTTTAATAGGATCCGACTTCTTGTCACACTCACTTCCATGTTGAAGAAAAACTCGAGGGATATTTTAATAAGTTTTCAGAGCTGCACAAAAATAGTACCCGGAAAGTGTCTGGGCAGCAAATGTGAAGTTTTGGTGAATTTCAATCGTATGAAACGGATGACCTTGTCTTGTAACCTTGACAACCAGACCCGGCACCTCCACCAAAGAGCCTTGACAGCTCAAATGTCAACATTTAGCCGTTGTGACGTCATATGAATATTCCTTATAGAGCTGGCAACGCATTACGCGTGAAACTCTTAATTTGGGAGGTCGCCGGTTCGATACCAGCTACCGGCATCATTTACTGGAGGGAGTTTACAAGGTTTTCTCAGTCAAAATTAGAATGCTGGGATTGAGTCTTATGTAATAAATAGCATTTGGACATTCCGTTCCTTAAATCCTTCCACACTTCAGTCATCTGAAGAGAGTTAAGCTATCCTTGGTAAGGAACCCTACGAAATATTATTTACTTATGAACAGTTATATAATGTTATGTATAATTAATTAGTATCATTTAAACAAGAAAGCACTCAATAAGTTAGAAGTTGTTCTGAATTGGCCTTGTTGATTATGACACTAAGCCTTGTCCACGGGTGTTCGCACTGTCCAATCACTGATTCATATGTTTCGTATTTGAAATATCGATCTTTGATTGGTTATCGCTCACTCGTCGATGGTGTTCGGAGCCTACAGGGTTGGTTTAGTCACTTTAAATTAAAGTCCCCCACTACAAATCAGTTAAGTTACTGAGTGGGTGGGCTCTAAATGTGGATTTATTTTATTTATTTATTTAAAGATTTAGAACTGCACACTATTCACTTATATATTCCAATGTGAGTTAGTCTCAATAACGTTTGTCATGTTGGTATCACGCCAGATTTACAGCTATGTCGTTTCACACGGTTGATGATTTATGCCGAGATTATATTAATAATTGAGTTGGTGCATGTTGCTCAGTTGTTTGCGAAAACAAGAAGAGTAGTCACATTAAAACCATTACGTTAATTGCTTTCTCGCGCGCCTTTCGGGGGCATCTATATTGATTTCCTATGAGAGTGGCAGCTGTGCCTGTGTATAGGAGAAGTGTGTATTGCGCGAATCTGTATCATTTAGATCTCAAGAAGAACTTGTTTTGTGTTTCTACTATTGAAGTTTGTCTGTGAAATAATTATTTATAGGTGCTCAATTTTATGAATCACGTCGTTTTATTTTATTCTTTAGTCTCAGTTTTAATCTATTTGCACTTTTTTAGAGAGAGAAAAGAGAAAATAGCTTCTATCGAATCTACCGATAATGGTGGCTTGCGGGTTACATTAGAAGCCTTCATTCGGGAGACCGCCGGTCGATACTGAAAACGGCAATCCGACTGAAGTTTTTTCTCAGTCAAAAGGCGAATGCTACGATTGAGTCCTATGCAATAGCTCTTGAACATTCCCTTTAGTAACTATCCTCACACCTATATTTAATCAGATGGGCAAGTTGTTCCTGGCTATAGGTTTCCTGCGAGACAAAAATAATGTTTATATCTATCGAATCTGGAAATTAATGGAAGGTTGACACCGATTGAAGATGATATTGAGATTAGCATGAAAGAAAAAGAAATGGCAAAAAAAGTATGAAAGACATGATAGCGTTTCCTAATTAAGTTTTCAGTTTGTTTTTCTGTACACTTTATAATTATTATATCTTAGTCGTATTTTCATAATTAATATTATTTTTATATTTTGTAATGGATTTATTTTGGGAATAAAATGATTACAAATTGAATTGAATTGATTGTGAGAGAAAATTGAACATTTGTATGAATGTTTTTGTTTGTGGACATTTATTTACACAATGTAAGTGGACAATTAAAATTAATGTGAAACCCCATCATTGTAACTTAACACATAATATATGTGTATCTCTTTGCAAATCAATATTATCTAACGCGTATTCTAGGAGAATGAAAAACGCAGAAAAGCTTCTCCCACAGTCTCAAGGGAAGCTGGTACTTCTATCTACACACTTCAATCACTTTGCTCCGTGTGTCTTTAGAGAAACACTGAACTGAACGTCTCGTCCCGATGTTTGTACTTGTCAAAGAACTTAGTAATGTCCGCGCACGAGTAAAGTGTTTTCCGTTGATTTCTCAGGGGTTCACATCCAACTCAATATTGAAGTAGCAACGTCTGCGACCAATGAAGTTGTTTCCATCGCGGATAAACTCGGTTCGTTTAGAAAACATTGCACATCGCAATAGCAGTGGTATATCCAGGAACTCAGAATGGGGTGACAAGTAAGGACCTGAGATGAAATCTCTTTTTGGAAAACAATAAATGTGAGAGTGGTAATACCAGTACAAAAAACTTTAGACCGTGTACATCTGTTAGCGGTGTCAGATACACAACGAACACAGCTTTGTGTACACCAACACCTCATTTCATAGACTTAATATTGTCAATAAATAATATTATGTTAATTTGTGATGCAAATAATAATAATGAAGCTTTTAATTATTTCAAGAGTGTTATTAAGAAATACCGCAGTGAGAAATATCACAGACAGAAAGAGCGATATAATAGTATGTAAACAAATCAGCGAGAAGAATAATTTAGTAAAACAAGGAAAGTAGATAAACCAAAGAGTGGGTGAGAAAAAGAGAGAGGAATTAACGACTTAAACGGAAATTTTCAAAGTAGGCCTATGTTTTCTTCTTTATGAAGTGCGAATAATTGGGTGTAAACGATCTCCATCATACGGCGGCACATTGGAAATTATTTTATACAAGATTGTCGCTCGGGTTTTTACTGTTTTGTGTACGAGTCAAAATTACACAAACAGAAAGAATATAATTAGCCTATCAACTGTATTTGCTCCCCCCCCCCCTCCTTCCTCCGCTATCACCCGCGCTTCATACATTTTAATGTGAAACACAAAAAGGCAAACAAAAATGAAATCGTATTTCGCAATTTTTTCGTCGCAATTTAAGCAATTTAGGATCTTAATCTTTCTAAACGTACATTTTTCAAATTTTAATAACAAGCAAGGCGTTTTACCGCGTTCATTTTCATTCACAGTGTAACCAATTTTGAACATATAACTTGAAGTGAAAAATGTATGACACGTGACTTTTTTTAATAGTACCATGTCCCCACTGAAAATAAGTTGTACAACTAAGTTGGTAGACAATACGGACAAACTTAGTTGTTTATTTTGTTGTATCTCTCAGATACATCGGAATAATATTGCCGCAGTTTCAATACCCCATAGCGTCAGTCAGTGCGTGTGCCGTGTGTTGAGTTATACGCCGTACTAGAAAGTTTCACAATAGAATATTATACAGAAGTTTCAACGGGGCCGCGACAGCAAAGCAAAAGGAAAACTCACAACGGAGAGGAAATTCAACAGATGCTGTTCGGCCAGGAAGTTCTTGTTTGAGATTAATGGCACAATGCTGGCTTTACATTTCTATTTCAGTTAGAGTTTAGTATTTAGTGTTGACATTTGAATATTGTAGATTCGATGTAATATGCAATACTGGACTTTAGATGTTCACTCACCAGCATAAATAAATCAACGGTAGTAAACTGTTAAATGTTCCTTTATCAAAACCTCTCAGCTATAGTTCGTGACTTTCTTATACCTCATGTATTTCAAACTATAAAAACGAACACGTTCTTGTAATTTCTAGACGAAATAAGCCTTGGCTAAAGTAAGAGCGTCTTTAGCAATTTCAATAATATGTGCGAAGATTTTTAATGCCCATTACAACTTGGACCATTTATTTGAAAATTTCAAAGATAACCAAACAAAACCCAAGTACATGCTGGGTTCACACAACCAAGAGCTAGGTTCACATAACCAGGAACTCACGAACTATCTCGAACTGTGTTCGTAGCTAGATTCACACAACCAGGCACTCACGAACTATCTCGAACTGTGTTCGTAGCTAGATTCACACAACCAGGAACTCAAGAACTATCTCGAACTGTGTTCGTAGAGAGGTACTTAATTTTTATATGTCAGCCAATGTACAAAGACATTTATTGAATCAAATTTTTAAATACTTCACACAATGTATTATTATTATTTTATATTATTAATTATATTATTGATGAATATTATTGATTATTTTGTATTTAATAATCTTTGACATGTTAAGTCTCCCGATGCGCTATTTCTCAGGGTTTCTTTCTTTTCAGCGTCCATATTATTGACACGACGATGAGAGCTAAAACCCTAACGCTTTCCAACACTCTAAACTCTTCATAGGGATGCGAATGCCTATGGGAAATCATATAAAAATACCTGTTGTATTTTGACTGTATAGCAAAGAAATTGTGTATTATGATATCGCTACGAATAGCAAGAGGGAAGCTTCCAGATGTTGATATCTCCATTCGCTCTCGGCGTAAGATGTCGACGTGTAGATTACGTAAAAGGGTTTCATCTCTTCCCGTTTAATTTAGCGTGAACGTATTAAAGCCCCCCCCCCCCCCCCCACCCCCTCACGGAACCGTCACGGCACTTCGCCCGGCCTGTTTACTAGGCCCGGTGTAGGCCTCGCTTTCAGGCATATTACTGTGCATGGCTCAGTATGTTCAAGATGTGATACTAATGTACTCATGACTTATTAAAGGTGTGAAATAATAATTTGCAATGCAGAAGTATCTCTCTCAGTACTTTACAAGAACATTTTCTTGAAAAAATATTTGAAGATGTATAATATATGTTTTTTAAATAATATTATTATGCGGAATAAAAATTTAGTATTATTAATTGGTGTAAGACAAAAACCAATTGCAATTGCCATAAGGCTAATTGTTGATTGAATTTTATGTACACGCGTTTTAGTAGAATAATAATAAGTAACAAATTTGAATAAAATATAAATACAGTTTCCTGGTTATAGAATGTTGTGTCAAGTCCAAGAAGTAATAACTCCGTTCTTCAGTGTATTTCCTCCACATTGAATCATGTGGTAGAGAATATTCCAAAAAAACACGAACAATGCTGACTTTCTAAAACTAACACTCAATGCTGTGTATTCGTGAATTTAAACTTCGATTTAAACTTATTAAATAATCGCGTATTTTCATTTTTTGATCTTTGTAAATCAATTTTATAATTTAATAGGAGGGACAGTAAAATAAATAAAATAAATAAATCAACTAAGAACTACGCAGTGAAATAATTAAATAAACTCATTTAACAAACGGAAGTTTAAAACCTTCAGTCAAAGAAGCAGATTAAAATATAAAAATCACACATTGTCCGTGTACAAACATAGAAAATATGCACAACCTAACATATAAATCACGAACGTATTTTTTCTTAACTTTTTACACCTACGATGAAATCATAAACCTACACTAAATTATAATTAGGATGAACATATTGCCTACGTGTTGAAAATATTATATACCTGCAGTGAGCATGAACAACGGAGACACAAACAAAATATAATAAAACAAATAAACTATAAGAACAACACAATTAAATAATAAAATAAACTTGTATTATTGTTAAACAATTTTAGCAAGTAATGAGATAATACAAATAACAATTGTCCGAGTACAAATACGGCAAATATGCACAATCTGAAATACATAATCACGAACGTATTTAACCATAAGATAACTTGTTACGCCTTCGTTGATATAGAAAACCAAAACAAAACTATGTAATTAGGAGGAACATAATTATTAACTAGGTGTTGCAATGTTATGTACCTGCAGCGAGCAAAAGCAGACAGCACGATCGCAGAGCCAGCCTCATGTTGTTACAGTCGAGCGGGTCACAGACGCGTCTTCTGTAGAGGAGACTTCTGTTAAAACTGAGGCCGCGTGTGTCTGAGTGCGTGGTACACAAGCCCTAGCGTGGCGGTATCGCAGCGCGCAAGTCCCGACCTACCCCCATAACATGCGCGCACGGCCATCGACGCTAATCACACAAATTAGATTGATGAACTAGTTGGCGCGGTCATTAGTGCAGGGACAAATTAACTGGAAGGAGTCTCGTAAACTATGGAGTTTGAATGCTAAATACCTTTCTTGTATTGGGGTATGTACTGAACTGTTACGACAAACTTACTACAAAGCCCTCCAACCATCACAGGTGTTGGCATCGTTATCAGGCTCGTGATCGTGATCGTGATCGTGATCGGGATCGGGATCGTGATCGTAATCGTAATCGTAATTGGGATCGGGATCGGGATGCGATCGCAATCGTACATTTTACCAACTTACAATCGTTACGACATTGCGATTTATTTCTAAACAGCGCCATAAGAACCATGTCAGTTCACTCTTTCACGATAAGTGTTTGAATGGTAAATTCCTTTATTGTACTGGGGGCTGTTGTAAAATCTACGATAAGTCAATCTCTCACTCTTCCATATGGAAGAGGACTTGCCCAATGTAATAGAAAAAGAGCGGAGAAGGAAAAATGCAAGCAAACGAAATTTATTGGCAGGGATTTACAAGATAGATGGGGTTAGAATTAGCGATAGCCAAAGGGTTGAAAATTGGAGAAAAGAGCTAAAAAGTTGGAAACACGATTGCGATTGTTAATTCACGTGGATACCGAACATCCGATATCACGCGGAAGACACTTCAGTGTAATAAACTTAAAAAGAATGGAACTAAATTAAGGTATGATCAAATATTCACAAGATATTAAATTATTATCTGCGGCGTTTCACTAGATATTGTGCATTTAATTCAAATTGTGTTGTTTGTAAATACTTTTGGATCCAAAAATAAAGTGTAAAGGTTGATTATTTTATATAATGTAAACTCATCTCTTTTGATACTATACAAAGTTAGGAAGAAAATGCATCTATGATAGTTGATGGTGTGAAGATTTTTAAAACCGCTGGTTCAAATACATAACTCAAACTCAAATGAAAGATAATAATGAAGAAATAATTAGGTATGCCTACTATACCTTCGTAAATTTATATAATACTTATTATAGTGCCTACATAAACTCTTCTAACCACTTTCTTAGTGAATAACTACCTGTTTCACACGCAAGGCTCTAACAAAAGCTTTTCAAATTCCCTTTGTATACGACCTCAAGGCAGAGTCCTAAATCAACTTACTTTTTTCCTAAGCGAAAAAACTTTTCCAAGTTTCTGAAAGACTTTTTTTGAAATTATTTAATTAAAAGTTTCGTCGTATATTTGGTGAAATTGAACTTTAATAAACAAAACCCCTCTACGAAACTAGGCTGGAATGTTTTCATGCGCCCTTCATAAAAATGAGAGATAAACTTAGTCTGGAAGTGAATTTATTATGTTAAGACGGGAGACACGCGAACAATAATGAAACTTAAAACTTGACAAGGGAATGTGAGCAAATGAGCCAAGTTGTGAAGGCGCGCTCGCATAAAAACTCGACAGCAGATGAATGTTTATAATCAAGAACCACTTTGAGACGAGAGCCTTAATGATATCAAGTTTGAACTTTATAAAACGTATTTTTTAATCAACTAATTTCAAGTGCTAGTCTAGCAGTCAAGGGTGATTTTATGCCAGTTGTCGCATCATAAATGCTCGTGAAACGTTGGTATTAAATTTCTTTTTCGTTGAATTCTTGAACTACTTGAAGCCGTTACTTTCCACTTATTTGAAAAAGATATTAAAATTCCATGAATTCCACGAATTCCTACAGATACTCAAAAGCGATAAAAAAAAGCTAAAACCTTCCATAAAATCTTTAAGTGGTTCTAAGAAAGATTCCGCCAAAGCACTCCCGTTTTCTATAAAAATAAAATACCATCTGAAACCAATGTTCTTGAATGTGTAAACACTACACTGTCATTATCTGGCCTACCCACACTTGTCGATATAGGGATCTTAATTGTAATCTGGAAATCGTTAAAGGGTTATCGTACATGGTTCTTACGGCACTGTTCACAACCTGTAAATCGGTAATGTCTAATGATTGTAAAGCCATAACCACAATTGTCGGCATCGTGATCGTAATCGTAATTCGAAAACCGTAAAAAAATTAACTTGGTTATGGCGCTGTTCATAATAAAATCGTAATGTCGTAATGACAGCATGGGCAAATTTGCGATTGCGATCCCGATCCCAATTACGATCACGATACCGACAAAAGTGGTTAGGGCTTTAGGGTTATTCGATTGTCTATATGTCTTTCACCTCATATAATACCCTTATAAATAAATCCAGCTTCTGTAAGGATTCGTATATCCCTTGACCGTTGGACTAAAAGAGCAGCTCTCTATTACAGTTACGTACGTAGCTATATTGCTAGCGGGCATCTCGCGTTCAAAATTATATCGGATAAAAAGTAGGGTCCGGTTTGTTTGGATGAGCGCCAGAAGTTCGATCTTGTTACAAGGAAAAACTGAGGAACGGCCATCTCAAATATCAGAACATTCTAAAACATGGCGACAGCTATATTACGGCTATGTCGTGCATCCAGCGGTAAGGCTTAAAATTGATTTAAAAGATACGAAATAAAAATGATGCCATTCCACAGAGAATTTTATGCTGAATTCTAGGAGTTTCACTAAGTTTAAATTGTAAAGTTTTTTGCTTAAAAAATCAATTTAACTTTTGTTATGTGTTTGAGAAACATACTTTCAAAATTAAAAGTATGAATAAAAATTATAATTGAATGTTTAAACAGTAATTTTGTAAAATATAATATTAAATTGTGCTGGTCCCAACCGTCCATTATTTGACCATTAAATTTTTACAACGAAAAAATATTGGTCTAGTATAACAAATCTTGACCTAAGATTAGACAATAAAGTGCATATTGTGCAAATTTTAATATTAATAATGAGAATATAAACAGTATACAGAACACACTGAACACGATCGCAATTCAACATTTTAAATAATTGAACTGTACAATGATTTCACATTTGTACAGTAACAGTACTGTAACAATTTATCTAAGTAATAATATTATTATTATGGTATGGCACTATTTATGGCTCGTTGGTCTAGTTAGGTTTTTAAGTTCGGAACTAGCGTAGGCCTACATGTAAACGGTGACTTTGGAGCTGTCATAGCACAAAGAATCTCATAATAAGAGTGTATGAATGTCCCCCACTGAAAATAAGTCCTTTGAAATACAAATGTATTGATTTGTTACATTTAAATAGGCTGAGGCCAGGGTACAATTTAAATAAAATTAAGTGTTTAGTATAATATGATTGTCGTGTAAGTGAGATATTGTTATAGGTAGCTTTCAATAGACGTCACGTGGCGTCCATTATGAGGTACTCATTGCTTGTTTACATTCGTTCTGTCAATAGAAGACACATAGGTATTACAGGAAATATGACAGTTTTAAGCCGTATAGATTGACGTGTGCAGGTAAAAGTTCAAAAAAATGATAATACATGCAAATGATTGTCTTCAAATGGAGTTAACGCGTTCTTATTTTGTTTTTGGATTTCAAAGTCGGCCCCTACACCTAGGGACACCCATTGTTGCTATGAATTTGTTTTGTTTATGGGAAATAACATGGAAACAACTGTTACCTTGGTAACAATGGGCGCCCCTAGGTGAAGGGGCCGACTATGAATTCTAAAATACTGAATCTTTGTTTGAAAACAGTTGATATGTCAATCGGAGGACATCTGCAATATAGTAACAAAGTGTCGGAAGAACGTAAACAAATGTTTACAGAGTACTTCAATATGGCCACCGTGCGATACCGGAAATTACGTTATTGCAAACTCTCTATAATATGTTGGAGCACGATATTTCCTATATAAAAAGGATACAGAAACCGCACGATCGAACCGCTGGGGTAAGCCTGCACGCAACGTTCTACCAGTGGGGTTAAGCCGTTGTTAAGCTGTTGGTGGAGGGGCCAGGTTGGCCGACCCCTTGAGGTGGCTTATCAATAGTCGACCACCACAATGGCAAAATTTCATTGTTGCTACCTGGAAACAACCTTCGAAAGGATTATATTGAACTGACGTTATGGCTACAGTTTTCTTAAATCGGTTGATATTGTCGTCAGAATGAAACCTCGTGTTCCACAACAAACATCTACGCTCATCATAAAATGGTATGAAAGTCAGAAGTTGAAACACAACTGACTGATCAAACTTTGATCTTCCTCTACTAGACACTCGTCTCGAACAAGAATGGTCTGACAATCTAGCATCTAATGCATTAGATAAAAATAACCCGATAAATTAGGCAGATAACTATAGAACGTCAACGTGTGTTAATAGTATATACCAATGGCATCGGTACAAATTTATGTGTATAGAAAATATACTATAATTAACAGGTCTCTATTACGATACGTTAAATATACGAAGACTATAGGTAAACAATAACAACAGGTAAATGTGTATATATTTTTCTCACTCATCAGATCCATACTAATGAGCATATTCTCAGTTTGTTTAATCAATTAAATTGATGTAACTAATATTTATGACAGCAGTTAAAATATCACCACTTAACAGCGCAGTTGGTAGTGGTCGATTAGGCGTTGGTCTAATAAATCGCGGTCTCTGCGTTCCAGGTTCGAATCCTGGCTTAGGCATGGATGTCATGTGGCGTTTTTTATCCTCATAATCACCCACTCATCGTCTCGATTAGCCTCGTTGCAAAAATATGGGCCGTAAGACCCCAAATATCATCATCACCACCACCACCTAACAATAATTGAAATGTTACACCAGCCATGTTTTGAATACTCGTGAATCGACGACGTCTTGTCGGTAAGTCGAGCCGGCTGCATTATGGAGTTGGGTGGCTGATGTACATGTGCTGCCATCACTAGTTCAGTGCCAGAAACAGCGCCACAACAGTTTCGCGGGAACGACTCTTCGCATACACACTTTGTTACTAAATTAAACTCTGAAAACATTAAGAAACTTGAACAACATATAACTGGAAAAAAAAAGTGAGAAAGTATCGGCCATGGTCACGCATTATTTGTTTAGAATAAATAATACATGTATATTCCACCGAGTTGCGCGCGCAGCCAACGTCTCTCAGACTAACTACCTCAACGTTGAGCGGAAAAAAACGACATATTTTGTATCTTTATCACAATTTACTAACTAATATATAATGTGTGTAGTCTAGATATTAACACGCAAGTGTAAATATCGTCAATATACGCACTTTTACACACCCAAAAATAATTCACTCATTTTACTTTTATAAAATATATTATAATTTTACAATACATATAAATATGAATTCTGGTGACATCTTGTTTTGTAGGATAAAGAGCCTGATTGTGGTGTCGGAAAAATATCTTGTTTTATGTAGGCCTACATACTAAATACTATACCTTTGAATTATATACCGCTTAATTTGTATTTCGTCGAGTGTTCAAAATAATGTTTCATTTTTGAACTACCTAATATAAGAACCGATGAAAGTAAGAAGATATAAACGTTTCTTCGGCTTATCTTACCACACAACATATCATCAGTATTAGTTGTGTTTTATATCGGTAGGCCTACCTACCACAATCAGCATAGACCCTTGCGCACGTCGGGGAAATATTCTACTATACCTGGCACCTCCACCAAAACTATCATTATTATATTAATGTCACGTTTCAATTAATACTAACTTCGCATCCACTTTGGTTATTCATTTTCAGAGAACAAAAATAATGTATATCCCCAACACTACAGATTTGGAGGGCAATACAAGTTAAGTACAAGCTGGGGGATTGGTAGATGACTGGGCAGAGGAAAAGTGGTACAATTTGATCTTGACTTTGTTATCCAAGCAAGAATACAATGGGCTTCAAGATATATCTTAGTTTAGTTCCATTTATTTAAAAAATTATGTTTATAAAGAACAAAATACATATCATTTTGTCAAAACATACAAGCTTTCCAATACTTGTGTAATCTGTTTTAAGAGTGTTCAACACAAATACCTTGAAGCATGAGCAGGTATTTAAAGTTTGTTGTTTGTATATCTTTAAAATGTCTTTCAATATCAACATTTTGGAATGATGCAAGGCTAGATATTAACAAGATTTACAATAAGTATGGAATCATCAAAAAAGGATTCAAAATGTGTTGTTAAAATAAATCAATTTAATTATATCTCAAATAGTCTAATTTGATACAAACACAACGAATGTTGCATCTTATTTTGCAGAATATTTGAATATCAGTTCTTCACAGTGGAACAGTGTTTTAAAAGATAACTTGGTTTGTACTTACACATCCAAGAAATATGCTTTTGACTGAATGTGTCTGTCATATGCAAAAAAAAACATGTGTATGAAAGAACGGTTGCATTAAAAGAATGAATTTTTCAGGAAGGCGAGCCCCCCAACCACTGCCACATTAAATATTTGGCAGTTTCATGAAGGTGCACCACTCGTTTTCTGCAATTTTCAGATTACGGTCTACAGACCTTCTAAATCTTAACGGCCAAGATCTGCTGTAGATCATGATAATAATATGTATCTAGTCCTGTAAAATGTTGACATTTCAAGCTTTTGTGTCAAACACTCGAAAAACTGTTATAAGCTTACAAAGGTACATAACAACCCGATATATAACATGGTAGCAAAATACACCTTGCCCTAACGGCAACACTATTCACTACTATTGTATGCCAATACTTGGTGAACAAGTACGTAACTAAATACCTGGTAACTGGACGGATTGTTTGCTTTTACCTGTCAGTCAACGTACAGTAACAGATCTGAACGTAATATCTACATTATGTATTAATTCATTTAATTGGTAGTAAAACCAGTGCCAATATAACTACTGTATGCATATTTTAAGATTTTAACTTCAAAGGGCACATCGTCCAAGGCGTCTAGGCTACTACTCATTATAAAAACTCTGTATTTTTTAAGTATGCAGAAAGAACTTACAGTAAATATGTACATATACTAGGTTCCTAGAGATATAAGTTCGGCATTTATGTAACTACATATGTATGAGATCAACATGCAGTTACTCTTACCTATAATTAAAAACACATTCTTATTAATTTAACTGGCAATGAAAAGATAAATCATTTTAGTTTTCACTTTAAAGAATACTCCCTAACATGTGACTCTAAGCTGATTTTGATATTTCTCATCATACACACTGTCATAGGCCTACTTCTAATTTGCACATAAGGTCCACTTCTTGCCACCAAATGAAGTGGAAAGACAATAAGTAACAAAAATATAAAAGTAGTATGCTAAGAATTAAGTAGGTAGGTCTCAAAATATAAGAACCTCTACCTTGCAATTAAGACAATTAATTAAAGTGGTAGGCCTATAGAAGATTAATTAAATACAGAAAGAGGTACATCAATAATATAGTTAATAACATTGAGATTCACTACTAGTTTTGGAGTCTGTACCTCAAACCGCAATAGCTGGAAATATAGGCTAGGCCTATAGAAAGTAGAAACTCAATAACTGTGTATGCCTGCTATGTATCATAAGACCATAAGTTACTATTGTGCTAGCATCTGATTCGTAAGAGTTGCTTTACGAGGCGAGTGTCTTGGCTCAAAAATATGAGGCGATAATTTACTAAAGACGGTTCTGGAACTCACAAGTATTCGATTTAAATTTATAGCTAAATCGTACACTAGAGCATTTTTACTGCGTCTTCAAAATATGTCGGACGGCATTTACAATTTAGCCAAAATTACAAATGCAGTCATTGTTGAAATCATTTGTTTTGGTAGTAGTAGGCCCATCTACATATTAGTTATAAAAAGCTGCCTAAATTGTATACCTCTTGTCTTCTTTGCAATCAAAATTGTCAAGTGGCATTGCTCGACGGCTAAAGATCATCTTACTGTAGTTCACTTTCTTACCACCAAAATGTATACAGTCTATTTTAGTGCCCTACATAGGCATACCTATGGAACTTTGTTATGTTTAAAAATACAAAATTAGAGGACCTTCAAAGTCATTCACATTAACAAAAATAAAAAATACTGTTGTACAGAGAGTGTCTGTGGGACGGTTTGTTCAGAGTGAAGTTCTTGAACGGAATCAAAACAACCTTCTGACCATGAAGACTGCTGCTATGCTTAGAGCTATCACAGTAGCACTTGATCTGGCTAAGCTGCCCCCAAGCTGAAACAATAAACATGTATATTAAGTCGTGGGTACGCACACATGGTAGCTATAGTAAGCAGTTAAGCAGGGTCTGCAGTGTGTAGAGCTTATAGATACACTATTCGAGGGGTCAGAGCTTGTTAACAAGTAATTACAATTGGATTTCATGTCTCACTCTTGGCCTTTATGCGTAAAGAAACAAAGAATCGGCTAATCCGCTAATGTACATGTACAAAACAATGAGCTATAAATAAATACCTAGGCTATTATTGTGTGTGTGTGGGATGGGGTTATCTACCCTGTAAGTATCATTTGGCTTCAGCGTAAGCATTATAATAGGCCTATATTACTGTATTATACTTTTGCTCTTAAAAAATCTAAATATTTATTTCAAATTTATGATGAACACCTAATAATTAAAACAACTTACAATTACGTAGTAATTGCATCTGTCTCCTTGACAGCAATCAGAACATTTCCAATCTTCATACCAAATGTGGGTACAGTATGGCATATACTTGCTACGTGTTTTATCGCAAGTTTGTTTCGTTGCACATCGTTTGGAAATGTAGTACTGTTTTTCTGCTCCTTGAGACCAATATGGGGTACTCCCCCAACGTGTTTCCGAGAGGCACCACTCTTCCTCTTGTTCACATGTTTTGATTGTATTGAGGCATTTCTCAATATTGTCTTCTTGGTTTGTGCATACGTAGCATTCAAGTGCATTGCCTGGAAGTACATAAAGATACATAAGATTAAAGATGATTTCATTTGTGTTACATGCATGCTCACTGGCATAAATAACATGACATGGTGGCATTTGTATTTTATAGAGACATCTTGAAATACACAAAATAATAATTCCTTAGGCTATACAACTCTTAAGCAGGGCTAAAAAAAAATTATAAAAAAGCACATGCCCAGCCGGGCATGTTGTAAATAATTTAACATTCCAGGTAAAATTTACATGCCCATTTTGTTTTACCTTATTTTTACTTTTTAGTCCAGCCCACTTTTTCAAAAAATTAAAGGCTTGCCATAAAATTTGTTTCCTATTGTGTAGGTCTAGGGTTAATCTTTCTGTTTCCCACTCTTCCATATAGGCCTACTAAATTCACTAGTAGGGCCTAAGTACCATATAATTAGGCCTAGGGCCTACACTATTAATTTTCCCACGGTCAATTTTAATTATGCACCGAAATGGGCATGTACATCCGAGAGTTAACTCGATAACCTTCAAGAATCCACAAAGAGATGATTCCCACAGACTCAGCAAGGTTTGCGTATTATATTTTATGATCAGAGTAACAGGGATCATAATATCGTATGCACGTTTTTAATTTAAGCCTAGCCTCGTCTAGCCCTAGGCCTTGGTATGAAATTGTTTGATAGACCTAAGGTGGGCCTAGGCAATAAGAATCCCAATTTAAATCTGTTCTACACGCGTGTTGATACAAGCAAGCCTAGGCCTAGGCCTAAGCCTAGGCTTAGAATAGGCCTAGGCCTAGGCCTAGCCCATGATACAATAATATTACTGTGTGGGCTAGGTATGACATTGCGCAGATGCTCGCGGCAGCCGGCCCGCTCGTGACGTCACGTGGATACAAGAATCGCCCAGCGCACGAGTCAAGTGCTCGCATTCAGGCCTCCGCTCTGAGTTATTGACAGGGTAATCAATGAATACTGTCTCTGTTCTTAACTAAACACTCATATTTCAAATTCTCGCACTTTGTTTATGGTTGCCGTGTTGGTGACAACTTATAATCTTCTTCAGATATCAGTAATTTTGCCACAACAGAACTATCACATTGCATTTTCTTGATACCGATATAAATAACTCACTTCCGTAAATAAACACGGACACAAAACTACTCTCGATTATGTTCGCTCGATCCTTGTTAGTTCGAAACCTTTTTACGATAGCATTATTCTCGCCAAGTTATCATAACTTTATTACGATTGCTTACTTCCACAAATGTTTATAAACTTCTCTTACCGTATCTGGACCTCTCAGTAGTGTTTCGTCTGCTTCCAATATGCAATTAGTCGTGTCCAAACGTCTCGTGAGTTTAGATACCACAAAGATATTGAGAACTGTTGTCAGTGCGTTTGATTTGAGTGTTTAAAAAGTAGAATTTTCTACCCAAAGTGCTTGGTTCCGGAAGAATATAAAACAGTTATTAACTTCTATTAAAGTGTTGTTTTAGACGTACTTTGTCGATTCGAAGTTCCGATATTATAATATGAACGTTTTTCTTATAGATATTAATAAGTGTGACGTGATGTGATACTATTTGCGTATTTTGACCTGTATTTGGTTCTCCACGTTTCACAGCGTTAACTATTAGTAAGCAACTGTGTATTTGTATGCTTCGTTCGCAAAAGCTTTTTATATATTGTTTAAATACATTATTATGTAGTAATGTACTATACAGTTAAAAATACTAATAATGATGATGGTGTGGTGAGTGGATGTAACAACAGAAGCCCTACCAAACAAAGCGATTTACAGAGTGCCGACGGATAAAATATTTTGTTTAGATTCCCTAATTATAAACGATTGTGTTTTATTTGGGTTCAATTTTGTAAGGGGTCTGACAAAGTCAATCGAAAGAATTGTAGAATTTTTTCTGAACATTTTGAACTCTCTGATTTTCACTGGGATTTAAAAGACAAGTTGTTGGGTTATTCACCAAAAAAATCACGAAAAGTCAAACCAGGATGCGTCTCAAAACTAATGTCGGCTTCGCAAATTGCCAAGGAGGTACAAGGCTCGATACCCAAAGTAGAAAGAAAACTATAACATAGAGTAGTCGAGTCTTCACCACGGTAAGTCAAATATATCAGAATAATATTGTTACTGACTGCCATATACGAACATCTCCATAAAGGCATAAATAAAGGCACCCACATAACCCATTCTCTAAATATTTTTTACGTTATTATTTTGTATTGCAGAACAGTTAGCTACATTATAACTCGTAAAACATTATAATTCGTATTTGAACAGTTTAAAAATGAAATGTACCGACTTGATATTTTTATTGCTTGTGATGTGACGTTATACTGTATAGTATATGGCACGGCATTATTATGTGCTACGTTTACATGGGCCTAACCATGCCTCCTAACCACAATTTTCGGTATCGAGATCGGGATCGCAAGCCGGAAATCGTAAAAAAATTAACTTACATGGTTCTTATGGCACTGTTCACAACTAAATCGTAACGCCGTAATTGATTGTAATGGGAAATCGTATGATTGCAATCACGAATCCGATTACAATCACGATTCCAAAAATTGTGGTTGGGGCTTTAGTCCAGTACCGTACTGGAATCTTGGCCCATGTAAGCATTATATAATAATACGCAATATTATATAATGGTACGAATCATAACTGAAAAAATCGAATTTGGCGTAACTCTGGGTACGAATAAAATGATAATGCTAAAGCGAAATAATTCCCGTTAAAATGTGTTTGGTGTAACTATATATTTACCTACAAAATGCGTATTGCATGTTTAATGTTGCTGTGACGGTTTTATCACGTTCACATGACACATAATAACGCAAAGATGTGTTTATCGGTCATGTCTTCATGTTACCACTGTACGCCTAATATTATAGTAGTTTCTACTGAGCTAATATTTCTATCAACTTATATAATGCATTGTTAGTAAGTATATATCAAACACATTCAAATACGACTTAAATTTTGACGATAAATATTTAATCAGTGGAGGAGAGTAGCATTTTAACACGCGCGAAGCGGCAGTCGGCCAGCGATCTTGTATCCACGTGACGCTATGCGCGGGCCGGACGAGATCGGGCGCGCGGGAGTGCCAGACCTAGTATATCCTTAGACCATGGGCCTAGCCTATCCAGCCTTATGGGGCTACATTTGGGCTAGCTATTCTAAGGCCTAGGCCTAGGCCTAGGCTTGTCTTATACAAGCTAGGCCCGGCTCGATCTAGGTTACCCTAGTCTACACTAGCCCTAGGCTTTGATAAACCCAAAAGCCTAGGACTAGGGAGTTTAACCTAAACGTGCCAAACATTTGGGCCAAACCCGACCACTGGCCACTAGCCTAGAGAGATGCTATGAGCGGTCTAGATAATGCTAGGCCTACTTACCAAAATTGAAAATACATGATAAAATTACTATTGAAGTCACAAACAAGAAGCGGGGGTACATTTTACAACACTTGAGAAGACAAACAAACCAGCAAGTATTTATTTCTATGACGTAAATACGATACGCCACACCCCTTTCTGAAATAACGGCAGGTGTTAGAACCGCCTTGTTGATATGCCGTGACGCATGCCGTGACGTGTCTATAGTCGATGGATCGAACACATGCTCTAAGGATTGAACTCGAAAGTCGAAACCAGAGTCTCCACAGACAGCAGTCAGCAGGCGCGTTGAAACGTCAAACACGTCAAAAGTGTCTAGTGTCAACATGGAAGGAGTTTTATGGAAATGGACAAATTATTGGAGTGGTAAGTGTATACAGGCACTCGATATAAATTCTTTGTAATTATCTTCAATATTACATTATATTGTATGTGTAAATTGCTTTATTAATAAGTGGTATGGGCAGTTTTAATTGTAACTTCTTCATTTGCAGGGTGGCAAACAAGGTGGTTTATTCTCGACAATGGTGTGTTGGCATATTATAAGTCACAGGAGGAGGTAAATCAAGGATGCAAAGGTTCAATGAAGGTGATAGCCTGTGAAATTATAGGTAGGGTATGGTATTAAACGGACTATTCCCTAGTTATTATGCTCAAGGGTTGGCCATTGGGTCCTAGGTCTTTGAACCAAAAATCAAGGCCTGGACCCTAGCCTAATTAGACTAGGGCCTAGGCCTAGACTGCCATATGTAGTTACCATCCTCATATGTGTAGTCTAGGACTAGGGTCGTAGTTAGGCCTTGGTAGTAGTTGTTCATGATCCTGTCTGCATTCACCACACAACGTACCTGCACATACATGACAGTCATAGCCTTGGCCTATTTGATTAGCAATTGAACAACATACTGTCAGCATTTTTTAAAGCTTATTCCGAGTGCGTTGTGAAATCTACCATCGAATGCTTAGATGTAGGGCCCAATAGGTATGCACTCAATGCTGTGTGTAACCTCGGGGGCTAGGCTACATAATGCGTCATAACAATTACACTTGCCTAACCCCCGGTAGGCCTATTACGATCTCGGTATAACTTTTATCCTTGGGATAAGTTGTTTTCACCATGGCAACCACCAGTCAGAAGCCTGACTTTGATATGATGTTTCTCCCGAGGATAGCTTTATCTAGAACCTTATCCCGAGATCATAAACATTGCAGTCTGACAGGCTGGTGCTATTCTAATGTTTCAAGATTTCTAAGCCCCTAACCAGATCAATATCATTGCTGTGACAAAGGTTCCAAAACAAAAAGTTTATGTAACAAATAGCCTAAACATACACCTCGGTCAAAATTGGAGTACCGGTAGGGACATTATTTAATATAATATGCTATCACCTTGATCAAACATAAACATTCCTTTTTCCTACGATATTTTCATCATTTGTACCGCCACCTAGACGCCAGCGCTGCTGGGCGTCTAGGTGGCGGTATAAATTCTCTCGATATAAATCTCGATATAAAACATTATTGTTGAACTAGCTTGGATCAAGCCCTATTCTTCTCCCTCACTGGTAACAAACTTTCTTAGACCCCACCAACATCAGTTGCTTCTATTTCATACTTTTAGCTGTGGTCATCTCTTTTCTGGTAATTTGCCATCTAGATTACAGTGTCTAGGTCTGACTACCAGTGTTGAGTTAAGTTCCCCAACAAAAGGAACTTTTTAACGTTAGGTCTACAGTTTCTAAAAAAAAAATTGTATTTCTTGAGTGGAATGTTAATAGTTCCTAGGCCTATATTGCAAAAAATAATTGGATCTAGAATTTGGAAAGCGGGTTGTACCTGCGTGTTGCAATAAGCAAGATAAAGCAAGCAAGGTAAATCCTAAATCCTATACTTATTTACCAAGGAACTATGTACCGGTGGGATATTGTAATTTGTTGTGTAACCACCTCCTACCTTACCCGACTTCATAGTTAGAAACGGGGACCGATTTTGATTGATTTCTACTCTAGGCTATGTTAATATTTGTTTTCACTAATTAATCTTGACAGTTCTCACCCTAGACCTAGTAGTTCTATGACCTTGAAACATTGTTTTATTGCCTTTATTTTCAAGATGGGTGATCTACCAACGATTTTTTCAGTGAATCCTGTTGATAGTACCCGCATGGATCTTGTAATACCCGGTGAACAGCACATTTACTTGCGAGCACCTTCATCACAAGAGCGGCAGCAATGGCTCGTTGCATTGGGCAGTGCCAAGGCCTGTGTCACCACTAGACCCAGGAGTCGCAATGATTCATTGGACTCCAATCCAGAATCTCTCAAATCAAAAAAGTCAGAATTGCGACTATACTGTGATTTACTAATGCAGCAAGTACATATGGTCAAAACTGCTGCTACAAATGAAAGTGGACCCGAAATTGAGGTAGGTGTGGCCATGTGATACGCAAATAGAAATTCTAAATATATTTTGTTTAGCTCATAATAGACTAGTCATACAAATACAATAGGCCTATACCAAGTCCAAATGAATGTGTCATTCATTCAGACAGCTGTGTAAGTTGTGGGTAGGAATATGTTGCAATATGTGTATGTTGTTTTATGTTGGCACGTATGTATAACGTCATATAATTATGTAATTTGTTGCTGCAATAAAAATACAACACAATACGATTCGATGATGCGCACTTCTTCCCGTGGTGTGAGCTCCACCAGCTGCAAAGTTATGCCATGCAGACTTGTCACCTGGAGTAGGCTATTAGTTTGTGGGGTATCCTCAAGCACTAGACATCAGATAATTGACTTTTTCAGTCTATGGGGCAATGCAATGATCAAATCTAAAAAAATTGAGAGTTATCGAACACAATCTCAACAAGCGAATGGATTTACATTTGCCATTACCTTCCACTAGAACTAGATTGTATTTATTTATTCTTTATTTTACAATGTACTCGATGGCTAGCTTATCGGTCGAATCAGATTCGTCACAGATTGTTAGGGGCATCATAAGGGGAAACAGAATCATAGGGAGAGCTGAAGGTGCAAAAATGAAATTAATCATGGGTAGAAGTACCATACACAGGAAAAGTGATGGGAAGACAAAATTTTGTCTGGAAGAAAACATTGAACTTTAAGTAGAGTTGTCAAAGGGACAAATGTTAGAGGAAGATAAATGGGTGAAGCATCAAGCATGGCTAGCCAAGCTTAGGTAGACCCGAGGCCCGGGTGAATAGTGGACCCTCCCACCCTTTACCCTACTTCAGTTACATAGAAACAGTGAGGGTTGTTGATTGATGGACTGGATTATCTCTGTGAATTTATTTTGTTTATTATTATTGTTTATTTCAGAAATTGAATGAGGCAACTAATTTGTTAGGCGCCACGTGTGATACGTTTATTCGAACCTTGGAGGACTGTATGAAGATCTCGAATGCTAATTTCACATATGAACTTCCACACCAACATGCAACTGACACAGCTCTTCCACCTGGAATAAATCAAGCCAAAGTAAAAGCTATCAAACCAATGATGCCGATCATTAGATCAAATTCTATAGACAAGTAGGTATTAAATTGTGTTCAATAACTATTTTGTACCGGTACACTGTTTTGATGAAACGAGTATTTATTGTTATTGAATAATCATTTCCAGAAAGACGTGAAGGTTGATGCAAGCTGGCGTGTTCTTCTGAAGTTGGGGGAACATTGAATCTCAGGTGCTGAATAATTTCATCTTGTTAGATTTCTCAACTTTGGAGGTAAAGTGAAAAAGTTACATTGTTACAAGCTCAAGAGGTAGGCATAGGACTTTGTAATATCATGTAAGAGTGTATTTCGTATATTTTTAAATTAGTAACTTCAATTTTTCAGGCGCAGTACAACATTTTGTTAAATTTGTTTTCAATCAATCCAAAATCAATGTCATAGGTACTTGTGTAAGATTTTTAAGTAGTGTAGTGACAGATTCTCTGTTCAATTGTACAATGGTTTCAAAGTTGGCATTTCCTCACTTTGTTGTCCATCGAGAATTGTGTTTTAACATTTAATATCCACACTACTTAACAGTAGTTTTTACTCAAACTTCCTCGACATGCCGAACTAGTTATACGATTGATGTCATCTGTCATTGGTTCTATGCCTGGCACGTCATTCATCAATCATCAGAATGTGTGTTACACCTACGTACAGTATTTGTTTGTATTACAATGCCAGCTAAAACAGTCTGCAAGGGAACCCTACTTACTTTGTATGATAAATATAGATATACTATACCTATCATAACTCGTGCATGAGTCAAGACCACGACTGGCGTTAGTTGTAGTATCAGTTATACCTGTTGGTTGTTTTAGTATTTTTTGCATTAGGTACCACTTTTCATCGTATTCTTCCAGATGAGTGAGAGATTAGTTTATTTTGTCCATTGAAAGTTGAAACATTTGCAGTTTGCACATATTCAGTTTTAATGAAGTCCCCTGTGGTGGATGTACTGTCAGAGTAGATTTCTGAAAACATACACTGAGTCGGAGATGATGGATCAGTAGGTCGATCACACTTGCAGATGAACTTAAAATGGTCCCCAATTATTAATTTTTTTAGCATCTAGCATACCTCTTTTTATAGTTTTTCTTTGTTTGGTAGACCTATTCCATCTCATCTCAATTGGTCAAGTAAAATTAATTGGGTAGTGGGTGGGGTAGATACCACTTGATTCCTTTTCAATATGAATACAGTTGAATCAAGTTGAGTACGTACAAGTGGCCTGAATGCTATTGAATCCCATTTAGTTGAAAAATTAACGTGAACTAGATTCTAACAACATTCAATGTTATTTGATGGGAATTGGTAGGACTACCATTTACCAACCTTATTTACTCTTTAAATGTACATATTTTTAAGCACTGTAAATTAACAAGACATAGATCACACTTGTTTATAAATGTGTCTTGGATTTGGAAGAAAACTGTGATTACCGGTATACATTTTCAGCTTGTGTACTAGTTTTTGTTTATCAGTACGAATTGGGTAAAAAGGCAACTGCTTAAGGCTCTGCGAGTACATACACCGAACACATCATAAACTTTAAATTACAGCATGTTAAACATAGATTTTTGTATAGAAATTCCAAAAAAATACAAGATCCATAAGAAAGGGCATAAAATTCTGACTAAAAAATGATTATATCTTGGCTCACATTCCATGTGTTTGGAGCACAGCGTAAGATGGTAAACTTAAAGTTTGTGCTAGCGCATTGCTGCAGGTGTCTGCGCGACTTGCACAGCCTTAAATACTATATGGTATATGAAAATACTGTATTTTACTAACAAATGAAACGTCGGGCATCCAAGTTAAATTTTACTCATGTGATGTGTTGTAGAAACAATTTGTATATATATAAATATATATGTAGATAGTAAAAATAATAATAATAATAATAATAATTAGGGATGTCAAACGATATGAAATTCCATATCGATAATCGCAAAAAAAATTTAAAAAATCGCGATATATCGTGATAATATCGCCATCAAAAAATATCGCGTCGATATTGCCTATTTAAATTAATATCGGGAATATCGTCACGATAATAGGCCTATTATGGGCCTATATAGTCAATAGGTATGGGTACATTGAGTATTCATTACTTTTTTTAAGTTAGTCTTATCGTCATCGACCTATTTTCGAGCGTAATGAAGCGCAAGAGTGGCTTGTGCGCTCCGAGCGTTGTTGGCGCTGGCTGATGAGTGGAAGGGGAGGGGGGGGGGTTCAATTCGTCCGAGCCGGCCGGTCTAGCGGCCGACCGGCCTCACCGCGATCACGCGTCGCGGCCAACGAAGCCGGCAACTGAGAACGACACAATACGCACGTGCTAGGGATAATGGGCCCGGTCAGACGGGCGGGCGCTGGCACGGTCGGCGGGTTGATGGGTTGGGTCGGGGGGGGGGGGGGGGAAGGTTAGGGTAGTGTCGTAAAGCGATCTTGCGCGGCTGTGTAAGCCCTTTGATGGCGGACCGCCCGAAGTATATTATTTACTGAAAGGTAAAGCTAAAGCTATGAGGGCGCTCGACGGGCACACAAATTCAAATATAATATCAAGTCATTGCCGATTATCGGCATATCGCACAGAATTACATATCGTACGATTATCGCGATATGACCAGCCATATCGCGATATTATCGATAATCGATATTATCGATATTTATCGATATACGATTATCGTTGACATCCCTAATAATAATAATAATAATAATAATAATAATATTATTAGGCCCTACTATTAGTAAAATATAAATTTTTGATGATGGGTCAAATAATGCTTAACTGAAATAATCAATATTTGGTACTTTTTTTTAATTATAGTATAACTTTTATAGTGCAACAGTTAAGTAATCATGCCGAAGGTGTAGCATTCCTTACCATTCCTTAGGTGTGTAAGTATATGTCAAGCAAGAATACTAGTAAAGGGTGGATTTATATTTTTGTATAGGCCTAGATGGTGTACTGTACACTGTACATAGGAGAAACACAATAAGACGCAAAATTGGATTGAGCAGTCTCAAGATATAATATATGGCTTAGTTTTGTTTATTGTGTACCATTGGCAAAGGGTAGGCTACTCTCAATATTAATACCACACCATATTAACGCTGTTTAGTACTATCCTGAGAACGCTTCACAATATTGATAAAGTGATAAATATGTGATTCCGTAGGAACTAAAAACTGATTTAAATAGTTTCAAATATTTAAATCGTCACGATCATCATTGGCAATGTAAATTTATTATAAATAATTTACCCATAAAAAACTTTTGAAATCCAGTTTTTAGTTCTATGGAAACCACATCTGACATCATGCTAATTTATAATTTTTTCTATATTGTGTAGAATTCTCAAGATATTACTTAAAAGAAAAAAAAATATTTCCACAGTTTTTATAGTAAGATTTCCCTTCCGTCTTAATGTAACTGCTCAACAAGTATATTACCGTGGAGTGAGAGTGGGAGTGAGACAGTAGTGCCGGGCTCCAATAACCTGATACTAGTTGTATGATTTATTGAAAGTGTACATATTATAAAACTTGTCTAGTCTCTTTTAACAGTGGCTGATTGCACAAACATGCGCAATGTGGCATGCGTACGGTCTACGTGTAGTTGTTAGATAGCCAAAATATAAATAAATATGAAGATGTTACAGTTGCGCGGCACTAGATGCATGTATGTATACAAGAATAGAAACTGTGCACGTACGTACTTGGTTGTCTTGCATCTGTCTTTTACCACAACCTGTAACCTCTTCTACTAAATCACTTCTAGTCATCGTCATGTTTTGAATTCTTTGGATTTGTTTGAGAGAACTGGCAGTTATTTTCTCGTTTCATCCCCCCTTTAATCTCAATTATATACTGTTTTCTCCGATAACTTCGTGCGTGCCTTTAAATGTGTCCTACAAACTGATCACTTCTTTCGCTCAAGCTTAACTTTTCTGTTACACACTTTCCTCGATAACTCTTCAAGAATATGTGCTCATTAGTCATCCATTTGTACATTGCCATTTTAGTCATCCATTAGCAGGAGCAAGTGAAAACTTCTGGTACTGCACGATTGTGTGTTCATCAAGTTCCCACTTGTTTATATAGTATTTTGTGCTAGCATGTTACTTTAAAAATCTAATACGTAGCCTAATAGGCTATAGCTATCGCGTATTAATCCATCGTTTAAAAATTACATTGAAATTGTAGTACATTAACAGACTTATAATAAGAGTATACTGCTCCGTGTATCGTTTAAACCAACAGATCTTGGCTCAACAATCACAGGTAAGAATCCCAGCATACGTAAGGTCTTCGTCTTAGCGTTTAATTGTTAATATTATCACAATTTTCTTGCACAATTTGCTGATTCTCGCATATGCTCTTGTGTACGCAGTATTATTTGTGAAGCCACCCTTTTATAATGTCTGCATCGCAGAGGGGAGAATGTTCCTCGTAATAATTGCAGCTCAATCAGTATAGTTAGTTACTACGTCGGTAGTTTTGTCAGGTAGCGTGATTTTGACCTTGTCTGGTACTTCATTGTTTTCATACTGTAGCCAAGATCAGTTATTGGTTTACTATACCAGTATGTAGAAGTTTTGTTTACAGATCTTAGTTGATAGTGGGAACTTTATAATGTACTACCCGTACAGTATACAGTGGTTCTACTAGTAAAGTATTTCACTCTCGAACTGACTCGAAACTCATTAGGAATGCAAACCCTAGTGATGAGGTTTTCTGTCCATTACATTTTACTACTCTATTTTAAAAGGAAAGTAGAATAACAAAAATATATAGCCTAGGTACAAGTCGCACAATTTAAGGCTTTCATAGGAAGTGTAGCTAAGTGACACAATGTAAAAGTAGAACACTGCCAATAATGGTTATTATTAACTTGGTTCTATATCAGTTCCTCACTAAATGAATTCAGTGCTTTGCTTTGTCACTTCCTTATTTTACTATAGTATCTTGGAAAGTCCATCTATTATTGAAAAGCTGTCGATTCAAATTGTCATCAGTTTGTCTGTTCATGTTATGCTTGGGGTGCCAGCAAGCCCGCAGTTATCCCCTGTTCACACAAATTACATCTATCTGTATTTAAGTGTTTCATGGCTGGCAAGTGCAAAATATATTAATAAATAAATACTTACTTATATTAGCCAACTAATTTGATGTACTATATATTATTCTTTTCAGTGTCAAATGAAATATCAATTCACAATTGATAACAATAACATTGATGTTATTGTGTCCCCACATTTATTATATTATTATGTTTATTGTTAAACAAACTATTAGGCTATAGATATAGGCCTACTATTAATATTATGTAGTATTTTTTAGTTAATAAATATTATCAAATGTTTACTCGCTTCTATAATTTCAGCTTATAATGTTGCTAGTTTTTGTTTAATATGTTATTATATGTAAAGTGAATATTTTTATTATTGTTATAAGAAAGAAGTAGGGATTTTCAGAGAGGAAGTGAACTTATGAGAGGGGAAAATAACTGTTTGGAAGAAGTACCTACAAGGGCTTTTAGGCACTTACTTGATTCATGTCCTAGTGGTTGAGCTGGAAACAAAGCCACTGGATAAATTGATTGAAAAAACCATGGTAGCTTGAACAAATTACTTCCTTATTTTAAATTCTGAAATAATTAACTACAGTAATGGGCTAAAATACTCACATACATGCATTAGTTTTTAAAAGTAAATAATTGTAAGATGATTGAGGTGTGATTATTTTGTGTGCTCATTAAGATGTCAAAATTAAAAAAAAAAACAGCATCTACTGCAAGGAGACCTGTAGTTAGGTAGTTAAATTATTGCATACACATTTAATAACATACTTTTTAATTTATAGCCCTATTATTATTATTGCATGATTGATTCAAAATAAAACAAAGTCTGGCATGTGTTTCTACTGTGTTCAAGACATCCACTACCCAGTATCAGACATTGATACTGGCTCGACAGTTTTTTTAGAAATAAATGCACACTGCACAGCAATGTGTACTCACTATTTCTGATTTTGAAATTACCAGTGACCCTGCAAGGGCTCTAGGTGAAGGTGTGTCTATCAGACTTGTACACAGAGTTACAGTTACTGGAGTTAGGTAACTATCCACCAGATAGATCCATCATTGTGTTTAAGTAGAGGTCCGTAGTCTGACTGAAAAGCATTGTGATCAGAGTTTGAATCTCGATCAGTGTTGATGGATTTTTTTCATGTAAGTCTTCCTTCATTATGTATTTTACTTAAAAGAGTGTGGTGCTTCGTCACAAAGTAAAAATAATACTTGCCCACAATTGCTAGATACTATGAAAATTGAGGTGTTCTGCTAAACACAATTTTAGTTTGTGAACTGTTAAGTGTAGTAACTTACATATGTATGTATGTATGTATGTATGTAGCAATTGAGCAAAAAATGCACAAGTGTGTAAACTATTATTATTACAGTACATTTTTATTCTAAGTATTATTTGTGATATATTTTAGATTGTGTAAAATATAGTCGAAACATGTCAGATATAGTCAAATGATAATGTATGTAATTATGGATTATATTATATTTTACTGCAAATAAACCAAGAACAATATTATGTACATGTATGGCCACCAAATTTAATACTACATATAATACATTGTAATACATTGTTATATACATAGAAGTAGAACACACTCCTGAATACATAATAACTGTGAGGCATGTACCCTACTAAGCTTTTGCCTTGGACCCTTTACTTACTTACGATGTTGTTCACCCCCCCCCCCCCCCCCCCCCAATTTTTAATTTGTTGATATATTATGTCAGTCATGACGTTAGAAATACATAATTGTTTAATATTTCTACGTTGTCTAACCTGTTATATCAGATGTTTACAACTTTAGACTCAAAACATTTTAGACTCAAACTAGTGATAATATCTCTGGAACTTGTACAGCCCTACACATGTTGATGTGCAGCATACAACTTTGGCACTTGTTTATAAATCACTAAATTATTAGCTTTATGTATATCCCAGTATTAGACTCTGTGCAGAGGCCATTGTGTATTTATGTTTCATCTAGTACTATTACTGTAATGAATGAATTCAGTTCATAATACGTTGTGTATATATATATGAAAAGTATAGAAGTTATTTTGTCATAGGTACCTCAAACTTTACGACTTCTATAGTAAGCAACTACTACACGATACGATACTACTGTAAGAGTTCAACTTTTATAGTAACTTCTTCCCATTACAGTGTTACAGGTGCATACATTGTAGCCCAACACTGTATGTATAGTTTCAAGATGAAGGATTGCAATGTGATTGTATGACTATCAGTTCTAGTCGGGAATACCATCTTTATTTGTTTTGACACATACTGTAGTATGTACTAAATTCTAGTTCGATCATTGATTAAAATAATTAATAATAAATAATACTTTTGAAAAATACTTTGAAATTGATTAATGATTAGGCCTAGACTTATTATTCTAATATTATCTCTGCTAGTGACAAAAGTATTATGTAGTTGGGAGACCCAATTTTGACACATTTTAATACAGTAGCAGGTTGACCTCATAGTGGTCCTGCAATTGGCATTTGGTAATTTCATACAAAACTAGTTAGTAGATAACAAGAAAGATTTAGATTTGCTTAATAGTATATCACTACCAGTATCCTACTTGCATTAGTAAAACTCTGGGGTACTATGTTATGTATTTAGTAGTATGTAGAGCATATACAGTAGTTATATCTAGGTTATTTAATCAATGGTTATACTAGCTAGCTACCTATACCTGTATACATACATCTGTACATATTAATCAATGTTTTGCAATGTGCTTTGCTAGACTACTGGTCCAGTTGCACTTTATTGTGGTATATTGTTGTTTTCAAACCTGGTTTTGTACTCGATTCATTCCTTGACAATTAGTTTTCAATAAAAAAAAACATTTTCTCATAGTGAAACACCTGAAGCGTAATCACTATACACCTCTCACTACACTACCATACCTCTTAACAACTTAAATTCCTGTTTCTCTTACCCATCCTTATTGTTTTTTCTTAATGTATTTTGTAGTTTTATAGATTTGTATGTATATTTTATTTTGTATGTATATTTATTTTGTATAGTTTATACCAATATTTGTATAATGTACAAATCATACGGTGAAATAAAATAAATAAATAAATACTCGCATAATGCTACGTTTACAGCTACGCGTTGCGAGCGAAGCGAGGGCGCGAGCTCCAATCAGCGGCCGAGTTTCACGCAAAGAAGTTATAGTTTCACGCAAACTCGGCCACTGATTGGAGCTCGCGCCTTCGCTTCGCTCGCAACGCGTAGCTGTAAATCGACTATAACACATCCACTTAAGGTTCATTCCACATCTAGTTCCAACCTTGATCTATCATAAGGACAATACCTGAACCCATGAACATGGTTGGATTTTGATGTGTAACAGATAATAGCTTAATCAGAGCCCGCCTAAATTATAAGACACACACACATTCAACAAAAGTGAATATTTCAGTGGTCATATTCTTAAAATGCTATATGCTTATTTGTTTGTTTGTCTACAACAATAATTTGAAGTAAATTCCTAATGTAATAATAAACATTTAATAAAGTCTGTTCTGGCTGAAGGCTGGGAAATACCAATGCCTGTCTAGAACAAAAAAATTAATTTTGGAAATTTAAAAATGCATTCCTGACGTTTTTATAGTTCAATATGGCCCGGGGTAGCTCTGCCTGTCGTAAGAAGCCGAAAAATCAAATCAAAATTCAGAACAAGTTGTTCAAATTCATCTGTCACCACAGCCTGTCGAAAGGTAAAAAAGATCGCTCGCATCTAATCTAAAGCAGGCGGTAAACTTTCAAAAGTTTTTAAAGATGGCGGCATCCAAGAAGGAAAAGGACAATCAAAATATTGAAAAACCTACCATTGCTAGGAGTGCCTACGATCTTCAAAGAATTAAATTAGAAAAGTTGATGAAAAATCCAGTAAGTGTGTTGACGTAGTATTTTCAAATCTTAAATAATTATACCGTAGCCTATGTAATTCGAACGAAAACAATCTCAGCATAACCTCAAAATCGTACCATACATTGAGCCACAGGTTTTGTCAGCGCATCCCTACACACTCTGTAGTTTGTTGGTTTTAAGCAAGAAAGCTGCAAAGACCTGTGTCGGGCAACGTAAAAACATTATCGAAAAGTCGCAGCAGCCTCTGGATCACCATGAAGGGTGAAAATCACCATAACATTTTTTGTTGGAAACGATTGTTCATGGTTTGGTGTGCTGTTCTGTTGGGGGTTCTAATTTAAGCCTATCCTATATAATATAATTTGTATTGAACTTAAGCCCTAACCACAATTGAGAAATACGAACACATTCCCAACAGAATCCGGATTGCCACATTACGATTTAGCCTAGTTGTGAACAGTGACATACGAACCAGGTAAGCCTAGGCCCAAGTCAACGCTTTCATGATTTCCGGGATTGTGATTGCGATCCCAATGCCGATAAATGTGGGTAGGGCTTTACACTGAAGTGATGTATTTATGGGAAAGCGAGGACAGGAAGTCAGCCTGAGTGTTGGCAATTCAAACAAAGCTGTCAAGATTAGTGTTAATTTTAAGGTTGCCAGTAGGTAACTTACCTAGTTTATGGTTGATGGGAACAGGAATGTGAACGTGAAGATTAAATCATAGCAATCATGGCATCTTGTTTAATCCAGGTTACAACTGGTATGACCACAAGTTTTATCACTTAAGTGACTACCAGTATTGTCGCCGTGGCAAACTTTCAGGTCTGCCGAAATGGCTTTCTTGTGTACCCTCCAAAATCAAATCAATGGACAGAGAATGGAACGATCCATCTTTCCCCCTTGGTTTACCAACCAATTTCAATGAAAAGCAATTTTTTCATGTCAGCAACACAGCTAGCAGGACTAAGTGTACCTTTGAATGGTCTTAGTTACACCAGGCCTGGACAGTGACATAATTTAGGCAAAATTCCACTTTTTCCAGGACAAGCCTGTTTTAATTCCGGAAAGACCAAGAGAAAAAAGTAACCCACATGTACCAGATTTCGTACGAAATGTTATGGGATCAAGTGCTGGTGCCGGGAGTGGAGAGTTTCATGTCTATAGACATCTAAGAAGAAAGGAATACTCACGACAGAAGTTTATTCAAGAAAAGGGAGAAAAGGTAGGGACCTTAATTTTAGAAAGGTTGCTGCATTTAAACCACTTTTAATCAGTGGCGTAAAGGAGACCCCCGCTGCCCCCTTGAAGCGGGGGCGGCCCCAAGCAAGCCACAGTTTTGCAATGTTTGTTTCTCAATGTGTAATGGGCAATGGTAGAACATTATGTACCACAACTCACAAGATGTAGGCAATACATATTTTGGATGTTGAAATCCCAAGTGAACATATTTATGGACAAATGTTACCTTTGTTCAATCAACATTTATTATTGCTATCATGAGACATACATGCATACACAATATTAATACAGTGGTAATGTTGTGATAGTATAAATTGTATTAATTGAGCATGTTGCCTCACATGGGCATCCGAAGATAAAATAAACCCTGTTGGAACTTAGTTATGTCATGAGATTAAAGTCAATAACCAGATAGGCCTATAGTACTATAATTATAATGTTAAATATTTTTAACTGTGCTTTTGAAGCATACAATCCATATATTTACATACATATACATTTACTAATACAGTAAGACCTCAATTTATGGACCCTCCCTTATCAAAGATTGTGGATTATCTGTACTCAATTCAGCTGTATCAACAGCCTAATAGTCTAATAGAATATATGAGTATGTTTTTATTTACTAAGATATCAAGATGGAACATTAGAGAACATCATCCAAACTCATTTATAATTCATAATACATAATAAATTGACTATATTATGGCACAATTCTTCCCTATTCTGCCTGTAGTGTCTTCAAACAAACTCATATGGCATGTTGTTAAGTAGTATGTAAACATCTGCTTACACAAAATTCTGGATCCACCAAGTTTTCAGTTATTAGTCCCAATTAGTTTGCATTATTGAGGTCTTACTGCAGTTGGTAAACAAAAAATTGCCAGTACGGTTGTTAACGAGCTTGTTTTTACTCCAGGAACTGTTAGATGAAGCATACGAAGAGAAAGTAGAAGTAAATAAGCGTATGTTGGAGGAAGTTACAGCAAAGAAAAGGGCTAAGCGTCTCAAGAAAAAAAAGTACAAAGCTAAACGTCAAAAAACCAACAAAGAAGAAATCAAAGAAGAAGAAAAAACCGAAAGCTCGAGTTGCGGCAGTGGATCGGATTCAGACACGGGTCGAGTCAAGGACGAAAAGACCCCCGTCTAAATTGTCATTATCTATCGTCTCGGGAGGACTCGTAAAGTGAACGTGAATCTTGATTGAACAAGTTAACGAGTACGGAGCCGGCGCATCTCTGGTCTGGTGTCAGCCCCGGCGTGTGTAGCAGTGACGTCGCATGGTGAGACGCTGCCATTACGTCGCCCGCCTTTTCTGGAACGATTCGCTCGTGAAACTTGAGCATCTGTTTTTGTAAAGTGTCCGTGTGTAATACGAGGAAGTCCATCAGAAAGCTTAAATCATTTTGAGTTGCCAGAGTTATCAAATGGATTATCGATAAACAAATCTGCAAATAAAAAAGAGTAATATTCAACCAAATCAATCAATACAGTTCATAATTAATCAATGCATGACTAACTATTGGAGACTCAACTAACAATAGATAGCATTGCTAAGCTACCTCCATATCTGCGCCATTGATGGTTTCAATAAACCAACGAGGAGTAATCTCCCCCTCATAGAAGTTTATTTGCTTGCCACCAGATTGCATCTAGTCTATTTTGAGTGGCCTACAGTATCCCTATTTATTAATATTTATGACACTATGTTCTTTTATTGGACCCAAGTAATCTGAATGTGTTCCGATTCCCGAGAGGAACTATTCGAATACGATCGAACTAGCCCGACATAGGAGAGCGAGTTGGGTTCCAATATAAGAACTTACGTAGCCTAAGTGGCTCCTTGAAACATACCTGTTCTACAAGGGTGTCCTGATGTTTGTATTCACTGAAGTCTTCCATATTTTGGGAGCTTTCAAGTCCTTTCAACAAAGCTTCCCATATAGGTACGTAATGGGAACCATACATTTCTCTTGTACTTGGGATTGACAATGCCGCAGCTGCATTGATCCTCACTTTGAAGTTTCGGAAATGATGAACTAGGCCAGTCAATGAAGAATACACAGACGCCTAAAATAATAGTGCATCATATTAAAAGGCATATTTGGCATAACATTATTTTTTATAACAACAATACCGTTTATCCTATGTAGTTACAATTGGAGGGCTTGACTCACCAGACTGGCCGAGTTATCAACGTATAAAACTTTATTTTTCAGCATGTTTCCTATCGCATAACAGGCATTCCAACGCACTTTCATGTTGTTCCCGTTGGTAGCATTTCGCACTAGGGCATTTATAGCCTTAGATACAGCTTCTTTGAATGGCTGCTTCTTCATCAAATCATCCGTGTAAAGCAGCAGCAAATTCCCAATGCTTCTTACTGCATTTGATCGCACCTGTTAAAATGGCACACAATTATTATTTTATAAAATCTGCAATGGAAAACTAATAATAAAATAACCTATTGGTCCAGCCCATATTAGTAGGCCTACAGTAGTTACTGTTGTTTGTTAGACCTACTTTATCATTATCTTGGGCAGCTGAAATACTGGCATCAAATAGGCTAAGAAGCATATTATCAGAAATATCTTCTAATTGCGCCTTGCTATTTAGCACCAGTGCATCACTGAGATTGCCCAAGGACCATGAGGCTTTCACGCGAACTCCCAGTGATTCATCTTTCAGAGCACGGGTTACAGACTCTGCTGTATCGATTACAAAATGAATATCCTGTAAATAAGTACATACATAGTTGAATGTAGACATATTCTCAGTAAAATTACACTAGTTGACAACAAGAGGGTATTCAAAATAATAAACAGGGGCATTTGGCAACAAGCATTCAAAAAACAAATTCTCAATAGTTGAGATGATGGATTTCAAATTTAAATTGTGGTTCTTTCCAAACGTTTTGCATTTTGATTAGGCTACCTAACTGTAGATGTGAGGTACTGCATAACAGACAGTTAAGAACAACAAATGATTAAGTACCAATTATAAGAACTAAGTCAGTATGTATAGATGTAGTGTTAACATTGAGTACTTGATTCGTAGACAACTCCTTAGAAAGTGGATTGCTGTGTCAGGTATGGATGGTCTGTTTGAAGTTGGACTCGGAACAATGCCGCTGCCCGTAGCATTGTCAGGTAGCAGGCCAATAATGTATGCATGGGCTCGCTTTGTTCTCTCGCCCCCCCCCCCCCCCCCCCAACAATTGTTACAAATCTAATCTTTATATCTGTATGTGTCTAAGGTTGGAATTCATAGTCGGCCCCTACACCTAGGGGCGCCCATTGTTGCTAAGGTAACAATTGTTTCCATGTTATTTCCCATAAACAAAACAAATCCATGGCAACAATGGGTGCCCCTAGGTGTAGGGGCCGACTATGAATTCCAACCGATTCCTACTTGATTCCCATGGCTCACCATATTTATCTAAAAGTACAGATATAGTACATACGTATTAAATATTATAACCTACCTCTCGAAGCACAGGAAAGAGAATACACATAGCCAAAGCTCGGACTGCCGATGATCTGACATTGTGATCTTCATCTTGACAACATCCAAAGAGCATTGTTACAATCAATATCTGCTTATCCCTTTGTAGTTGTTGAAACACATCAGATCCAATACTAGCCAAGCAATCGCAGCCCACTGTCCGTAGTGTCGAGTCGCCACTATTTTGGATCATCGCCGTGACTGGGCCACTCAGTATTGTTTGCCAGAAGCTAACGGCAGTTGTCAAATCAATTGACTTGCAACTGGAATTTTGAAAGTCTTGTTGTAACGAGTGGCCTATTCCCTCGATAACGTGACCGGCATGACGATGAATTACAAGGTCTGTGTTGTTCAAAGATGACAGTAATGTTTTCACCACCAAGCTCATCTGCGGTGCAATTATCGACAAGAAAAAGTTTCTAGAAAAGACTGCGAGTACTTGGAGCGACTCGATTTTAACAGGAGTCGGAGACATTTGTAATCTCGGTCTTTCTTTAAAAACTAAACCGTCTAATGGATCTGCAAGATTGGCTAAACAAATCTCCAACAGCCAAGATATTTGGTCGGGAGATTCTGTTTCTATTTCTGAATCTGAATCGTCGTAATCGTCTGCATCAACCTCTTCATTAAATTCTGGGAATGTGGAACTCTCTTGTGGCATAGCTGATGCTGTTTGTGATTTATATCTAGACGGCTTGGCGAGTTGATGCGTTATCTCGGCTGAAGGAGGTTCCACTGATGCAATAGATCCCAGAACAGTCAACGCTGCTACTTGAACATTGGAATCTAAAATATAAGTGCAAATATCATAGTAACATCTTTTAAATCAACTATAACCAGCACTCGAAGAAAATTATTAAACCTACCTTTATGTTTAAGAAAGGAACGTACATTCCTTACAATTTTGGCAATGAGCCCCTGCTCCAGACGGTGATAAGGAGTATTCTGAACTAGCACAGCTATACTTTTTAAAATGTGCATTATAACGGGTATCGAATTTTCTGCAATTAACGCCAAGCACAGTGAATGGTGTAATTCACGCACCATGTTACCCAAAGTAATGGAAAATGTTGTAAATGATGTTGAACTCTTCTTGTTGTATTCAGCTTGCAAGAGAAAAAGACGGGATCCGAGGAGTAATGCGGTGATAACATTGAGAACAGTCATTCGACCGCGCGGCGAAGGATCTTTCAAGAGGCAAGTAACGAGGGTAGACGACTGTGGAGTGTTTGGGGCATCTGGCAGTAAGCTGGTCCAGTAACCAAACAGTACTCTCCGCTCACATACCTGAAAGAGTACAGTATTAGAATGTAAGTGATTTTGTGACAGACATCATTTTCAAGTGGCTTTTATTGAACATTTTACAACGGAATGCAACCTATATACTTGTACTCACACGTCTATAGAAGGCATTAAAAGTAGTGCGCACAGTGCCGTAACTAGGGTATAAAAATCACCCGGGTATAATTGGGCAAAGTACAGTGGGGGGTCTGGGAGAAGGCCTGCCACCAATGCGGGTACATATCCCGGGACATTTTTTGATACTTAGAGTTTTGGCTGCTTTTTTTTATACTTGGTACTTGATTTTGCATCGTGTAGCATCTTTGTATCCTGTGGTACAGAATTATAGAATGCTCGGCAAAAGGGAATAATTAACAACAACTTGCAACTCAGCTTTTATTGAAATGGTCAAACATCTATTTCTATTGTTTATTTACCATTCATGAAATGAAACTCTCAACACGAGAGGTCAAACCTAAGAGTTTATGAAATTTTGTATTTTAAAACAAATTGTGAAAATCCAGGAAAACTGATTCCTAGGTAGAGTTGATATGAGAAGTGGGAAATGATTGTAAAAATTGATTTATTTAATGTCAATTCTATTCAGTTCTAAAATCAGGATTTACTAGGAAATACGAGAGAGTTGGCAACCTTAATAAACTACAGTATGACGACAACACCTTGCAAGATACAGCATGGCTAGTATAAAGTAATACGTAGGCCTACAAGGTGGGGAAAGATAAATTTGACTAAAGTGTTGGCACAAACCTTAATGATAGTCAGCAGAAGGTCTAATGCAGCCTGTCTCACTTTGCCTTGGTTGTTTCGGATTTTAGCTGCCTGCCCTCCTTCAGTATCCGAAAAATCCGACTCGCTCGTTTTAAACCATTGCGATGGAAGGGGTTTTTCAGCCCAAGCTTCGTGCATCAGATCATCCGATGTGTACAGCCGGTAGTTATTGACAATACCTGACCTCAATACCTGAGTCTCCTTGCCATCTTCCACAGGTATTTTATTTTTCGAATTGGATTTTTTCTTTACTTTCGAGCTGCGTTGTTTTTTTGTTCGTAAATTCTGCGGAAAATATAAAATTGGGATACAAATATGCCAAGGCTTAATCTAACAGGTAATGTTGGCCTAATAGTAGTACTACTGGTGTACATATATATCAATCAATTAAATGATAGTGCATTCAGCTCTTGAACTGTGCCTAAATCTGCTTTTAATCATTTGAATGACAGACCATTCATAATTTTCTCCCATTAAATTATTACATAGTAAGTAATAAGTATTATCCCCTCACCCGAGCCCAGAGTAGGAAAAGAAGAGTCGTTGATGTAACCGATTTATGCGATATCAGGCAGAAAAAGAGTTACCAGTAGTTAAAACAGTAAAACACGTTCTTTCAAAGCAGCACGACAAAGGCTGAACGTAGGTATTGTCAAGTAATGTATGTGTCTGTATCTTTGCTAGTTTGTTGCAGGGATGGAACATTTACTAAGCATTAAGTAGTCAGGTATAGGTAAAGTTTAAAATTATGTTAAATTTTTTTATTCATTATTTTTTGTGTGTTTGTTTTCATATTTACTTCATGTAGTAGTGTGCCTATTGTAATTCTTGTAGTACATAGTTTAATGTAATGTACCCCTAAATGAGCATTAGGCCTACATTACATGTGCAGGCACATTAATCTTGATCTCAAGTCAAAATGCTTCTCACCTTGCTACCCTTACCAATCCCAGCAGCATTTCCAGTGGTTGGCCTTATTTCAAACTGTCCTAAATGGGCTGCAAATATCCGCTGTGGTTTCCGGCCAAAATGCCCTGGTATTCCATGTAGCATAAATGCCTTCACAACTCCCAACAGATCACCCAATAGTTGCAGCAATAGTTGAGGAGACTGAGATATCACATTCTTAATGCCTTTCATCGACGTTATTATAATCTTACAGTAATTATGCTCATCTTGTGCAGCAGTTTTTTCTTGCTCTAACTGCTTCAAGAAGACTTGGAGACAGGGTTCGAGATAAGACGGGCTGATTTCCTCGTCTTTTGGTTCGGTGGATTTAAACGTTAAAGATTCAAGACATTTAAGAGTTGATAGATGAACCTCCCATGGCAATGCTAATTTTAAAGAGTTGCTCTTAGACGGCTCTAGAAACGAAGTTAGAATTCCATTTGATCCCAACAAGTGATCAATATGTGTTGACATATGCTCTCCATTGTCTCTAACTATGACATCAAGAGCTAAAATGATATCTAATAGTGCAATATCTGCGCAACATTTTAGGGACTCGATGATCCAGTTGACAACCAATGAAAGGGTGTCCCCTTTGACTTCTACTCGTTGTTTTGTTACGAGGTTTGAAATCAACTGGCAGAATTTTGCAACCAAGAATGTGTCGTTGGGAGGTATGCCAGAGCAGCATTGCTTTATAAGGATGCCGGTCTGTAACACAAACAACAATGCTTAGCAAATTAAGGGTCCTCATCTGCATAGTCAAGTGCCAACACTCGTCTTGTTATTGAGTTGGATTGCACGCAAAGCATGCGAGTTGACTGTATGATTGAGGAAAAGTTGTGTTAGTGGCCTCTTGTGTATGTAGCTGGGTCTAGATCGTAGCCTATTCAAGAAATAGGGAACTACAGGCAAGTCTCGTTGACCTCGATTGGCTCGGAAATAATGGAAAGAGTGGTTCGCGACTATGTGAAGGAGATGAGAAAGATAGGTTGGATGACAAAAGGACAATACGGGTTTAGGAAAGGTTACACGTGCAAGACCCAGCTACTGGGTATGACAGAAGATATAAGGGAGGTAGGCCTACTGGGAGGAGGTAGACAGGGTGGATGGTAGAATGACTAGGGAGTATGAGATCGTCACGCTCTCATACTCCCTAGTCATTCTAAATGGAAATGGTCAAGAAGGACGAGGGATCAGCTAGGGAAAATTAACAGAGGGTAAGAAACTCGAGGTATGGGGGGAGTTAAGTAGAGCAGTTAGGGGAAGGAGAGACCATGCACCAGTGGAAGCTGGAGAGGAGAACTGGAGGATGCATGTTGGGTAATCTCCTTCCTGGGAAGGACAACTGTGGAGTGGAATGGGTTGGATGAAGAACTAGTGAAGAGGCAGAGGAAGATTAGGCCTTTGAGGAACGACTGAAACTCAGGTCAAAGAACGAGGTGACAGGTAATGTCCAGACAAAGGAAGGAGGGAAGCTCGAGGAAGGGTGGAAAACCCGGACAAAGGGAGCAGTCGACGGAGAAAATTGAAGAGAAGTGAGGGGGAGCAAGAGAGGAGAAATGAAGAAAGAAAAATCCTTTCGGCTTTCGGTATTTGGGGAATGAATGTGACTTTTTTTTCAACGAAATTTAACAAAAATCACTTTTTTATGTTACCTGTTACTGTATCTTTCCAAATATGTAAGGCGCATGCTTCAAAAAGTACATTTTTATGTTTTAAATCAATTTAATTCTGTTGAATTGGCTAGAGCCTATGCCTATGCCTATGCACGCCATTTGCCATTGTTCAACACTAGGATGAAGAGAAATATCTCTGCAGCAAAATAAGTGCTTTGGTTCTTTGTTTTCAGCAGATGCACGAACTTAAACATAAGTTACTGTACAATAATCACAGTATTTTCGATAAATTACCCCTTCTTCAAGTTTGCGGGCGATATTCGGTTTCATTTCATACGTTGGCTACTGAATCAACGTAGAACAGCTGATTGTAGCATCCAGTAGGCTGTGTGCATGTTGCTAATGGTGAATGGCGTGCATAGACATAGGCTCTAGCCAATTCAACATAATTAAATTGATTTAAAACATAAATACGTACTTTTTTTTTTTTCCTCTTATGCAATGATGACCTTCCAGCCATTCATTTTTCTCGCTATCCAATACAAATTAGCTTCTTGATCTGGCCTGCTCTGGTTGTCAGGCAGGGAGTCGATATCACGTACTATTTGAAGCATGCGCCCTACATAATTGGAAAGATACAGTAGGCCTAACAGGTAACATAAAAAAGTGATTTTTGTTAAATTTCGTTGAAAAAAAAAAGTGTCATTCATTCCCCAAATACTCTCCTTTCCTTCGGCCAATAAGAGGAATAAGAGGCCAGTAGCAAGAGAAAACATCAACAAGTAGGCCCAACTGTAGCCCCTAGTAGGCTAGTAACTGGAGCACTGCAGGAGGATGTTTCTTGGAAAACTCACGGTTTTCAGACCAGTGAACCAACTTTAACTACTTAATTTAAAGCGAATCTCTTTAGGCCTAGGCTAGGGCCTACTCAAAGAACGAAGCTTTCCTGGGACCAAGTGCCTAACCTAAAAACATGATTCATTGAGCGTAGGACCCTAGGCCTCGACTAAACTCTGTCTAAGATTAGATAAGATTTAACACTTAAAGGCTGCAAATGGGCCACAACTACCCGGTGGCAACCTATCCAAACCTCCCCCCTTCCCCACCCGCCCTCATCACCTCCTTTTCGTCAATCTATTTCTAAATTCCCTTACTGATTCGCTCTCAACAACCTCCTCGGGTAACTTATTCCATTCCCTTACCGTTCTCTCAACAAAACCAAACCTACCCAGATCACTTCTCACTACCCGACGCTGAAACTTCCAATTATGATCCCCCCTCCCTCTATAAACTCCTTCTTGCAACCTGCTCTGGATTTCCCCCCACCCTCCCTTCCCCCTAGCTGCTCTTTATAAATTACACATCCTATCACTCCTCCGTCTCTCCTCTAAGGCCTCCCAACCCAGTTCCCCCACCATTGCTGTAACACTATCATAAGCCCTTACCACATTCCCTAACGTTTCTCGTACGTTTCTCTACTAGCAGACAACCAAAGCTACTAAAGGCACCAAGTAGGTAGCACACGGTTAGTAAAAGTGGTGACTGCAAAGCTTACTTGCTTGGCCATTTCAAAATGTCCTTTCAAACATTAATCTTTCTCTACGCTAGTCTACGCCTAGCCTAGGTCCTAGCGGTTGTTTAATACTAAGCCTAGACGATACTAACCTGAGAGTTGGTTACAAACGAAATCTTAAAATCAAGAGCATTGATTTCGTCAAGCAATCTATTTATCTGTTGCCTGTCCAATTGACTTTTAGCATCATTAAATAACGCCGTAAGTTCTGCGGACAAACGCTGAAATTTCACATTCAGACTTTCACTTGAACTTTCCAAACTGAACATAATTATTATTAAAAGTAGGCAATGCAAAGTAATCTCAACTAAAATCAAAACATAACCTCAACCCCCTCAACCCTACAAACCTACAAACCTCGTTGCTACAAACCTACAAACAGCTGTCTAAACAAACACAGATTCCCCTGGTGTGGGCTCGCCGAACCCGGAATGAGCGGGAGATTAGTGTACTTTATTAACAACTACATGGCGGTGAGATACTTGATGTTGGCGGGAATTTGAGCAAGTGATTTCTATCTGGGTCATGGGTGATGGTGATACTCGCTAGTCGCTACTCGGCACATATGGCAAGGTTTACTGATTATTAATCCGTACTTCGAGTTTTTATGTCAAGGGATTGACAGATCTTGATTCGATAGTACGTCGAAAAATGGACGAAAATTGTAAAGGTTAATAAACACGTTGACCTTTTTTCATGTCTTCAAACCGTCGATTGGAACAGATTTCCATTTTTCCTTGGCCAGATTCTGCCAAGTGCTCAGACGATGGTTTTTTGAAGAAAATAACAGAACCACCGCCAAAACCAAGTGAAACGTATAGTTTTACAGCTCTGAATTCAACGAGTAAAGCAGAAAATTGAGTCGTGTCGCAAAGTGTGTGGTATATATTCACTGACGGAAAACTACTTGCTTGCCGCGAGGTGTATAAACCGTATATAGAAATAATAGGGTAGGTCTCTTTTTTTATGTTTCTTTACGAACTGGTACGGTTGAACCAAAACGGTTGATAGTTACTAAAAAAATGTGTGTATGGAAAACTGCTAAAAATATCGCTTTTTAAAACTTCAGGGGAAAAGAAAAGTGTGTCAAAATCCGGCTAACAAGCATCCACCATAAAGCTACAGATTTCATCTTGCAGCGATCAATTAGTTTGTTTGTCTGTATGTATGAAAAAACCTACTTGAATCCGTGTTGACAGCTGAGTTGACACCAAGCACCATATTACATCTGCTAGATGAAGAGGGTCATCCCGATTATCAGGATCATCCCTTGGAATCAAAGGGGTGAAATCAAATATGGTCATTGGGTTTGAAGTAGGGTTCAAACCCAATGACATGACAGTGTTGACACTTTCCTAGACCTTCCCCTCCCCTCTAACGAACTACACCCTAAATCTAAAAACTCATGTGACCTTTGCTTCCGTGTTTGTCTCCCGCGACGTCACAAACCGTCCCAGCCTTTTGATTGGTCTAGACCGCAGTAGCTCTCATTGCGCCTGTTCACTCGTCTCACGCGAGTACATGAAAACATCGCTTGTGTGTGCAACCTACAGTGGCGGTGTGATGAGGCAAATCTTGGAACTGAATTGTCCGAAGTGTCTTCCCTTTGCTGGGCGTTTTACTCGTCTCTTTGACTCTACTCATCTAATAATTACTTTTCAGTCGTGGTTCGATCTTATGTTTGTGTGGATATAGTTGGGCGCTCAGTGGATGTTAGAAGTGTAGTGTATGGTTACGTTTCGGGTAGGCTACGACAAGTGTAAATATCTTTTGAAATGACAAAACATTCGGTTTCAACTATTACGCACGTAGCTGACGCTGTTATGAGTGTCCAACTTAAGTGTCATCGAATGTAATAAACATTAGAACATAGAAAGTTTGTTCATGTTTGGCTGAAAGCTAGGCTTAGTAGTGGTGAAGATGTACGTGTGAGTGAAGTGCTAGGTAATAGGCCTAGTTTTATCCTAGGAGGTGAAAGAAAATTACCTACGCAAAATGGCCGATCTTGAGGCAGTGCTCGCGGATGTGAGCTATTTGATGGCTATGGAGAAAAGCAAATGCACTCCAGCAGCAAGAGCCAGTAAGAAGATTATACTTCCTGACCCAAGGTATACAAATTACATACACTGTAATGAAAAAGATGTTCCCCAAACAACTGTCAATGTTATTGCACATTACGGACGTGGTCATGTTGTTCATGCTCATGTTGGCCTAAAAGCCAAGGCCTAGGCCTAGGCCTAGGCCTAGGCTTTAGTTCCAGACCTAGGCCTAGGTCCTAGGAGGCTAGGAGAGGCGTAGGCCTAAGGCCTAGGCTTATGTGAATGGGATGCCTAGGCCTAGGCCTATTGAAACGTAGGCCTAGGCCTAATCGATCGTGGGCTAGTTTCGAGGCCTAGGCCCCTAGCCTAGGCCTAGCCTAGGCCTACTAGGGTCAACCTAGGCCTTAGGCCTACCCCTCCATAGATGTACCTAGGAGCTAGGTCTAACCTAAATCAATCTGATGGTGTTGTGTTCGTCCTCTTCGTGGTGAGATTTCAATCTTCGTGGTGGCAAGTTTTTTTTTTCGCAGACCCCCCCCCTCAATCCTCCTTTCTGAGGTCAAGACAGTTTCGTAGTCTTTTCTTCTCCACGCCCCCCCCATCTTCATACATTGGTATAGGTATGCCAACTAACATTCTATCCCCATTCTACCTGACTGATACCTACCTAATGACGAGTTTCAACCCGTGGCCCCCTAATTCTCTTTGGGGGGCTGGTCACACTTCAAAACAAGGTCGTCTTTACCCATTTCCACAACGTTAAAGGACATCGAAACCCTAGCTCTCTGTAATACCCATGTAATCTATTGATTTATTGTACAAATTATAGCGAAAACTAGAACCCGCATATCCACTGCAGGAATTATCTACATTATTTTCAAGTTGACAATATTCACTTAAACGCGACCGTTTTTGGGGGGGGGGGTCTTAAAGTAGGCCTAGGTCTTACTAGTCCTATGCCGCTAACATAACGCTTAACAGTCATTTTCCATTTTTCCTTTTGTAAAAGGGGGTTTTTGCTCCCCCCTCCCCTTGGATACGCCACTGGTTCAGTCACTTGTCAATGTCCACAGCCAAAAGCAAAAACGTGTGTTATTGCAGTGTAGGTCTATTCGATTGTAAAGTAGAATAAGAATTAGGTAAATGGATGCATGTGTTATTTTGAACAGGGAAACTCATGAATCAAATAATTTGATATTGAGTGACAGGTCAGCTGGCCCTGACAAGTTGATGTTTGGGTCCTAGTTATGCAACTAACGAACCCCCCCCCCCCCACAACAAGAGCTTGTGTGATGTAACTTTGTGTTTAAGGTGGACAACCTAACATCATATATCAATAATGATGTGTTAAGTGATAACGATTTAAGTAGGCCTGTCTAATTTTATACAATTAGTGCAATTAGTCAAAATGTATTTTATGAACTATAAGCCAATAGGCTAATGCTACAATTACTGAACTAAGATAACCTAAAGTAACATACAAAAACAGCAATTTGTAAAATTAAGTACTTTAATAAATATTTATATTCTCTTTTATTACAGTGTTCGGAGTGTAATGCACAAGTATCTGGAAAAGAAAAGTGAAGTGAATTTCGACAAGATCTTCAACCAAATGCTAGGTAAGTTTCTTTAATATTTCGAGTTTTAGTGAGAAAATGCAAGTACCGTACGAATTTGGCTAGGGTGTCAATTCGTCCCACATTTAACGGGAGTCCCGTTTTTTTAGTGACCTGTGCCAGTGCCCCCTCTCCCCACAACTGTTCACAGGGATGCTGTTTTGTCTAGTTTCTTATAAATGTATATCGATTCATAAGTGTAATTCACAATAAATAAAAATACATTTCAATTTGACGATTCACTCATAAATAACCTTATTAGCTTGCCCAGCTCAGATCGTTATAAATGCGTTCTTGAGGGTAAAAATAGTGCAAAAGACTGCGGCTCTGCCCCAAACTCCTTACACCCCACGCAGCTACACGCCTCTAAGGTTGGAATTCATAGTCGGCCCCTACACCTAGGGGCACCCATTGTTGCTATGGATTTGTTTTGTTTATGGGAAATAACATGGAAACAATTGTTACCTTAGCAACAATGGGCGCCCCTAGGTGTAAGGGCCGACTATGAATTCCAACCTAAGTCTGCTGGCTGATAGCTGTTCTGTCCCGTTTTTTTCACTTTTCAAATACCGGTATGGACAATTGGACACCCTAATAATTCGGCGCATACAGAAACTCAGAATTTGGCGCATGGATGAAAAAGGTTGCCCATGCCTGCTCTAGAGAATACCTAGACAAAGTAACGCAGCTTTACATGTTCCTTCCAATTTCCAATGTAGGCATGACCATATTCACCTCCACAACGTGAATGAAAGAAAAGGCTTGAGGTATGACTCAGTAGCCTAAACCTAGCAATGTAGGCCTATAGTGAGGGGTGAATGCCAAGCCCAAGGGTTTAAAGTTTGGTAAGTTCCCTGTTGTTGAATTACCATAATGCCTGATTTTTATGACGGCTCGAGAAATACTTAGGCCACCGCTAACTTGATTTCTCCGTCGCAACCACCAATCAGAAGCGGGGTTTTCAAGGAGAAAACAAGTTAGTGGCGGACGGCAGAATTAACATTTAGTGGGCTGTCATAATATCAGACGTCTCTTATTACCGTAATTGTGGTTATGGGTTTAATCTCTTGGTTTCCGTTCCGCTAAATTAACTGTATGAAAAAAGGGACAACATTTCAGACAAAATAATCACATTGTTATTTTTTAACAAGTCAAAAACTGGAAATAGTTAATGCAGTCAGCTTATGCCAACTAAACCATCACAAAAATTAATTTTTGTTTGCAACTTGCCACTTACTCCAAATCGTGTACCTCGGTCTAAGTGGTGACAACATTATAGAGCTAAGTGTGTGTACAAATTTTAATGTCAGCCCGCACGTTTTTTAAACCCCCCGTTTAAACAGGGTGTTTGCATTTCCTATATGGCTACGTAGCCATGCTTTAAAAACAAAAGAACACAAAACAAATTACATTTGGCTTGGATAAAATGAAATGAGTCAAATACCGGTAAGATGTTATGATGTTACAAGGAAATGGGACATAAGTGGTGGGCTGTTCCCTATACAAGGGTGCAACCATCCCATACGCCAACGAAATATTCCGATTTTTAGACACCTAATTTGATTTTCAAAACAACGAATTTGTTTATGTTTTATTAGAAAAAATTTATGCCCTTAGTCTGGCCTACACCATAAAACTGGTATAATAGTCCCAAGGGGTTGTAGGTAGCCTTGGGCTGTCATAAATGTCAAACCCTCTTTACAATCTGTTTTTGCTCTCATTTAAAAGTCCTGAAGACACAACACAGAAGCAGTTTGACAGTTAACTGCTACTGCATTACTAGTAACAGTAGACACCAAATGAGATTTCTAGTTCAGTTTCATTCTTGTCATTGTCAACCAACCCAATCCATCTCAACATTAACATCTATTAAAAGGTCACATAAGGTTAAATGAGAGTCTTAAGAGGTTACGCTGAGCACCGCCAGCTTTCTACATGTAGTTAATTCAAAATCAGAATTCAATCTTCCAATTGATCTGTCTAGTATCATTCGTGTTGAGAATGTTTTCTGTAGAACTGTACTCCAGTACCTAGAACTCTTCTTAGGTAACTTAACTAAGTAATGGAGCATAGTGGGTTCTGATTTTATGAATTTGGACTTTGTTTCTTAGCTAAGTAGCATAAGAAATCTTATTTTATATGTACACATACGGGGTCAAGCTCAAGATATATATATATTTATTTATTATATCTTGACCCCATTTCCAACGTCTAATCCAACACTTGATTCATACACAACAGGGTCAAGATATTGACCCTGTTGTATTGACCGAACATCAAATCCAACACTCGAATAAAATTTCCAAAATGATTAGTATTTTTTCAAGTTTTTTGTTTTTGGGATTTTGTAACTATTGTAATTTCGAAGAAGAAAAAATCAATTCCAGTGTGATCTCTGATCTATAAGTTGAACTGTGTCAACTTTGAATTCAAGCTTAAAATAATTGTTGTATTAGAGTGCAGATATTTTAAGTTTGACATAGTTTAAAAGCTCCACCCCCTAGTTATGTGACCATCGCCCAGCATAACAAATATTACTGATTAATAATATAAATTAAAATAATAAATATGATATATGATTGTCATTTGTCGGGTTGTTACGGGGGTAAGGGGGGGTCGTCACATAGCGATGGAGGGGAGCGTCAAACTAAGAATTTCTCAAGTGTAGGCGTCCTCATTTGAGGCCGGTATGCATGAGAGGGTTTTAAATAAAACAAATTATAGTTTTTCATTATGTTAATCTAAAACTCAAAAGATTTTCCCCAAAATGACCTTGAAGTGACGATGTTTTGAAGGGCAAACCCGATAGACCCTCGAGGCCCATCCATCGGTCGTCGTTCAAAATCTCAACTCAATGATATAATAGTGAATATATATTTGCACATATATACCCCCCCCCCCCCAACCACCGCGTTTACGATTCGTAGAACAGATCGTTTACCCAATTTTGATGTTCACGAACGATGGATCCGATGAGCCGGATTAGGTTATCATTTCGTGAAGAGTAACACAGATCATGTTTGGTATATATTTCGGGAGATCTGACAGTTCGGCCCTTGACTTCGACTTGTTTGTAGGCGAAATAGTTCCTGGCCAAGTCTTCCAAAGGCATGCACATTATAGTTGTCCCAAGACAACCTTACACATGCTTTCGTTTCGTCACAGGCGAGGTATTCGTTGCCAATCAGCGATCGGTATTTGCGCGCTATTGTCTCGGGCGGTTCGCTGGTTGGCTACGAATACCTCGCCTGTGACGAAAGCATCCGTGAGGTAGTCTTAGGGCAACTGTAGTTAGTTTATAGTTAGTAGGACATACATTAAATAAATAAATCTCGTTCTCGTTGCCTGGTATTGTAATACGATGCGATCAGCGGGTCTGTTGGCAGGCGTTGTCTAGGCACATTCCAAGCGAGGGTGGTGCACTCCATGCACCAGAACAAGCTGAAGTAGTTAGGTAGGTAGATACCGGGAAATCCCGCGGCGAATTCCGTTGAAATAGACCACTTCACTTGTAAACAATTCTTTGATGGCGGCGCACATTGCGTGCTGCTAACGCGACGTACGGAACTTTATTTCGTATTCGCCCGGGGCATCGTTAGCATCTGGAAGATTTGTGATTTCAGCCGTCCGTCCTGACATAGTAACCACAAAAACGTGCGAATGTTCCCAGCTCACTTCACCACATAACCTCCCTGTGTAGCACGGTCACGGTCATACCAGAGTCGATAGAGGAGTTCTTCCCCTAGAAACAGCTTTTGCGACTCCAGTCATAGAACGCGTCCCTCATAAGATATGTTCGATCGACAAAAATTTACGTTGCTGTATGTTTCGTTTGCAAGAGTGTGTGTGTGTGTTAAAAATACTGCGGGGAACTTTTCATCTGCGAGTAGTGTGTCTTTTGAATTGAAAAACATATGTTTAACATACCGTTTTACGAAAACACGTGGCATTCTTTAGTGGATGATTTCGGAAGATTCTGAACTTCAAAGATGCTTACTCAGTTCCGGTCGAGTGGAAATGTAAAGCATGCATGCATGGGATGGGGGATAACTACAGAAACAGCAATAACATGTCATCGGCTGAGCGAGAGCTCCTCTTCGTGAGTGTAAACATTTGAAACTGAAATAACTTTGGTTGTTAGGATAGGGTGCACCACGTGGCATGGGTGAGTCCTGGACTAGATGGATACTGTAGGACCAGCACGTGGGGTGTCCAAAGTCAAATTATATCATTTAGAACTTCAGGTGGTTCAAAGATCGAAATTATCATCATTTGGTTCAGAAATTTATTTTTTAATTGTAATAGTAAACCTAAGGCTATAGGCCTACTCACTTGCTAACAGGGTGGGTGATATCTCCTTCAGGACAGGTTCCCATACCTAAAATAACATATCATATATGAATTCACTTTGTTTCTTAAATGTACTTGACTTTAGAATCCCGATTTACACGGTCCTTATCATTAAAACCCTGTTTTAAAAGCACGTATACTAGCCCACACCTCATACCGACCTGAGATTCTTATCGACTGCCTCTTATATGCACGCTGTTTCATCGAATATCAATAGATGCCTGACGTTCGTTCACACACATTCGTAAAGGTACAATCTTCCGCTTAGTAGAGTGCACAAGCCTCATTACGCCACGCCTGCTGTGTTAGGAATGTTTTAGGTATCCAACGCAAGTCTTTAATTTTCTATAATGGACCTGTTTCAAGTAGATGGGAGGAGCTAGCGAAGTAGAAAATGAAATAGGCACTAGCAACACCAAAAGACAACAATGAAACAAATGAATTGAATCGATGGACAAACAACAAGCTGTCAAAAAATAATTTCGTCTGATTTTGGAAAACAAACAAAAAAAAACAAACAAATACACATACAAAACTTTCACTTAGTCGTTGTCTATCATTAAAAGTTTTCAATGGCAAGCAGTTACTATTGATTGCTACACTTGTTTTTATTTCTATGGTCGCAATTTTATTATTTTGACAGCTGATGGTTTGTCCATCAGTTCAATTCATTTGTTCCGTTGTTGTCTTTCGGTGTTGCTAGTGCCCTGTAGTTACGTTGGTGGATCTTTACCTGGGGCCAACTCGTAGCACACACTTTTGGTTAAACCCTGGCCAATTAACAATAGTAAAACAGATTGGTGCGTTTAATGTGTTTAAAATCTTTGTCGATAATTAATGTTCGTGCATCTTATACGGGAAATGCATCATCACGTTTTGTTTGCTCTCTGGGACAATTACCAAGAATTGGACGGCAATAGTGCTGAAATATGAAGTTGACCTTTAGAGTAGCGTAACAAGTAATTCCACCAAGAAAGTTTACTAGTAGATAAAAAGTCGTAGATGGGAAAATTCGGCTAGCATAGCAGTCACTCTTGGGAGTGTGAAAACATATGAAGATCACCATCGGTTGTATAGGCGTTGAGTGAGTAATATAGGATAGAGGCGCAACGCAATCGGCAGTTTGTCTACCGCCATTTACTGTCAACATACTTAAGTCGGGTAGTAGAGGCTATTTATTTTTAGTTTGACGCCCCACCCACTCGTCACGTGACCCTCTACCAGCATAACAAACGTGACAGAACGAAAAACGCTACAGCATTTTCGCAGCGCTCCGCGCGCTCCGTGCGGCGAAGTCGTGAAGTATGCTTGGCCCACGAACTGTCAAAATAGGTTATGTTTACTGTAATTGCGTGTTTATCTTTTTTTATTATTAATTCGTAATTATATAACGTTCGTGCTCGTTCATACACTTGCTATACATAATAATGACCTAGTCACCGTAATATGTTTTGACAGAGAAATTGAAATAGGCTAGTTTTCTGTGATGCTCGCAAATATCAACAAGATTCTTGACCCTGGTATGTTTTGTTCTTTGACACATAATAACAGCAGCTGTCATCATAACCCACATTTTTATGCCCAAACGTCAATGAAGTAGGCCTAGGCGTATTGCCAATTTGTTTGTATTTATTGTATACCTTACTATTACCATTGTCAACAACCTGTCAGAACAACAAGATGCCAGTACATGACATTAAAGCAGAAATGGTAGGGTCTGGGTAGGCCTAGGCTAGCCTACCATCAATACCTAAATTGCTATTATTTCATGTGCCTTGTGTTCGCCCATTCGTCAAACTAAACGAAAGTATGTCTAGGCGTAGTGATTTATGTCATTGTATGCCTACATAAGCTCGACACTGTCAGACCTACACTAATAAATTAGGCCTAGGCGTTCCTTCCTTATCTCATTGCTGGAAGTTCAGATTTCATCTGTCAGCCAACTTCATGCTTATTCTTCAACATTAGGTGGCTATGTTCAAAAGTAAGTACTTAGTTATAGACATACCAGTCACAATACCACATTACTGTACCTAGTAGACCTAGGCTTGTAATGTAATGTGGTGTGTACGTAGGCCTAATACCTAGTACGCCTAGGCTTATGTGGTACCGTGTGCATACTTGTTGTTAGGCTGAATGCTTATAAACGTGGAAAGCAGGATACACAGATGAAGTAGGTAATCGACACAATTAATGAAAGCAAATACATAGCTTTATTTGATTAAAAAACTACAAAACTGTGAACAAAATTGATGGCCATAACCTAGCTTTTTAAAATTGTTTACAAACAAACGAAACGTCTCGAACTGTCGACTAACACGCGAGCGCGACTAGTTCTCACTAGAATTCTTGTAGCGGATTCCACAATGGTGGTATGGGCGCGATCTCTGATTGGTCGTTTCAAAATCTTTACTGTTGCCAACTGAGCTGTGATAGAAGTGGCTTTGTTTATAAATATAATATCTCGTAATATTCAATTCAACAACCAAAGTGTACTAAAACAGCCTTGTAAATAGTAAATTATTGGTCAAGATTTGAAAAGCATTGTGTATGTTTCGTTCGTTAGGTAAAACGAAGGTTATCAGTTAGGTATGTCATTTTGCCATGTTTGTTCACATGCTTTAGCGTGGTCACGTGACGAGTGGGTGGGGCGTCAAACTAAGCCTGAACAAACTCTAGGAGTTCGTCAAGCGACGCGATGACGGTTCGGCTGTCTTCGCATATCTTCGGCGAAGTAGCCGACCAATCAGGCTCCGTCATTGCTTCGCTTGGCGAACTCCTACTACCCGACTAAAGTATGTTGGGCAGCATAAGGCGGTAGACAAACTGCCGATTGTGTTGCGCCTCTACGCTATATTACTCACTCAACGGTATAGATAGGCAGTATAGGCCTACACCCCTTTGAGCATTTACTAGCCGATAGTACGCTGCATCTTCTCCCGACGTCAATAGGGTGGGAAGCACTATGCCCATTTTTACTTCCGATTGTGCCCAATGTCATAAATTACCTCGTAAGTTTCTTGTTACTGTTCATAGAATATAATAATATAGTATAAATACCGATACGCTATGTAATATCATAATAAAATGCATCTAAAACTGGAAACATAAATTACCCTACAATGTAGTTATTTCAAGGAATAGAACAATGACTGTTAACACCTAAAAGGGATGGGTTTTTTTAGTGTTCAATACGTAGTTAAGAAAATCTACCGTCTATAATAAATTGAAGTTTTTGTCTAATCCTCCATGGCTATGGCTATATTAGGGTTTTGAAAAGGTCATGTGTGCTCCCCATCCATAACTTGTTTTGATTCAAAGTGGTCTGAAGGTATACGCAAAAGGGGGCTTTATTTACATTGTCGACATAACTCCGAGTTCCTGATAATAACCAATACCATTTTACGTTATCTGAAAAGTATTCTTTATCTAAAAATAACTCGCCAACCATGTCGTAATGAAGGTACCTAATTTACTCTGTCCAGGCCTAATTATCAGTGATTGTTTACAAGCTGTTGTGTTTTCTTGTTGTTATCTGATATGCTATCTATGTTAGTAGCAACTAGTTACACTGACAGATAGGCCTAGCCTGACAGATAGGACTAGCCTGCACTAGAACATAGTTAGAACCAAGGTTATCCAGACGCTACTAAAATAAAACAAGATTTATTTTTTAATTTAGGCAACATAATTTTATTGAACAAAACTCACTTAAAAAAGCAAGTCATCATCGGAAATGGACTCGATACAAAATTTGAAGAAAATCGGTACCGTAGAAGTGAGTCAAAAATCGATTGCAAAATTTTACATGGTATCCCCCCCCCCCCCCCAAACGTCTTTTTAGCAACATGTATTGTCTTCGGGAATGGACTCGTATGCAAAGAAACGGTACGGTAGAAGTGGGTCAAAAATCGATTGAAAAATTTGACGACAAACTATTCTGAGTTGAATAAAATATCTGATAAATGGATGTAGGCTATGCCAACTTTTTAAAATTTCGTGCTGTCATCATGGATTGTTCATATAGTTTGAAATGTATTTGAGTAGTTAGTTTTAATGGAATGGTCTCCTGAAATCCACGTGACAAACATTTACCAATCATTTGCTGATGCAACCGCTACAAACAAACACACACGCCAATTATCCTGTACCCCAATTATTTGGACTGTAAATGATTGCGGGGGCGGGGAGGGGGGGGGGGGTCGATAATGGATTCTGTCGGAACGCTCCGCCGAGCCTCTAACGTGTTTGGTAATTGGAGAGAGATACTAGATTGATAATGGACTTGAACCATAGTATTCGTGTTTTGTTTGATATTTGCGGGGCGGGCGCCGTGAAAATCGAGCGCACGCCCGAGTTCTGTCTGTAACGAGCGCGAAATTCAGATTAAAAAAGTGATGAGAACGAAAGAAAGGCTGCAAGTTGCAACAGTACGTCTACTGTTCTGAATCGCCTTGCAGTGGTTTCGTTAACGGCTAGTTATAAATAAATAAAATAAATTCTCATTTAGAGTCTACCCACTCAGTAACTAAACTGATTTGCAGTGGGGGACTTTAATTTAAAGTGACTAAACCAACCCTGTAGGCTTCGAACACCATCGGCGAGTGAGCGATAACCAATCAAAGATCGATGTTCAAATACGAAACATATGAATCAGTGTTTTTAATGTTCTTAATTTTTATGCTTGTGAATTAAATGTTGTGTATGAATTGATTTTCTCGACTCGTGTGATGTGTATATTTTAATATAATCAAGAACACGGCTTTTAAATGGAGTTGCCAAAAAAAGTTTGAGTTGGTATGCAATGTTCACGTTGTTTTCCAATGAGATGAGTAAATTAATTCAGAGTATTGTTGGTTGTTTATCTCACGATGAAGTCAAAACATAACATTTCATTTCATTTTAGCGGGAAAGAAATAATTTCGAACTCTGGGAATTTAACGATTTACTCTAGACAATATACAAGACCACTTCGATGCGAAAGATGTGTGCAAGTGTGCTCACAATAATTGCTAAGAATGCTCTGTGCCATAGAGCCATAGAGTGTCTTAGCCACGATTGTGAACAGCATATAATTTAATAAATTAATATTGTAAACTGCAATTATAAATGGTGTCGGTTTAAAAAACAATCAGATTCCTGTGCGTTTCCCCGGGTTTGCTCATTATATAGGCCTAATAACCGATAACAAGGAAGGGTGTAGTGCAGGCCCACCCAATCAACGGCTCAAGTCGAGGTTCACGGAGACCATACAGAACCAGAGCCCTCCCTCGTACGTCAATGCATAAGTGTACATCTCTGCGTGTGAAATCTATTTCCGCCAAGAACATTCACTCGTCGTGTATATAGAAGACAGCCTTGAGACCTGTGCCCATGTTATTCGCGGATGAGCTGTGTTTCGTTCGGTATTACATAATTTAAATAATGTGCGCTCGCTCGCTCTTACTCTTCGTCGCGAAATAAAATGCGCGCCTAACATATGACGTATATACGCGCACGCACACGGCAATTGTTATTCTAAGCACTTAGGCTAGTGCTAACAGCATTATAAGCTTATGTGCATTGCCCTTGGCACCCTTAAATCCCGCCAACATTTGTTTAGCACTTGTTCGGCAATGCCACACCAAATGCGCTGAGTATACTCGCACACACACATACACACACAATGACGTGGGCAATAAATTATTGCCCTCGGCGGTGTTTTCATCGGGCCATGGGAATTCGAACATTCTGGTAATTATATTATGGGAGAAGCTCGGAAGATGTATTTTCAGATGCGTCTTCTGCACTATGGACGTTTTTACTTGATGGCAGACGTGCACCAGTCAGCGCCCGTGTGGTTATTTCCGTCGCGTAGTTTAGTTTTATGATCGCCGTTTATTTGTTATTTCATTCGGATCCACACTTCTGCTTGTTCTGTACTACAGGATATTTATTTACTTGTAATTATTCCTTCCGATCCCACGGAGAAAAGTAAGGTTTTGAAGTAATGTTGCACTAGTTAGTTACGTAGGACTCGGTCCCAGCATTTGCCTAATCATGAGTGTGCATGCATAACTCGTAGACAACCTCAAGAACGACGAAAAACATTGTGTGAATCTGTGGTGAGAATCTACTCCACTCCCTCGCGGATGTAACATCAACTCTTCTCTGGTGGTTCTCAGCGTTCTTGTCCAGGGCCCGGATTCACAAGAGGTCCTAAGTCTTATTTTGGTCTTATCTCTAAGACCGGCATAACTTTCAACATCTTGTAAAGCCAGACCCAGGTCACATGAAAAGTTACTTATTCCCGGTGAGAACAAGGATATAATAAACATTCCAATAATATGTTTTAAAATCTGTTCTAAGATATTTTCCTGGTTCAAAGTTAGGCCGGTCTTAGAGATAAGACCAAAAAAATACTTAGGACCTCTTGTGAATCCGGGCCCTGGGTCCCAGCTAAAACTAGTACTGTTGATTGTTATTTTAATCCGCCCGTTTACAGTCTTCAATTTCATCGTATTTGTAGTATTGTTACTTTGACTAAAAAATAATCCCGTTGAAAGCATATCTTAACAATGAGCGATACTGACCCACTCAAGAACACACGAAGACTGTCTTTACTACAGAAGTAAATGGTCAAAAACACGAATTGTGTTAAACCAAAAATATTCATATTTTATGTGTTTCGAATCAGAAATCCCCCCCCCCCCCCCTTCTCATTCCCAACTTTCCATTCAAACAACAGTCTCTTCTTACCTCCAATTTTGTCGAATTGTCACTTTCCAACAAATCGAGTAGACCCCTCCATCCACCTTTAAAACACGTAATACCGTTGTTGACTTTATTACCGGTTCATGGTTTAGGCCCACAGTGTCCTCGAGATCGCAGACGTTGGCTGTAGACCTACGTCATCAGATAATATAATATAATACCGGCCATGAGAATTAATTACATTACATTACACGTGATTCGCGTAGCCAGATTCTCGATACGATGATTGACAAGTTGTGAAAATAGATCATCTGCAGAACAGTAGGCGATAAAGTAGTTTGGTAGAAATATAAGCTATAAATATTGTATTTGTTATAACATGTTGTATAATTTATTTGTTTTAGGTTACCTGTTATTCAAGGACTTCTGCGAAACTGTGGTTGAAGAGCCGATCCCTCAACTAAGATTCTACGAAGAAGTGAGTAGGCCTACATTATTTATATTTGTGAAACATGGAAGATAGCAGTTTTTAGATGTCGTATGATAGGTAGTCTGTAGTCGCAATACAGCCGGGAAGTAACCCATAGTCGAATGAATGATAATATTTAAAAAAAAACTTGGGATCAGATATTAATTTTATCCTAGTGTTAACCGTTCAACTGTTTTAGGCTTTGCCTAGTTGTGAATAGGCATTACATACTATTTAGGAACCTGACAAGTTGTAAATAATGTTACAAAATTACACAAACGCTCTGTAGTGCCTACAAAAAATGTTTCGTGTGTGCCATTCAAGGGTGGGAGGCTTCGTGGATATAGGCCATCACCTACAACCATCTTAGGCTTTTGTAAACCTTAAGCTTTGGGTGTGTATCCCAAAGCCGAAATTACCACCATCCTCTACTAGTAGTGATGGATCGACGGCGAATTGTCGGGGTTTGCCCCACCCAGCAATAGTTTGGAAATAAATAAAATAACGAACATATCTGGGGAGAGCACTGATTCGGTGTCACTCTTGTCGAAGTGCCCAACCAATTTGCGTTTGAAGAATTCATTCTTCCTATCTCAGTATAAAGTTTCAATTGTTTTACGTTAGGCCTACATGGTTTTCAAAAGTCGAATTATAAACACGCCAATCTCCGAGAAACAACAATTTCTCAAACACGGTCGTAAGTCTAGTCGAGTTTAAATTTGAAAATAGCTGAAATGGTGACAAACTACAACGATGAAACTCCTGCACACAATCGTATAGAGACTTTGATTTTAACTCGCATGTCGTGAAATCGAGAAATAACAAAAGCTGTGCCCGGGGCTCGGCGGAGAAACGCTGAATTTGTCTCTCTAGCCGGCGATCAATGTGATGTGTGTGTGAGTGGGCAAAATTGCAAGCAAGGCATTAAGGTAGGCCCATATATATCTCTTGTGGCTTGTCGGAAATGTTACTAAAAACCTTATATCGGGTACAAAATGTAACTAAAAGAGGACATCACATATATCTACACCTGTATGAAACAAATGGCTCATCGCAGTTAGCACACTGTCCGTTGCGCATGCGTAGAGCCAATGAGCATGGGCGGAAGTATAATAAATTCGTTGTGAACAATCAACGTTTCCTTTACGCTTTCCGCCGTAAACGTTACGTCGTCGAAATGTAATGGGTGCAGGCTTACGCAGAGGGATGATCCCATTCATGAGAATGCATCAACGTGGGTCATTCCATGGAAGTTCAACCAATGTAGGTTGCCGACTTATTTCTGATATTTTTCTTAGTTGGATCGTTGATAACTACTTACTTGCAGATAGTAACACTATTTTTTTTATTTTTTTCGGATGAACGGTTTAGAAGTTACGGGCCTTGAAAGTTCAGTCCGCGTCGCGAAAATGGCAAATTTAAGGGTTTGCGTTTAATAGTGCCACACCTAAAGGGGTGAAGCTTTTGGTTTGATTTTTCCTTTCTAGGATCATAATTGAATAGTTCTACTAGAATATGTTTTCAGAAATGTGATACTTAACATGCAAGTAGTCCAAACTGAAGGTCAAAGTCATCATATTAATTTGTTGTTTTTGCACATTTTGGGGTGTAATACCACTGAGGGGGTTGAAGATAACCATCCAATTCTTTTTGCATAATATACTCTTTAGCCTTGTGTAATAGGAAAAAAATACTTTTTTTGTTTTTCTGTACCCTTCATACCCAAAAATATTCCCAAAATGTAGCAAAAGTCAAATTTTGACATTTTCAAGGTCAAGTTATAGAAAAGGGGTAACTTCAAAAAAATTAAAAATTTGGTGTTTTGTTTAACTATCTGCAAAGAACAAAACTGCCAAATATTTATGTGTTACTCAATCTGGTTTAGGAGTTACAGCCCCTCTAAAAAGGAAGTAATTCGCCCACTTTACCAGTAGGCGTACAGTGTGATTCTCAAATATAAAACACCATTTAGGCCAATAATTTACCAAATTACCTTTAAAAATAAATTAACATGTCTTTTCCATGTCCCGAAAATCCAGTTTACGGGGGTGGAAAAAGGGGGTGATTTTTTGTGAGGACACCAATATCTCAAAAACCGAAGATGTTACAGACGTGAAAATTGGTGGTTAGATTCTCCTTCAAAAATAAAGGAAAAGTACATGTTTTACCATTTTCCTAACATCCTGTTAAGAAGGATGAAAAGGGGTGGTGCTAATACTAAATTCACCCTCACGTTTTCACTCCTTCCCAACTGGATTTTCAGAAAATGGTAAAACTAGTGACTTTTAATTATTTAAACTGAATTACCTAACTATCCTTAATTATCTAATCTAATCTAAATGATGAGTTTTTTTGTCTATAACATTTTCAGTTTTTGAAATAAAATATTCACCCCCTCCTTTTTAACCCCGTGTTCACTTGTCTTAAATTGATTTCAGAAAAATTGTAAAACATGTTTATTTAATCTTACAGAAGAATCTAAATACCAATTTTCACATCTGCAACATCATCCGTTTTCGAAATATACTTATGCTCAAAAAATAATTCACCCCCTCTTGTAACCCCCGCCCCTCTAACTGGATTTTCGAAAATTTGTAAATCAATTGTTTACATATTTTTAAATGAGTTTGTAAATAGTAATACCAAATTTCACGACTATAACATGTTCCGTTTTTTAGTTTTAAAAAATCACCCCGTGTTTTCACCCCCTTAACTGGATTTGCAAAAAATATTCAAATACTTGTTTTTTATGTTTCAAGAAATATTTATACAAATTTTCAAGCCTTTACATAGCGTTTACGTTTACCGCTAACGATTTTGGAGGTAGGGCCTATAGGAATCTTAAAAAAAAATCCACCCCCGCTTCTCACCCCCATTAACGGGATTTTCAGAAAATGGTATCACACGTGTACTACTTTGTTTTTTAAGGTTAAGAGCCGGCTGCATAGCCGTGCTCATTCGAGCGTCTCACAGGTAGGTAATTGAAAGGTCGGTCGAACAGAGTGTTGTGAATTCGAAACTGAAGATTCCGTCGGATGCCTGCAGGTAGACAGCCCACGCCACGTGCGAGGCGCCATTGTGGCTGTTGGTCGAAGGGCGGTTAGCGTGATGGGGTGATGGGGAGGGGGGGTGTTGTGAAAGGTGGAATCTGGGCCGGCAATACTGAACTCGGGGAAGTCGGACACCTGCCGGGCTAGTCAACTTGTCACAATCTCAGCTCATCTCGCAATATGCGAATTCGGGGTTTCTTACAAGTTTCCGTTCTTAGGTGCACATCAGCTCTATATCCCTGTCATTAGGGAATTTAGATAACAAGGAGCGAATGACGCCGGAATATTTATAGTACTCAGACTCAAACCCATAAAAACAAATCATTATCAGCTGGATGTCCGGTACCAGATATCGAACCATCGACGTTTACAATTAGTCTCGTGTAACACATTTACTCATCCTGAAACTTATTGCAAGCCCATCTTCCATATACGATAGGAGAATAAATTCAAACCCTAACTAATTCGTAAGCAATCATTACATTCAACTGATAAATGTGGCTTACTGCTTAGCGATGACGCTAAACTCTAAATCGGGAGGTCGCCAGTTCGATACGGCTATCGGCAACCCTGACTGAGGTTTATTCCGAGGTTTTCCTCAGTCACAAGACGAATCCTGGGATTGAGTCATATCATACTATCAACCCTCGGACATTCTTTTCTTACTATTCAAAATACCACAAAAGCTATTTATCCCCTGAAGAGAGACATGCATTGCCCCTGGACAGCTTGGTACGAAAGATTATTATTATTAGGCACATTATTTTATTGAAAATAATAAACGGTAAAATATGTAATGGATGAATGTAGGCCTAAGGTTTTGCTCGGATTGTTAATCAGACTCGTCACTCATTTGCATTCCAAATGGCGTATCGTTCGTATATCGTATCGTATGTATATCAGTTTTTATAACTGAATAGGATAGACATTAAATAAATAAATAAATGTTGATACTGATAGATGAAGTAAATTACAATCAAGAGAAGATAAAGATTGAGGCCGGATGCTCGGTCCCGGTAATAACGAACGAACCTAACATAAGCTGGTAATGTTCCAGCCAGAATACACAGTAATAGTATATACATAGGCCACACATTCTACAATGCACGAAAGTACACATTTTATGTGCACAAGAAAGTATTGTTGTAGCCATCAAGTATGAGCGAACAAAACACCCGAATATAAACAAAAATGCCAGTGCACGAAACTACGTACTTTACACACAACACAGTCATGTTGTAGCCATCAAGTTTGGGCGAACAAAACACCCGAATATAAACAATAATGCCAGTGCACGAAACTACGTACTTTACACACAACACAGTCATGTTGTAGTCGTAATGTTTGTGAAAAACAAACGCAACCATATACGTGATTACATATTGCACTAAAATACGCATTTTTAGGTGGCTCGTTGGTCCAGTGGTTAGCATCTCTGCTTCCAATGCAGAAGGTCCCGGGTTCAAATCCCGCTTCAGGCAGAAGTTTTTTAACTTCTAATATGGAATCAATTCCATTACTTCTTGGCTTAGGAATATGTAAACGGTGACTTTGGAGCCGTCCTAGCAACGAAGCACTCAATAAATTCAAAGTTGTTCTGAATTGGCCTTGTTGATTCTGGCATTTGTCCGCAGGTGTTCGCACTGTCCAATCACTGATTCAAATGTTTCATATTTGAAATATAGATCTTTGATTGGTTATCGCTCACTCGTCGATGGTGTTCGAAGCCTACAGGGTTGGTTTAGTCACTTTTAAATTAAAGTCCCCCACTGCAAATCAGTTTAGTTACTGAGTGGGTAGACTCTAAATGTGAATTTATTTATTTTTATTTTATTTATTTTATGTAGAGATCACTTGTAAAGGCCGTACAGTTCGGGGCAAGAAAGTCAATAATATATACTAGAATCTTCTGGTGTCACTAAAATACGCACACGGTACATTACGTAGAAAACGCTTTTGAAAACCGTAATGTGCGGGCCAAAAAAAATAACACTATAATATATACAACAATGGAAGGTGCACTGAAAGACGCATTTATATGCCGTAATGTTCGGGCCAAAAAGTAACATTATATACATACAACAATGAAAGGTGCACTAAAAGATGCATTTATATGCCGTAATGTTAGGGCAAAAAAAATAACACTATAATATATACAACAATGGAAGGTACACTGAAAGACGCATTTATATGCCGTAATGTTCGGACCAAAAAGTAACATTATATATATATACAACAATGGAAGGTGCACTGAAAGACGCATTTATATGCCGTAATGTTCGGGCCAAAAAGTAACATTATATACATACAACAATGAAAGGTGCACTAAAAGATGCATTTATATGCCGTAATGTTAGGGCAAAAAAAATAACACTATAATATATACAACAATGGAAGGTGCACTGAAAGACGCATTTATATGCCGTAATGTTCGGGCCAAAAAGTAACATTATATACATACAACAATGAAAGGTGCACTAAAAGATGCATTTATATGCCGTAATGTTAGGGCAAAAAAAATAACACTATAATATATACAACAATGAAAGGTGCACTGAAAGACGCATTTATATGCCGTAATGTTCGGGCAAAAAAAATAACACTATAATATATACAGCAATGGAAGGTGCACTGAAAGACGCATTTATATACCGTAATATTCGGGCCAAAAAGTAACATTACATATACAACAATGAAAGGTGCACTGAAAGTCTGAAAGACGCATTTATATGCCGTTATGTTCGGGCCAAAAAGTAACATTATATATACAACAAAGAAAGGTGCACTGAAAGTCTGAAAGACGCATTTATATGCCGTAATGTTCGGGCCAAAAAGTAACATTATATATACAACAATGAAAGGTGCACTGAAAGTCTGAAAGACGCATTTATATGCCGTAATGTTCGGGCCAAAAAGTAACATTATATATGCAACAATGAAAGGTGCACTGAAAGTCTGAAAGACGCATTTATATGCCGTCATGTTCGGGCCAAAAAGTAACATTATATATACAACAATGAAAGGTGCACTGAAAGTCTGAAAGACGCATTTATATGCCGTAATGTTTGGGCCAAAAAATAAGACTATATATATACAGCAATGACAATGACATTCTTCTGATTCTTGATGAGTTTTAGTTCGCAATACAATAATTGCCGCGTGTTATTTTAGTATGGGTTGGCAGTCACTCTTGTGTGTTTGGAGCTGTGCTCTTTTCTGCCAACCCCTATTCAATTCACTTTTGTAATGAATACAAATAATTAATAAATAAATAAATAAATAAATAACAAAATACCTCTAACATTATTAGGTAGGCCTATACGGTCGCTCTACCATCCCAGTTACAGCTACATGGGACACGGAAAAGCCTTATTGATGTGATTATGTTCATACTGACTGCTACTACAATGAGCATCTATATACTCTTAGCACAGATAAGTAATTACTTTACTTCTCTGTGCTGTTATATATTGCTATTACCCGAGATTTTTTTAGATTGACGACCCACTCTCTCGTCGTGACTGTAAATACAAATTTATTGATAACTAGCAAACCCGGCATGCGTTGCAATGCCACTGAAAGAAATAAAGTGTTTATGTTTTAATTAGGTTTATTGAAGTGCTTTTTGACACACAATATATTTTTCCGTCTAGTGGTACACAAATGGTGGTGGGGGGGGGGGGGGGGGGGGGGGTACTAATTCAGAAACCTTTGCGGGCGAGCGCATAACTCACCAAAGTTTTATTGCAATCGGATGAATAATAATAGAACGCATTATTGCATGTTGGTGGCTCAGTGGTGGTGCGGGGGGGGGGGTGGGGAGGGGGGGGGGTTGTTATTATCCAGAAACCATAGTCGGTTTGCTCCATTATTCGTGTAGAACAAGTGAATACACAGAAGTAACGTAGTCCATGAATAGTAAATACACTGTGCAACTACATATAATATGTATTCACAAAACCCCGAACTAACATTTTACATCGAAATACCAAAAACAGTCCACTGTGGTTATTTGAATGCCAAGATCGTTTTGTTTAGCTCGACACATTTGCAGAAGCAAGGGACCCGAACATCTTCCCGGCGTCAAAGTGTCACTGAACCTTGTCCAAAACACACCAGACAGTAGACACCTGCATTCTCAAGTCTCAACCCTCCCACTCTAGCCCAAACCCCAATCAGCAGCCAGCGCCTGTCAATCAAAGTAGCGGAGCGATGCTAGTGCTACCTAGCGACAGAACGCTGAACTCCGTAGTGCTGTATTTGAGTATTTTTGAATAGAATTTGGAGCTCGTTGATACTAGGGCGTCACAGATTTCCAGTATTTCGGTTACATCAAGAAACATGATATTTTAATATGTAATAGGGACAAGTGAGAGCTGGATCTGTCTGTTTTGAAATCTTGAAATTCGTTAAACGGTTAACGTTTTCCCATAGTGAAGTTACCTGACACTAATAAATTTTTTACTAAGTCAAATGAACTCTGATTCAAATTTCCTTACGCGCGGACCTAGAAACAAATGTTTTCTGTGTACTTGATTTTTTTCAACAAAATCGTGTTATTACTTTCGCTGTTATACATGTACAACTGACTCGCTGTTACCGCGCCTGAAATAGCTCTATGCATGCGGCTCTTAATCTAAATATCAATTTTTCATGGCTATATCAGTGTCGGTTTGTTAGATACCGGTACAAGTATCCTCATTTTAAAAAACTACCCCCTTTTTCACAACCATTTCAAACCTGCCCTAGCTCATACAAGTGCAACCTTTTTGAAAAATGGTAAAATAGGTACGCGTTTCTTTATGAAGAAGAATCTATGTACCAATTTTCACATCTCGAAATCTTCGGTTTTAGAGATGAAAAAATTCACCCCCTGCACTGCACCACCCCTTTTCATCCTTCTTAACAGGATGTTAGGAAAATGGTAAAACATGTACTATTCCTTTATTTTTGAAGGAGAATCTAACCACCAATTTTCACGTCTGTAACATCTTCGGTTTTTGAGATACTGGTGTCCTCACAAAAAATCACCCCCTTTTTCCACCCCCGTAAACTGGATTTTCGGGACATGGAAAAGACATGTTAATTTATTTTTAAAGGTAATTTGGTAAAATATTGGCCTAAATAGTGTTTTATATTTGAGAATCACACTGTACGCCTACTGGTAAAGTGGGTGAATTACTTCCTTTTTAGAGGGGGTAACTCCTAAACGAGATTGAGTAACACATAAATATTTGGCAGTTTTGTTCTTTGCAGATAGTTAAACAAAACACCAAATTTTTAATTTTTTTGAAGTTACCCCTTTTCTATAACTTGATCTTGAAAATGTCAAAATTTGACTTTTGCTACATTTTGGGAATATTTTTGGGTATGAAGGGTACAGAAAAACAAAAAAATGTATTTTTTTCCTATTACACAAGGCTAAAGAGTATATTGTGCAAAAAGAATTGGATGGTTATCTTCAACCCCCTCAGAGTTATTACACCCCAAAATGTGCAAAAACGACAAATTAATATGATGACTTTGACCTTCAGTTTGGACTACTTGCATGTTAAGTATCACATTTCTGAAAACATATTCTAGTAGAACTATTCAATTATGATCCTAGAAAGGAAAAATCAAACCAAAATCTTCACCCCTTTAGGTGTGGCACTATTAAACGCAAACCCTTAAATTTGCCATTTTCGCGACGCGGACTGAACTTT